>OY744477.1:32601592-33201592 GCA_963556175.1 Tipula confusa | reverse complement strand
CTGATCAACGATATTTTATCTATAAGAATATCAACTAAAAAAGTTTTAGATTGTCGAAAATCTTCCTTTCTCCGCAAATCTTTTACTTTTCACACACCACTGCGTTAAAGCCTTAAAGTTCATCTACCGAGCTACAAGGCACCCTAAAAGGCCCGTCAGAACGATTAATGGAACGTCGCTCAATTGAATTATGATGGTTGGTCCAGTTACACAAATTGATCTATTTACAATTTTGATTCGCTTTCAATCATTGCCAAAATTGGTAAATCGGCAATAGAGCTCAACCTTCCTACAGACAGCTGACATAGAATTGAGGAAATGGTGTTTTAGTCTTCCTGAGTTTTACAGACATTTTACTTGAACACAAAGCGACTCTGCTCAATTTTGACTAGCAATATCACCTGTAATTGTCTTGAATAAGCTGCTTTTTTAATCGTTATGGCAATTGAAAATGGATTGGAATCAATCACTCTCTAAGTTTAGTCACCTATTGGCAAAGGTTTCAAGAAAACCTCATTAAACTCAATACATTGATAATTGATCGTCACTTACTCAACACGTCTCCATCAAAATCCTGTCCTTAACTCGCAAACAAGGTGTCCGAAAGCCTAAACAATCATGTGGATCAAATGTTTTGTTGGTCCGACTCAACAATAAGACTTTATTGGATTCATTGGATACTTTATTTAGGATTTTTACTTCAAGAAGCATCTTGTTGGTCTACGAGAGAGACTCCCAACTTCAACAAAAACATTCTTAATGAAGAAAGATATTCCAATGAACTAAATCCTAAGATTTCCTCACTAAAATTAAATATGCCAACAATTTCAATTATGCCAGTTTTGATATAAAGTCCTCAAATGCATTAATGGACAATTTTTTCACGTCAGTTTCTCAAAAATATTGGATAGTTAGCCTATCGGAACTGTCAAATATTTGAGGAATTAAACGTTTGCCAAAATTCTCTCAAATTCTAGATGGTTAGCCTATCAAAATTGTGAAATATTTAAGTAAATGAAAATCCTTGAAATTTTATAAATTCTCAAAAATTTTGGGCAGGTAAAATGTTCCCTTAATTCTCAAAAATACATGATGATTGGTCTATCAGAGATGTGAAATATTTTAAGAGTTCAAAAGTTCTATAAATTCTAAATACATTTTGAAAAATGAAATGTTACCTAAATTCTGAAAAATACAGAATTCTGAAAAATACAGGAGCGTATCAGAATTGTGAAATATTTTCGAGATATAAACAATTTCAAGAATTCTCAAAATAGATGTCGGTTAGCTTATTCAATTTTAAAATATTTTGGGAAAAAAAAAGTTCCAAAAATTCTCAAAATTACTGGTAAGCATATCGGAATTGAAAAGATCCCAAAATTATTGAAAATGAAAGGTAAGCTATAACTAGGTAAGCTATAAGAATTGTGAAATATTTAGGGAATTGTAAGGCCTCCAAAGGTACACGAAAGTAAAGCTATAAAGATTTTAAATTATTTTGGGAAGTTAAAAGTTACCTAAATAACTGAAAATACAGAATGATAAGCCCACCAAAAATAAGAAATATTTTGGCAAATGAATGCTTCCAGAAATTCTCAAAAATATATGATGCCTACCAAAAATTTTAAATATTTAGGGAAATTAAAATGTTCCCAAAACTCTCAAAAATTCATGATGGTTAGCCTACCCAAATAATAAACTATTTTGGGACGTTTGAATGTTAGCAACTAGCAACGATGTTTTTGGCTAAATTCACAGCCTCAAAAACTAGGGAAATTTTATTAACTTATTTTGGTAATTTTCTGGAGAGACAATAGCATTTTGTCCAAACGTACCTAATGACAACAAGACTAAATAAGATAAATTTGGTTTGTATAACCTTTTTGTGATATCATTTTAATGTTCCTGAATAATCGCCTTCAATTTATTGAAAAGGGAAACAAAAATTCCGAATTTATTTCAGCCACCTTCGATATAACTCAAGCTTCCCACTTTGATCTATGAATCTTCATTATGTGTATTAAGATAAATAACCAACTGCTTTCACCTATAATAGAGTTATTTTAAAGAAATATCAGTAGATTGGTACTGAGACTTAGCCGCTCAACGGAAGGAGATATATGAGTACCTTCAATTTATCAAAGAAACCAACGCCCTCGTCAAAGCTTATGGTGGCTATATACCGAACAATACAAATTTTAGCATTTCATCTCTCGTCTTACAAATAATGAAATTTAGTTAAAAAATTCTAATTATAACAAATTATATATAATAGTGCCGCCAAAATACTTTTTTGTACGACACCAGACAATGAGCTATAATTTTGTATGAATCTCGAATTTTAAACCGAATCTAATTAAAGTACAAGAGAAAAGTTTTACCATATAATTATTTCGTTTAAAATTAAACAAAAAATTTCAACTATGCTACAACAGTCAAATTACATTTTCAAAACATAAATTTGAAACTTTCAAAAGCTAAATAACTAACCTATAAAAAATTTATCGTAAAACTTGCATCATGGTAAAAATTCTTAAGGCTACACCATAAATAAGTGCTTTTGTTTTAATGATTGATGTACCCAATCTAGTCTCAGCTTATTTGTGATGAAGTTATTTTTAGACTTTTAAAAAAAGTAAGTGTAATACGGAAAACCGTTTTTTTTTTGTTTTGTAATTTAATACTTCTAAATTAATTCACCATGGTCACAAAAGAATATCCATAACATGCTGAAAAAAAATTGTCCTCCAAGAACAATATATTCAGGGTGAAACATTTATGTTGATAACAACAGGAAACTCGAATAGGTGTAACGAAATTGGTTTGCTTTCACTCTTTGTAAGAGAACTCTAAAAATTTGGTTTGTTCATTCTAAACTATAACGAAAATATTAGAAAAATGTCTTCATTTTTATCTCGCTGACGAAATACGAGAATAGGACCACAGAAGCATGAACAATAAAAACTGAAAATTGTATTTATATTTAACTGTAGTCTACAGTTAAACAGTATGAAGTCAGCCAAATGCTTGACAATTAATTCTCAGTACATTATAAAAATAAAAATCAAAGTAACATTTTCAACATTTTCATTTTGTTTCGTTAGTTTTGTTTTAATTTTTGACTATTCAGTGAAAATTTTTTATTGTGCGCGTTAACATATTTTGTAAATTGTGTTTAGTGTAAATTTATTTTTAAGTGAAAATTATTTAAAATGTCACCCAAAAAGTCAAACATTGGAAGATCAACGGGTACATTATTCGGAAGACATTTTCAACGAAACACGAGTATAACTTGAGAACAACAAAATTCTAAATAATTTTCTCCGAGACTATAGACATAAACGAAGTAGTCGATAAAGACTACTATTGCGAGAAATACATAATGACGCCGATGCGCTGTCAGTTTATGTTAAGGCTCAGAAAAGGTTCTTTACAAACAATCAACGGATCTCATACGACACAGTTTTGAAGCAAGTACGAAGCATAAATAGTGGGCTTTTTTTTACAACACGAGGCAGAGGAAAACAATTGAAACATTCGTGGCCCTCTGGAGACATGAATATTGGTTATCTTAGCTCCAAAGAATGATGACGTCAATCGAATCAATAATAACAGGGAAATAAAAATTCCTGGTGCGGTTGACGTTGAAAGTTGGCTCACCAATAATGCTCATAATAATGCGTAATTAGAAAAAGATGTGCTGATTACACGCATTTCAATGATTCTCACTGCTTTGCTCTTCACATTCAAATGACTACTGTTTTCTGGACGTCTTGCTTTCGCAATGACAAAACTCAATAGCAGTTGCTTCGCGTTACCGGACTAAATTTAAAAAATCCAGTTTTTTTTTGCATTGTACTATACGTAGCTGGCTCCAGAGTAGGAAGCCGAAAAGCTAGTTTGAATTTAGATTTCTTATAGGTTTTCTGACTTTTCTTGATATAGATTATAAATTAAAGGAGGGGAGGGGGGGAATGCTTTGTTTGCACGTCAGTGGCTTGTTGCCGAATATCGTCTTCTTTGACGAGGCTCCATTCCACATTAAGCAATTTGTAAACAAATAAATTGACCAAGTTCATTTACCATTACAGATGGTTTGAGCAGCCGTAACTACTGGTAGACGCTCTTCACAACTTTTTTGAACCGCAGCGTTAGATACACAACTGATTGTTGCGAATCTATTTTCGAAACTGTGCTTAAGCTTTCGGCATGCAAACATTTCGGTTGCAAATCCTGGACATTTTAAAAGGATTCGGCACCATCTTATAAAGCCCACGTCAACCAAAAATGGTAGGAAAAACACGTTCTGCACATTATTTCAGTAACGCAAATTCGATGCAAATCCGATGGACTTAAATATCTAGGGCATTTTGAAGAGACACTTAAAAATACCAAATTGTTGGTCATCTCAAGCTAGCTATTTGCCAGGAGCATGCAGCATGCATAGCAGAGGCCAATTTCTTAGCCATAATGACTTACAAGCTGTCTCCACTGTGTTATTAAAATTAATTTGTATTACCTGCTTAGAATATATAAAAAACTTTTATTAGAAAAGACACAAGTGTATTCGAAACGGGGTGGGATTGCCTGAATGTAAATTTTGTTCCACCATAGGTAAATCATATCAGTGATGGCTAATTTACGTACTTCTATACTTTATTGCTCCTCTGTTTTAAGCGATATCATTATTTTCACTGTCAGTTTTTTACGGTAACCCAAAATAAGAACCTTTATGTTCAGCAGGTTTATTTTTAAATTACCTTCCGATAAAAAAAGGCTAGAAAACAATACAGGATTTCTTGGCTACTTTAAAGAAATAGTAATGTAATTAACTCATAAAACTCAAAATTGGATAGTTAAAAATTGAGTTAGTAGCTTTTCTATTCTATAGTTAGCCAGAGACACTAGCCATATAGAAATAACGGTTTAAATGGTTGTGTCACAATTAATTTAATTCCAAAAAAGCAAATTTCAAACTCTTTGAACTCTTTGAACAGAGACTTTGGTAATGAGTCCGGTTTATACCACACTAAGCAACATAACCCTTAAAAGTCAAACTTTTTTTTAAATACATCAGCTAATAGAGTAGTTGGATTTTTAGTTCCAAGACCGAATTGCAAACGCTCCTGAATGGCAACGTGATGATGCTCTAATAAAAAACAAGAAAGGGCTAGGCAAATTCTAAGAGATTTTGAATGTGAAATATTTAAATTAAATAGTCAAAGTGTTCGCAAAGCTGAAGATATTTCAACGAATCATTATTTAGTCAAATGCGTTAAGGAGCTGTAAAACTTCATAATCATTAGGGAGTTGGCTGGTTAGGCACAAACTACTGTACACAAATGCGTCAAGTTCATAAGACAAAATTTAATAAGAGAAATCCGCTGATGCAAAATTAACCAGCAGATAACGTATACAATAATCACATCAATTTTACCAGCGCGGACCATTTTAAACCATTTCGTAGTATAACAAAAAGGTATATTCCAAAAGTTACAGTTACATTGGAAATAATTTTAAAGGCAAATGTTTCAGTTTTGTCAAATCGGTGACATCAGACATATAATCTCGGCACCGAAACATCATAAGTAGAATTGAAATGTGTTCCACAAAGATCACCTCATATTAATAGCACATGGAAGGCGGCCAGAAATCAATCAAAAATACAACTAAATACAAAAATCTGTGAAACGCCTGCCATAAATCATCGGAAATATCTAAAGTTTGGCAAATATAAAATAGTTAGCACACTGAAACTGTGAAACTTACTCAAGATCGATTATGCCCTATAAAACACATGACAAAACCAGCCTTACGCCAGCATAATATTAAATAAGGCGTACTGTCACCGACACCGGAGAAGATTCGCTACCATGGAGTATGGTCAAAGACTTTAAACAACATTGCTCTACTAATATTAAGAAAGAATCAATTGTAACAGTTATATCCACCGTCAACCGTTTATATTTTAAACCAGATTCTTATATTAAAATTTAAATGAAATGTTAGATAACAGATGTCTCTGTTATATTGAAATAGTTATTTTGTTATCGGACAACCCTATAGTTTTTTTTTGTTATAGTTTTAAAAGAAGAAATGTGTACTTCCGGCTATGAATGTAAAGAGAAATTAAAAATAAAGGTGGTCCTGACAAGTGTTTTAAATCTATTTTTCGAAAAAACACCGATCTACGAATAAAAGTAATAGTGGCATTAAGCCTCTCTAGTTTAATCTAGTATTTATTATACAATTTAAACAAAGAATCAAAAAACGACAGACTCCAAATTTTTAGAGTCTATGTAGTGCAGTGAATTGTGATATTCAATTTCACTGGTTAAATCAAACGTTACTACTGCTATTGATGAAAACGATGATGTACTTACGGTCATTCCGCATACTCGAGTTTTAACAAGAAAAAGAAAGTAATAGTCGATTTACATTCAACAAATTTTGAAGAAGAAGTTGATCTTGAAATCAATTTAGAAAAATTGAAAAAAAAAACAAAAATAAAATTGCAATAACATTTCGTTTTTATTTGTGTGAGTTTTAAACTAATTTTATACGCATGTATTGTCATCTTTTTATGTTTTGCTCAAAAAGATAAAACTTTTCATCTTGTAAAAAACATGATCATCTTTTTTATAACAGTTTTTGGGTTTGGATCTCGGGTTTCATTTTTTATTTTTACGAGAAGAAATTTTTTCTCGGTTTGGCTTGCATAATTTTTCAATCTAGTGTTTCGGTTTTTTTTCAAGATGACAAATTTGTTGAATGTAAATCGGCTATAATGCAACAAATTCCCACTTTGATGTAATTTTCATAGAAATCGGTATTCAAGTTAATACACTGGTTATAGGGGTGTTTTACTGTCCACCAAAAATCGAATTCGTCAATGGTCTTGAAACTATCTTAAATGATATTATGCTCAAAATTGTCTTAATTTGAAACCTAAGATGAATAAATTCAAACCTTTGATGTCTTCTTTTGGTTTTAGTTTAATTTCAAGGGAGGCTACTAATTTCATGAGTAATTCTGCTACTTCTGCACTCTTGTGAAGTTTATCCTAAGTTGAAACTAAATAAACAAAAAACACAAAAAATTTAAATGTATTAGTAAAAAAAAATCGATGACATTTAGGCGAAATTAAACCAAAATATAACATACAGTTTTTACCTTATTATTATATAGTTAAACAGTTTAATTGAGAATTAGAAATTTCTAGACAGATATTTGAGAATTACTTTTAAGAAAATTCCCAAATATCTGTATAGAAATTTCTAATTCTTAATTAAACTATTTAACTATATAATAATAAGGGAAAAACTATATAAGTTATATTTTGGTTTAATTTCGCCTAAATGTCATCGATTTTGTTTTTAATAATACTATTAAATTTTTTGTGTTTTATTTTTATTTAGTTCCAAATTAGGATAAACTTCACAAGAGTGTAATCATACCGAATGTTCACCTGGTAATCAATAATATAAAAATCGATTTCTATGACCAAGTTAAAAGTTTGGGTTTGTGGATAGATAGTAGATTAAACTGGTCTTCTCACGTAAATAATCTGTGTGGGAAAATATACGGGATTTAAAGTAACTTGTGGAGCACTGCTACATTTATTTCAAGTGATGTGAAATGTCACATTATTCGAACCCTAGTGGCTCCTTTAATTTCATACTGTGCCCCAGTATATCATAACTGTTCCAAAAAATGTTTGAAACGGGTAAAATGTTGCTTTTAGTTCGTCTGCAAGGTACATATTTTTGAAACGAAGTGAGAAGCCTTTTTCTGTTCTATCGAAGCAAATATTTAATCTGCACTATGTTTTATGTTTGAGAAAAGGACCCCGATGTATCTGTACGAAAACCTTAATCGAAACGAATTTTGAATTTAAATCTACCAAAGCCCTGTAAGTCTAAAACGAGACAGCTGTCTTTCTTTGTCCATGGAGTTAGGCTTTGGAATAGTCTTCCTCCGTCTGTTAAAGCTGCTGCGAGTTTATATAACTTTTCCCCAATTTCTGGTTTTTTTCTCTCTCCTTTTCTTTTTTCATGTTTTAATCCCTACAATCTTTTTTTGGGGCTGGAAAAAAATTTTAAGGTCAAAAACAGTTGATGTTTTTGGTATAAAACAATGTTGGCATACTGATATGATTGTGTCGAGGCACAAAGGTCCTAAATGAACAATTCGATCATCAGTTTGCATTAGTGAGTCCGTGGAATATATTAAATATATATATATATATATATATATTAAATATATAATATATTACATATATACATATATACATATATATATATATATATATATATATATATATATATATATATATATATATATATATATATATATATATATATCCTTGTTTTCCGTTTAAAAAAATAAATTAACCTTCAAAGAACCTTCAAAGAACCTTAAAAGATTATATTCCTGTTCATTGATCCATGCAATGATTTCTTAGAACATTGTTCTAAAGGGTGTCAGTAAGAAGTTCAGATTTAAAAATTTAATAAAATAAAAACGGCCTAACAAGTTTCCAAATTTATTTTTTTGTTTGAATCCTTTTGGTTATTTATGGGAAATGATTTCATTCAAAACGGAGCCGTGGCTGACCTTTGCGTACTCCATTCGGTTCAATTTCTGACCATCATTTTGGATTGTGTGCGGATCTATTTCGGCAATGGTTGCTTCAATATTGGCTTTCAAATGCTCAATTGTTTGTGGATTATCCTTCACGGAATCCCACAAATAAAAATCCAAAGATGTCAAATCACAGCTCATTGCCGGCAAATTCACGTCACCATTTCGATTGATAATTCGGCCAACGAACTTTTGACGCAGTTTCACTATTGTAACTCCCGATGGCATGGCGCACCATCTTGTTGGAACCATAGGTCGTCCAAACCAATATCTTCAAGATATGGCCACAAAAAGGTTGGTAACATGTGGCGGTAATACGCACCAAACAATAATACGCAATGGAAGCATTATGGCTTCTCCACATTTCCTTGTGGATTTTCCGATCCCCAAATGTGATAATTTTAGATGAAAATGCGCCTCGTCTGAACAGACGATTTTTTGAGCAAATCGATTTCGAACCAATTGTCTTTGTTGTAGAAGTAAATTTCCAACATTTCCCACTTTTGTTGAAGCGTTAAGGAACATATATTGAGCTTCTGTCAAAGAAAGAATGACATTAGTGTTGCCAGAGCCAAAATAACCGATATGGCAAATCTGAACCGGGTATTGAGGCATCCTATATATAGACTCGCTCGTTTTAAAATTTCTCGCTTGTCTCAATTTAAATGCCTCACTCTGTATCTGCTCGGTTATATTGATTGATTAGTATATTTTTGGTATATCAGATGTTAAAAGGAAAATTATTCTTATCTATTAAGAAAATGTTTTGTTTGTATTTTTAAAGAAATTTCATTAAAACCTAATCGATGGCTCGTGTCACTGGAGCTTTTATATATAAAAGGTTAAATAATGAAAATATATAGATAAATGGCAATGATTAGCATGAAAATGGTACTTTTGCACGTTTTTATAATTACACAGATGACAATACGGCCCTGTGTAGCACAAGTGTTTTTGCAATTGTTGAGCTCGTTCCTGCATAAATAATATACCGTATCTAGAAAAAATGCAATGAATGAAATCAATTCCTGTACTAGCCTTTGTTTGGTATATACCATACCAATAATTCCACACTGAAGCCTACCACTTAAAAACTATGTTATGCATACGGCTCTGTAAAGTCAAGGAAAACGAATTACATAAATTAAAATACTTTCTGCCTTTCAAAGTGTGATGATTTCTAATCAAATTGTGTATAGTTTTCAAAATCTTCGACAAATCGATGTTAAAATTTCGTTAAATTCAATTAGGGGGAACGATTTATAACGATCAATCATTCTTGCAAAATTTTTGTGAATATCTAGTCTACGTCGCTCTATTTTGCTTCGATTTTGCTATAGTTTGGCTTAAAACAAACATCGACGGCATCGTCTAACCCAAGAATATTTTCTCTTATCTCTCTCCATGCCTAACCATTTTATCAAAAATCTTATCAGACATAAATTGTAGGAATTCTATATAATTGGCCTATCTTCAAGAGTTTGGCTGTTGGTCATAACTATATAGTTGACGAAAGTAACAACCACTGGAACTCTTCATGGCGATTATAAAGAAGGCTACCATAAAAGATGTAACCATAAAAGATGCATTTCCTTTGCTATTGACGGACAAATTGCTGAGTTGGTTAGATCGTATTCATTATATTTCTAAACTGGACTTTAAGGTTGACTTTAGAGAGACATCTTTCGATTCTGATACCATTCCGGAACGTTCATTGTACTAGTTCAAGATTATGTCTTCGGTTTTTCTAATTTACCGAACAATAATCTTTGCTTCTGGGCTCACAATGATTGTTTAGAAAAGAAAATTTGAGTTGGAAGAGATTAAATATACTTATGTTATTTGATTGGTGAGAGGGTCTGAGATCCCACCCTTGTAAAATTTCAAACAATTTAACACAATTGCGACGATATATATATATAAAGTTCGGTTAGCTTACCTATCGGCTATCACGATGTAAACTAAATAATATTTACAGAGTAGAAAGGAACAACTTTATAAAGCAGCTAAGGAATAGTATCACAAGGAAACAGGAGTTTCAGATGATTTTCCAATACCAAGTTCTTTCCATCACCAATAAAAACCAATTTCCAAGAATAGTATTCTGAGCAGTTCTATTAAATACAATTTTGGAGTGTTCACCAACTACCAAAAAATCTATAGGTATTAAATTTAAAATTGTATACAAAACTAAAACCCATACCATTTCAACTTCATAATTTAATTAACTAACGAAACGAAACTATTCCATATTTCATTAATTTTACTAAGTATCATCATCATCATTCATGTTACAATTGATTTTTAAAGAAACTGCCATAATCAATCATTTTAATTTAGTTATTGATTTAGACGAAATTATTCAGCACGAACTGTAAATGTTTACCATAAATTTATAAAAAAATAACATAAAAAAATAATAAACTTTATAGGCGACTTCCCATGCTGATTTTAGATTAGCGGTGTTTGTCTGGTAGCGGTTATTTTATTGTCGAGACTAAAGGACGTAATCGAGGTGTTTCTATTTGTTATTTATTTATCACTCAATTGTCTAAGACTGTGTTCGAAATCCATGGTAAATATTTGTGAATACAAATTTTTGAAAAACGAAGACACCCAAATTATTACGGTCATGATAATTTTTGACAAATCCCAAAACTTTCTATAATAAAAGAAAACTCATCGCGTAGCACACTCAGTTATATAAAGTACAACTTATAAAATTCACTACTTTGTTTTGTAATAGTACCATTCAAAAACTATATAAGAAAAATTTGAACTTTTTCGTTGCTATGACAATTTCAATGCACACAATTTAATATAATTGTTCTTCATAGTTTTTATACATCACCAAAAGTGAATTTAAAAACATATAAAGCGGGGAAATATTTCAATCAATTATTTTAGTTTTCGGACAGCGTCATAAAAAATTGGGAATGTAGGGGAATATTTTTCTAATAAATGTCAAACATTTTATTCACAAATATTTATTATGGGATTCGGACACAGTCGAAATGTACTCGTATATACTAAATTATAATTTGTCAATATATTTTTTAAGAAAATTTGTCAATAAAGTTGATGATAAAGATTGCATTATCTCGTGATGTCCATCTGATGGACATCACGAGATGTTTTGTAAAGAAACATCCTCAGAAAAAAAACTTGATCCTGGACAGTATGGCAACGGTTTAGATTTGGCAATCATTTTTAAGTCGAACTGGTTAAAAGCGATCCCAGCTTGAGTCGAAGCTTGAAAATAGGTGAACTTCTGAGGATTGTCCTCGCTAACCTCATTCGGTATCGAATGATGACAACACTTTGATACTAAGACTTACCACTATCAGCTTACTGCCACAATGTCCACGCAATCAACAGCAAAACCATACACTCTCGAACATGAGGTATAATCAAAATTGCTTCTACTCTTTTCCTAAACTTTAGGCCGTTGCAACCAGATAACGGCAATGCCAAGAAGATTATCGTCGCATCTGATGCGTCCAGCTATGTGCGGGGTGGTGTGTACCAGTTGGATAGCAACACCAAGTAGCATGTAAATTTTATTGCAGGACCTTTAACAAAGGCCGAAAAGAATGTGATGAAGACAATAAGAGCTCCGTGGCACGAGTTACACCTGAATGCGTAAAATTCAAAATCACAAAACACAGCGATGAAGATCTTATAAAGCGATAAAGATCTTAAGACCCTGACATTCGTAAAAGTTATATGTATGTTTCTGTAGTAGAATATCAGGAAACTGTCAAACAGAATGGTCTGGCCCTTGTGAACCAGGGAAGGTAATCAGGACGAGACTTAAAGTCCTTAAGACATGGTTCACAGCAAAATGTAATCAAGCAAGTAGAAAATGAGCTTTAACAGAGTTTCCAGTGGAAACACGCACATGCTGTGCAATAGCATAGGTCATTCTGCAGCAGCTCTCGAATCTAGAGATAACTCCAACAAAACCAACGAAATGACCCACGTCGGCGAACCAACCATACAATTAGCACGGTACAAGAAAACTGCATAAAAATGCCAATGATACGTGCTTCGGAAAGTCAACGATGACATCGACCTCCACACCTTACCATCTGTAATTAAACGGACGCGTCCAATATTTTGAGATTCAAAAAACACCTTGTAGCCTTCACAGCCGATATTACAAAACTGTATAGGCAAATTTTAACCGACGAAACTCAACAAGGCTTAAAAAAATCGTATTCTTTCTAAACTATGCACTGTCATATATGGAACTATAAATGCCTCATATTTGGCGACATATTTGACCTCATATTCGCCTAGGTTTTAGGGCGTGAAATAATGGTCGGGGTACTTTTCTTTGTTGGTATCATAAAAGACTTGGTAACCGCGCTCGTAAATGTTTTTGTAAAATTTCAAGTCCTATATCAAATTTACAATCGGAAAATAGCCCAAAATAATATAAATACAAACAACTGTCGCAACGTTGGAGGGACGATTCAACTTTAGCAGTCGTTTAATAGTTCAAGATACTAATAACAAATTATCATTTCTCATCTAAATAGGTGCAGATATATCGATAATACCATTTAAAAAAAACCTTGTGGAGCACCTCATGATGAATGTTTGATTTTAACTGTGGCTAATGGCTCGACCATTAAAACGCACGGCCCGCGATTATTGAACGTATTTAGGATTTCATTGTAATTTAGCTCATCATTTTATAGTGGCCCAAGCTGCTAAAAGGTATATTGGCGAAGATTTTTCAAATGTGAAGATTTTCCTATTTCAGATGTGACAGCGGTAACAATAGCCAGTACGTTCGTAAAACAATATGTTCCCCGATTCGGAGTTCATTGTAAAATTACCTCCGATCAAAGAAGAAAGTTTGAATCAAAACTTTTTGAAGAGATAACTAAACTTATTGGATCTCATATCGAATTCGAACTACAGCTTATCATCTTCAAGTCAACGCTCTGATAGAACGGTTTCACCTACATTTCAAGGCATCATTACAAGCAAAAGGAAACACAACAAACTCGTGTATGAACTTAGCAATTGCACTTCTTGGGATTCGCGCAGCTGTAGTAGATGACATAAAATGTTCACCATTCGATCCCTTCTAGTAACACAAAATAAAATTGCACAAACGGTTTTTCAAATACCTCTGACAACCTACTAGAATACCCAAACAAAATTGCTGATCTTCTGGATTTCTATATATAGAGGTATCCCTTGATATACAGAGTGTCCGCCGGAAAGGTATACTTCTTTGTTTGTTTATAATTTTTGATAAATGTTTTATTTAATGTCGGCAATTATGTATGGAATACAATATCAGATAAATGTCCGCCTCTGTTAGCCTCACAAATGCGAGCCCTTTTGAGCACACATTTTTCATTACATTCTCACACATTTCACGCGGTATTTCATTAATTTCATCACGAATATTTTGTTTGAGTTGTTCAAGTGTTTCTGGTTTGTTTGCATAAGCCTTGGTTTTTCGATATCCCCACAAAAAGAAGTCCGGAGCAGTCAAATCAGGCGACCGTGGAGGCCAATCAACATCACCATTTTTTGAAATAACTTGTTGTGGAAAGAGGTCTCGCAGTGATTCCATTGTAATCCTGGATGTATGCAATGTGGCACCGTCTTGTTGATACCACATGTTAATCAAGCCCAAAGCATGCAGTTGTGACGTTAAAAAGTGTTCAATCATATCACGATATCGCTCCCCATTCACAGTTAACGTTACGCCGTTTTGATTTTCAAAGAAGTAAGGTCCAATGATTCCTCCTGACCAAAATGCACACCAAACTGTCACTTTCAATGGATGTAAAGGTGACTAATGAATAATTTGAGGGTTTTCCATTCCCTAGAACCGACTATTCTGTTTATTCACATATCCATTTAAATGTAAATGTGCCTCGTCACTCATTATGATTTTTTCATGAAAATCGGGGTTGTCATGGGCGAGCAGCAGTCATGTTTTCAGCCAATCTTGCAGTAAGTTGTGGCCCATGCTTGGGCCTATCACTTACAGACCCTCTTTCTTCGAAATCATTCACTACACGATAAATAGTGCACGTTGTTTCTCCCAAAAATTTCACGTAACTTTCTCATCGTCACAGTAATCGATGATTGATCTTGATAAAATGTTTTAACGATTAAAACACGTTGGTTTATCGAATATTTTTCCATAATAAATTTGCCACGTGTCTACTTTACCACTGCCAAATATGAACTGTCAATACTAACGTTTACCAAAATGGCGGCAGAACAAAGTAGTATACCTTCCCGGCGGACACCCTGTATATATATAAATAAATAAATAAATATATATATATATATATATATATATATATATATATATATATATATATATATATATATATATATATATATATATATATATATCAATGGATATCTCCGAAAATTACTTAGCAGTTTAAAATGAAGAAACAGACCTCCAGTTTTAATGACAAAAAATGACACTGTAAAAAGAAAAACAAGCACTGCAAGACTAATAAATAACAAAACAAACTGGGAATACTTTCGGCATCTAGTCGAAGAAAGTGAATCTACAGATGCAGATTCGAATACCCACACAATAGATGATCCTGAAAACCCTCATTGAAACTGAAAAAAGTGGCCTGGAAAAGTACTACTATTCAGCTAAGAATACTACAAAAAAGTATAAATTATTTAGTTGAAGTGGGAGGCAAACGAAAAAGGTTTGAAACGAACTAAAAGTGAAGTGCCACTGATAAAAATGGCTGTTGGAATCTGGGCTCGCAGAGATAAGCAATATTTGCTGAACACCTAGAAAATACTTTCAAGCCACACACTGGGCAAGCAGATATATGATACAAGGTATCTATTTTACCAGATATTCTGCTCTTATAAGGGAAATTAAACAAGAAATAAAAAAGCCCCTGGAAACGAATTAATAACGGGGAAAATAGTTAAAGCACAAGAAGAAGGCTCTCTCTCTTCCCTTTGAGACAGAAAGGAGAATACTCAAAACTAAAGAAAATATTGGCAGGGTTTCCACATGGAAGTGTTCTGGGCCCTGTATTATACCTACTGTTTACAAATGATCTACCAAACATAGTAGAAGCTAGAATAGGAACATTTGCTGATGATACCGCTGTTATAATTACTGATGCTAGTATTGTTGAGTCGACACCGAAACTACAAAAGGCTTTTAATGTAGTGAATAACAGGACAATAGGAAATTATAATAAATATTGCGATTAGGCTGAATTCACAAATAATCCCATATTCTGATAACGCTAAGTACCTCGGTATGCGCTAGACACTATAAGCCACTAAAAAGGCCAGACCTGAATTTAAAATTCAGAAAAATTAACTGGCTTATGGGAAGAAATTCCTAACTGAAAACGCACAACAAACTACTGTTATATAAACCAATCTTTAAACCTATATCTAGACATATGTGGCATTCAGCTTTGAGGAGGAACCTACTGGATTAAACCAACAGACCGGACTTTTTTGTGTTGTAGGACGGCTTCGGAACTCCAAAGTATGCTCCACAAATAAATCCCTAATTACATTAGGTATAGTAAGCTTGGTTTTACAAATTTATTAGTTCAAGCTGAACATAGGCGTTTGCTTCATGGTGGTTCTTAAACTTTATTATATAATTTGAAGTCAAAATATTGGATAATAGGAGGTCGAAATGTGTGTAGACAGCTTGTAAAAAAATAATAGAAGACTTAGTTGGCTTTGATTTTTGTGAACCATTTTTTTCAAAACCAATCATAAAACCTTTCGTCGATTTATTGCTAGATCTGATTCTTATTGCGGTCTGAAATGAGTTACGAAATTTTTTTTTATCAGACAATTTTCAAAATACGGCAGAAATATTTTGTTCAAATACAAATAATAGGAATACCATATGTTTATATATCATATAGAAGCTAAACTTAATTCCAGGCCTTCAACTCATATGATATTCAGGTTATTTTTTTACCGATGGTCCTTTTTTAGCTCTACTTGAACCAAATATGCTCGATTTAGGATCATAAGTTAATTTGGAGTAACCACTGAGTGATACAACAATAATGTCATTAGACTGGAACCCGAAAGGGAAAAGCAAAGTCGGAAGACTAGCAATAACCTGCGGAAAAGAAGTTCGATAGCAGAAGCGAAAGGACTTGGCAAATGATAGCTTTTTAAATTAAAAATAATGTGAAAAAATATCCGAGAATGTGCTACTACCCATTATCATGTCATGGAATACTAAATAAATTTTTCTAGCCCCTTACCCACCTAATTAAGTTGTAGAATTTTGTCACATTCACTATATGTTGTTTTTAAATCCGTACCAATATCCAGTTTCGACCCAAAAATAAAAATTATTTTTTATATTCGTTTCGGTAATTTTAAAGTTGAACAATTTAATGTAGAAAAATAAACCATCCTCAACCCACCACCGTCTAAAAACCACTGACCTAAACTAATATTGAAAATATTTCTGTCTCAATTATGTAACACAGTGAAAAGCACAAAACCAAAAAAAAAAATCCTGTAAAGCGATGTTTCTGTCTAAATAAAGTTAAAAACAATCAAAAAAAAAGGTCATATTCATCCAAGTTCGTATTTGGACCGTACAAAGTGACTTAAATCACCGTTCCAACTATATACCCCATATAATTATTTAAATCATTTATAATAAAAAGAATTCTACAACAAAAATAAAATATCATTACACTATCACTATAATTATAAAAAAAAACATTTCTGTTAATGCAAATATAAATAAATTATAATAAAAAAGCTCTTAATTTAAATATTAAATTTCCACAATAATAACAACAACAACAATAACAACTATAACTAGAAAAGTTTTAAAAAAAAGGTTCTCCAACTTTTTTTCCAAAAACAATCGATTCGATTAGAACGGAATTACATAAACATTGTATTAGTCATATACACAGTGTTAAAGCCCTTTTCTACGAGCTTTTCGTTTTGTTTTAATTTTTTTTTTTTTTTTTTTTTTTTTTTTTTAAATCAAATATCGTGCAAACGAATGTTTTGTTGGTTTTTCATCGATTTTATTATTTGAAATAGGAAAATCAATAGAATTTTTTGTTCAGTCTCTTGTTTTTCCATTAATAAAAGCTTTCGTCTATATATATACCTTTCGTTTCAAAAGAAAAGACTTTGTATAGCACGATAGGTATATGTGTATAGGAAACATGGGTTGAGGAAAATTCGAGTATATAACACAAAGGTAGAAAATTATAACACAAAAAATAAAAAATAAATCCACCGACAACTTGTGTTCGGCAGATCTATCGTGCATTTTTCAAGTGCATTCGCTTTATAAAAAAAAAAAAAAAGTAATTGTTAAAAACTATATTTGTAAACTAGACACACTTACTTTATAATTAATAAAAACTAAAGTATTTTTTTAATTATCAAAAACTGCAATGAGTCCGCTCATTACGTACTAGAGATGTACTTTTAAAAAAAAACTAAAAATTATATCCTTCGAATTGTTGCATCACACCAAAAACTATATAGTATAGTGATAAGTTTAACTTTTTTTTTATAATTTAAATATTTTATTACACATGCATTAATTATTAAAAACTAATTAAAATATTTCGAGTATATATTCTATAATTGCACACTACTAAACTATATATATATTTTCAAAGCTAGAAAATTTCACTTAAAAATTTCGTTAATTAAATTTTCACTTTTAATTAAAAACTTTTTTAACACAACTATATCGAGTTAAATAAAAGGATTAGGAGATCACACTACAAAAAAATTTATAAAATTAATATATTCACTTTAAATTCTAAGAATTTAACTAAATAAAATTAAAAGTAAATTTTAATTAAACCAACCAACCAAAAAAAAAAAAGACGAATTAACTAAAATTAATTAAATAATAAAATATTTTTGTTTTATTTTTTATTAGTCTAATAAATAAAATTTAATTTT
This sequence comes from Tipula confusa, assembly GCA_963556175.1. Lineage (NCBI taxonomy): Eukaryota > Metazoa > Arthropoda > Insecta > Diptera > Tipulidae > Tipula > Tipula confusa. The sequence goes on along the minus strand of OY744477.1, from coordinate 33,182,989 downwards.
TTAATTTTTTAATTTTAATTTTTTTTTTTTTAATTTTAATAAATTTAGAAAGTTAGTAGCTATTCATTCGAAAATCCGCAGCAAACTAGGAAATTTATCTAGGAAAATTTTTATTGTATAAAACCAAACCAAACACAAAAAAAAAGTTTTTCGTTTTTATTTAATAGCGCTATGTGTATATAATACGACGATACGGTTAGTTGTTATATATAAAAATAAATAACAATAATAATAAATGAAAAATTTAATTTTGTTTTTTGTGTTATGAAAATTATTCACCAGTATCGCTCGTATACAGTAAGAAGATACGAGATAATGAAAATTTTATTTTATTTTTATTTTGAATTTTCCGAGTTTGCGTATAGCACGATTTATATATATATATATATATATATATATATACATTATATAGGTTAACAGTGTATTAATATTTTCTTGGCATACAAAATAATATTATAATAACGAAAAAAAAAACACAATAAATTATAATTAATATATTTATAAATAAATTTTTTGTTTTTGTTTATTATTATTATGATTAAATTATATTTATTTATATATAAATTGAACCACTTTATTCCGGATTATGTTTTGAAAAAAAAAAAAAACAAAAAAAAAACTCAGGGCTTGGATAACATAAAAAAAATGTAGCCGTCGCGGGACGCCCGATAAATGTGAAACAACGAAATTCATGGTAAGAATACATACTTTGTTACCATGGAGTTACGGAATATTATTTAATGTGTGGCATCACTAAATCCACATGTAAATATTTTTTGAGCAAATTAGTCGTATTTATTTTGTTCAAGTTTTCCGTTAAAATTTAATTTTTAAAATAAAAAGGAAAAGTTGAACAAAAAAAAAATTCAGTCTAAAATTGTACGAACGAGAAAACAATTCAGTCAAAAATTGTTAATTTTAATCAAAAAATTGTTAATCAATTATAAATTAAATTAAATAAATAAATATATATAAACAACAATTAAAATAAAGTTAAATATTTATCATTAATTAAATCACTTATAAATGTAACAGTGTAAATTGTATACGAATATAAAAATAATGGGGTAAAACTAATTCCATATTGGTGACCCTCGTACCATTTTTAACTGAATTGTTTTTTCGAAATAACAAATACCCGTCGTTGTACTAACAAAATAAATACGACTAATTTGCTCAAAAAATATTTACATGTGGATTTAGTGATGCCACAATACTCCCCCTCCAGTGAAATGAAATGTAACGTAAAAAGGGGTACCGATCGAAACTGGATATTTTACAACTGGATTTGACAAAACAGGATAATTCAAAACTGGATATTTTAAAACGAGATAAGGTACAAAACGAGTTATGGTACAAAACTGGATATTTCAAAACAGGATATTTCGACATGTGATTTAAACTTAAAATGATTTTTTAGGAAAGTTCTGGAATATGGCGAATTAGGAAGGAACTCGGCGAGTTCTTAACCGATTATGATGAAATTCGATATGTAGGATGAAAATGTGGTTTTAAAATGATTTTTTGGGAAAGTTCTGGAATATGGCCAGTTAGGAAGAACCATATTCCAGAACTTTTCCAAAAAATCATTTTAAAATTAAATCACATGTCGAAATATACTATTTTGAAATATCCAGTTTTGTACCATATCTTGTTTTGTACCTTATCTCGTTTTGAATTATCCAATTTTGAAATATCCAATTTTGTATCATATCTCGTTTTGTCAAATCCTATTTTGAAATATCCAGTTTTAAAATGTCCAGTTTTGAGCGGTTTCCCGTAAAAAGATAAGTGAAATAAAATTGATAACCAAAAAAAAATTGATTGGCAATTAATTCTAAGATCTATGTTGATAATAGCGATTAAATCTCAACAACTAGTGTGCTTGACTCTAGGGATTGTAGTAGTCGACGAGGAGTTTTTACTGTTCGACCTGAAGGTGTGGTAGGATTATAGTAAATTGGATAAAATTCCGGCGTTAAATTAAAAGTAACTTTCTTTTTACTTTTAGGTTTGCTATGATATTATCTTCTGAAGATGACGCAGGTAATGAAATATCTAGATTTTCGTTGAATACAGGTTTTAATCTGTCAAAAGAGATTTTAGTTGATTTACCATGTAAATCAACGATGAAGAATTTTTCGTACCGCTTAGGAATAAGATAAGGTTCTTTGTAAGGAGGTTGTAATGAGTTCCATACAGAATCGGTACATATGAAGACATGAGAACAAGTATTGAGTTCTTTGTGAACAAATATTTCGTCTTCAGAATGTCTCGCAGCAGGAGTAGGTCAAATCTCATCAAAGTGATATTTCAGAGATTTTATCAATTCAGTCTTTGGAACTGTGAAGAGAACGGACGGTAGAAATTTTGTCCAATCAGGACGATTGTAGCACATTAAGGAACTTGTGAGAGTCCTATGCCATCTCTCAATGATGCCATTGCATTTCGGGTTATAACTCGTGGTTCTTTTGTGTTCAAAACCCAAGAGTTTTAAAAGTTTGGCAAAGAGATGCGACTCGAATTGTGAACCTTGGTCGGTGACTATGGAAGCAGGAACACCGAATCGAGCGATCCAGCCTGAGTAAACAGCAAAAGTGACTGTTAGTGCTATAATGTCCGGAATAGGGATAGCCTCAGGCCAATAAATGCATCTATCAATCAGTGTAACGCAATACCGCTGAGTGTCTAAAAGTGGAAGTGGACCAATGATATCCAAATGAATATTTGTGAAACGTTTAGAAGGCACTTCAAACGAATCCAGAGGGGATTTGGTATGTCTTGAGACTTTTGCTTGCTGACAAGCTAAGCAATTCTGTGCCATGATTTTTGTCTCCTTTTTAATGTCTAGCCAGATTACTTTTTCTGTAAGGAGTTTAACAGAAGTTTGAATTCCCGGATGTGACAAGCTGTGGAATGAATTAAAAACAGATTGTCTAAACTGTTAATGAACTGTTGAAGTTCTTTGTCTGTCACCTGAGCATCTGCAATGCTTTCATAATCAATTGATTCCGGTAATGAAATCGATTCTTGAAAGTGCATTCGCTACGACGTTGTCTACACCCGAAATATGTCGTTGCTGAGCATCATTGAGTCTAAGGGAGAAGAATCCCAACGGTTGCCAGGAACCCCCCACTGATTGTTGGACTACTGCACCCAAGGCTGTGTCAGAAGCGTCTACCATGATTGTCAACCGAGCTGACATGAAAGGATGTGCAAGAGTCGTGGCTTGACACAACTTAGTCTTGCAATTCTCAAAAGCATCCATGGATGCCTCAGACCAATTAATTAAAACTTTCCTATTTTTTGGAGCCCCTAAGAAAATTCTAGGTATTAACTGATCTTTTGCAGCTCCAGGAATGAAGCATCGGTATAAATTTATCATTCCTTGCAAGTACGGAATGAGATACCTATCGAGAATTGTGACGTTGGTAGGAGCCTGATGATCTCCGCATGTCCTCCAAGTTCCATTCTTTTTCTTTACCATGTGACTTGGAGAGGACTTGCCCAAGCGGAATCGCTTTGCTTTGCTACCAAATTCTTTGTGTTAAAAACATTCATCGTTTCGCGAATTAGAACGGAACCTTCTGTTCCTGCTGTTGGAACAAACAGGAGTCCGAGTTCTATGATTCCTTAATTTAGCGAACTCTGTAATAATTTGTAGAGGAATTAACAGATGGATTGGTGGGCTTTTCAGTGGAGTTGATGCGTATCCCCGTAACGTTATCGGCTCTTTCTGCTAGTGTGTTAAGAGGGGAATCGTTCTCAAAAGGGGTTAGAACCATCTGCACTTGTTGAGGCAGACGTTTTAACCAGAGTTGTTTATCCGATTCTTCATTAAAATTACCAACAGCGTTCAGGCGCAACTTGGCTAATAACTGAGAAGGTTTTAAATCACCTAGTACAAGACCGTGAAGTAGTTTATTTAATTTAGTTTTTCAGACTCGCCGAGACCTTTATTTACGGCGGTTTTGAATATCGTGTACAGCATGGGACCCTTATCCCGAATCATCACATCTGCAAAAATATCATGCAGTCTACTATCCAATACTCCGACAGCATGGGAGTATTTGTTTTTCTCAGCGACGATATTGGAAACCAGAAATTGCTGTTCCAATATCTCGAACCATACTGCCGGATTTTGATTGTACAGAGGTTGTGGCGCTCTAAATGCGATATGTGACATCGAACCAGGCGTAGTAATAGGTAAAACTGTGTGTTGTCATAACTAGCGCTGGTGCTAGCGCCTGTGTTATCTATAGACCTGAGTGCCGCAGCGACACTATTTTCGGTTAGTGTTGTTAATTTCACGTTATAGTTAACACGATTAATTCTGAAATTGAGGAAGAAGACGCGCTCGAAGGTGAAACATTGTCGCCTTCATTTTCCAAAGTCATGGTATTAAAATTTAGAATTAATGTAAGTGAAAAATTAAAACAATTTAATGCATCTTCTGTAATTTCAGACCCACTGGATATTTCAAAAACATTTAAAATGATTTTTTAGGAAATTTCTGGAATATGGCCAATTAGGAAGGAACTCGGTGAGTTCTTAACCGATTATGATGAACCGATTAAGTGAAGGAAAATTCTATCCCTCTGCTTAAAATTATTCAAGTATGAAACCTTATTGGCCATATTCCAGAGGTTTCCCAAAAAAGGTTTTAAAATCAAATTTAATTATACAATCAAAGAAAAAAAAACATTAAGTGAAGGAAAATTCTATATCTCTCCTTAGAAATATTCAAGAGTGGAACCTTACTGGCCTTATTCCAGAACTTTCCCAACAAATCCCATTTGTATCTTACATAGCGAATTTCATCAATGAGAACTCGCCGAGTTCCTCCCTAATTGGCCATATTCCAGAACTTTCCTAAACAATCATTAAGTTTAAATCACATGTCGAAATATCCTGTTCTGAAATATCCAGTTTTGTACCATATCTCGTTTTGTACCTTATCTCGTTTTGAACTATCTAATTTTGAAATATCCAGTTTTGTACCATATCTCGTTTTGTACCTTATGTCGTATTGAAATATCCAATTTTGAAATATCCAGTTTTGTACCTTATCTCGTTTTGTCAAATCTTTTGACAAAACGAGATAAGGTACAAGAAGCTTTTCTTATTGAAACAGCTGTGTGCTGTGTAACGTTGTGGTTAATCGCAAAGTTCCATTGTGGAACGAAGAGCTGGCTAAACTCCGTAAGAGGGTTAGGAAATTATTAAACAGGGCATAGAATTCTAATGAGTGGACTGAATATAGCCAGGCCATAACAAATTACAACACTGAACTAAGGCGTTCCAAATGCCTTACGTGGAGGAATAACGGTGGTAATATCGAGGCTATATTTACAGCTGCTCGACTCCTTAAAGTTCTAGCTAAAGATCACTCCATCAAGATTGGGCTCCTTCTGAAATCCGATGGTAATTATTATACATCGGGTTGCAAAGAGTCAGCCACAGTGGTTTTTACCCCAAAGCTTTCAATCGGCCGATTGAACTCCCAAAGTCCTTACGTCCTTGCTAGGGCAATCAGGTGTAGAGGTATTGATGATCCGACTAACCACTGGATTAGTTTCATGTTGGTTAATATTAGGAAGACTCGTACCAAACTAATGATTGACAACTTGTTATTAACAAGCTAACCTCATTCCAGAGGCTAGCATGTCTCGGAATTGCAGGCGCTAGGCGCATATGTCCTACAACTGAATTACATCTAGTGAATCAATATAGTCATGATGGTCATATGGGTCACCTGGACATTTTGAATGAAGTTTCAGGCTTGGATATGTTCCTTAGAGTCCCGGACGTGATGCTCAAAGAACTCTGATTTGGCAGGAATTTCGCGGTAAAAGTCCTTGATGTAACAGACTGAAATACTGGTGGATCTTTTATGGAACCTAACAGCCTAGTCTGGTTCACGGATGAAACAAAAATGGATAGTGGAGTTGGCATTGGTGTCTTTGTATCTAACCACAAAATATCGAAATCACTGGTAACTTATCCCAGTGTTTTTATATCCGAAACTCACGCCATCTAAACATGCGCCTCGACTATTATGACTAAAGGTCTTAAAGGCGCCTCTATCCACATTAAAAACACTGGTTTCTAACTGCCATGATTCTAAGTCGGTTAAAAGTTGTTATAAAGGGTTAAAATCTCTCTCCTGCCGTAACAAAGTTAGGTTGTGGTGGGTACCTGCGATCACAAGGGCATCACGGGAAATGAGATAAAGTTTGCACGGGTAGGCTCGTCGACTACACTCATTGGCACTGAGGCTTTCTGTAGTATCCCGTAGGCCTCTGCGGCCTACACAATTGGTAAATGGGAAAAAATACAGCTCTAACCTATTGGAACTGTATTCCCGGCCTTAGACAAACCGACCAAATCAAATCTCTCTAATCAGACCATTTTACCATAAAGACTTGGCGGTCCTTATGGTAAAATTTGCCTCTGCAAGCAGCGTTTTTACCTTTAATAGGAAGGTGCAGAAGCTTTTGGACTAAAAATCCAATAGCACAAAAGATCTTTTAGGTCGCAGTGCTGGCCGTTTGGGCAGCGGAATTAAAAAAACAATTTATAGTTAAAAATAAAGAAATGCTCCTGTTATTGAAGGGGCACTATCATGTCAAGTATTTCTTGATGATACATTCATCCCAGATAAATTATTAAACTTCTTAACATTCCAATCGGTTTCCTCATCTGATAAAACGCTCTGTTGAAACTATCAAAAATGTTCATCAATTCATCATCATCGCGTTTGGAGCCATACATCAAGTGCATGAATCTTTTCTCAATTGTCATCAGCCATCTTTTATACTCAATTGGCAATGTCCAAATTTCACAAAATTGACGGGTTCAAGATTATGTTGGCAATATGCATTCAACTTACTTCTTAATTGGTCATCCAGAACCAAGTTCAGATTGGGCTGATTTAACTTATTTAAAGAGGTGGCAATTGTACGAGATCCAAGCCATCTCGTTACAACTATACCACACACAAAAGAACTGATTGTGAACGAACAGCAACATCAAAAGAAAATATTTGAATTAAACAAAAACCCCATCGCATTGGTAAATAATGCGCTGCTGAGCTGAGCATATCCAGAGAACGGATGCAACACGATCTGAGCAAAATGCAGCACATTCTGAGCAACCTTACTCCTGAACAGGAAAAATAGACTGGATAGAGCCAAACCCTCGGGTAGAGAAAGATTTGTCTTCTTCTGGTTGTCTAGACTGTAGAAAAATACGAAGAGCAAGCTCGAGACCGATACCTTTGGAGCCAGACAGATTGGTGATTCGGTTCGAACCATCAATAAAAACCGAAAAAAGGCAGCGATGGTTGTAAATAAAAAATATAAATTATATCATGGTTCGAGCTTATACTATACACTGCCATCTATTAATGAGATATAATTTGGCTGAATAACTAATTTATCTAAGAACCACACACATTTAGTACATTTTTAGTACAAATTGTCAAAAACTTCGAGAAAATGGCAAAAACTTCGATAATTTTCGAAAACAAGTATTTTTAAAGTAAATTTTCTTCATACATAAATAATTAATTGCTATAAAATAAATATGAAATAGTTTTAATCAAACTAATTAAATTTAAATCAATTTTTCAAGTAGAAAACTATATTTCTCCCCCACATTTGTGATTCATCATAATTTATGTAAACACAAATATACTCCAAAACATTTGACAGTTCTAGATTTTTTATCGGCTGACGTGTATTTAATTTTGTTCGAGTCGAAACGAACGTCTAGCGAATGAAAAACGTAAAAAAAAATCGTCAACATCGTCATCGTACACTGTAGAAAAAATCAAGTCCGTGACTCGTCGCGACCCAAGTGCAGTTCTAAATTTATAAGTGAAGTGAATACATTAATTTGAACAAGTCGTCAAATCAATTTAATCGTTTTACCCATTAAAAAAAAAAATAAAATAAAAAAATTTAATCCATGTACGTAGAAAATTCAATTTCGCGAAAATACGTAATTTAAGTTGTAGACTCGAATATTCTGTGTTATCGTTCGTTTGGTCAGTCAAAAATATAATAAAAATTTTCTTTTTACTATTTTAGACACAAAAAAAAAATTACAAAAAAAAAAAGAAAAATCACAAATCTTGTGTGCGAGTGTTTTATCGAGAAAATCACAGATATATATAGGAAAAATTAAAAATGTCTGCGACATTTACGCAGTTTGCGAGTAATTTCAACAATCATGTGTACGTATCTAGTCGATTCGAATGATTTTATTCATATTACGGTCCGATTACATTACATTAACTTTTTTTTTTTTTGTTATTATAGAGAGCCTGGTCTGCGCTATCATTTGACTCGCGTATACACATGTCTCACAGGAACAATTGCGGCCGCGACTTTGGCTGCTTGCTTGCATTTGTTTAATGTATGGCAAGCGGGACTATTGAGTGCAATCGGATCAATTGCACTCTTGTTCGCGATTTATTTCACACCCGATAATGGCAAAAATTTCTATACACGACTTGGATTTTTACTTGGATTTGGTTTCTTGAGTGGACACACACTTGGTCCACTTTTGGACTATGTCATATTTGTTGATCCACAGATTGTCGTAACAGCCTTGGTTGCAACATGTGTCGTATTTGCTTCGTTCAGTTTGTCCGCGATTTTTGCAGAACAAGGAAAATTCTTGTTTTTGGGCGGAATTCTAATCAGCATTTTGAATACGATGGCATTATTCGGCCTAGCTAATATTTTCTTACAATCGCAAATGATTTATCAAGCTCATCTATATGTTGGTCTAATTGTTATGTCATTGTTTGTGCTATACGATACCCAATCGATTATGGAACAATATCGTATGGGAAATACTGATTGTATTCAACATTCGCTCAATTTGTTCTTCGATTTCATCACTGTGTTCAGACGGCTCTTGGTGATTCTAACGCAAAAGGTAAGCTTAGTTTTATTTATTCATATATATCATAAAATTCATTATTGATCTATCCATCCCCCCGGTAACTAGGTAACCGCTGACCGAACTAGAAATTCTCGAAATCGTCCAAATCCGCTCGGCGAAGAGTGAACAAACAAATTTTAAATCTTATGTTCATATTCATTCGACCAAAAAATTGTCTTTAAAATAAATTTGACTGTGATAAAATTATCTTCCCTAAAATCCGTTTGTTGTAAATTTGTGTTATGCTACTGTAAAGGCCACGTCGTACGTCGAAATACGTGCAAGGCAATCAATTTTTTCGTATCGAGTATAGCATTGAAAATTGAACAAAATACGCGAATATCTTTGTTAAATATTTACTTATACGAAATGTTATGACGACATTAATCGAATTAACTTTAATTAACGTAAATTTAAATATATTTTGTTGTTGTAGTCGAGCTAATCGTGGGGACGATTTTAATAACCCCCCCTCTTTGATTAAATCTTACGTTTGACTTTCAAAATTTTTGATAATTTGTTTTTATCACTCTACTCGAATTTAGTCAAGTTGCGGTGATAAGATGTTGATATGTTTGGTCATTGGTATGACGAAATTATCATGTGTTATGTATCAGCATGACTTGCAGGTTTTTTTTTGTATTAACATTTGAATTTAAAACTTGTTTTCTATTGTTTTACGATTAACGTTATCAAGGGCGTCGATCTTGTAATGATTTTAAGTCGATTGTTGCTAAAGGTGTAAATGCAATGTTAGTTTCATGCTGTAATTAACGATTGTTAGTACCCACTATTTCTATAAAAGTGAAAACAAAGTGTTGATGTCTTATAGTTAGTTTTTTTCTGTAGTAAAATTAACTCATCAAAAGGTTATCATAAGCCAAAGGTCTCAACTGGTAATTAGAATTTAAATTAAATCAGTTTTATACTTTTTTTGTTCTATTACAAACGAGCCACTTCTATTACAATATTAAATACCATTGTGATTACCCCATTTGCCATTGTTATTGGGGGGCACTCCGATGCCTCGTAAATTACTTTTAAGTGAGCATACTATCCTTAGAATTCCATCATAGCATCCATGGCTTGTCATAATAGGCGACTAATCAAAGGTTGGATCGCCGAGCTGACTAACCACATCCCTAAAAAACTTAACTGCTAAAATGATAATAAAATAGCGCCAAAATTTAACTCGACCCTCGCTTATGTTAACGGACACTCAGTTTAAGATTGGCACGTGGAAAGTGCAGTCGCTTAGAGAACTGGGCGTGTTTTATGACACTATATCAACAAAGAGTATCGCTTGAAACTCGATAGTCTAAAAGTGGATACCATGTGTCCCAAGGCTATAGATTGATTTATAGTGGAGATGACCTCGGCAATCTTGGTGTCGGTTTTCTTTTTGGATCCCAGGTGAAATAGCCTGTTTCAAAGCAGTTGAATATCGTATGTATAAGCTACGTTTACGCTTGCGACCTGCCAACCTGTCAATCATTTGTTTTTATGCGCCGACTGATTAAGCCAATCCAAAGATAAAGACTCATTTTACAATAATTTAGATGAGCTGCTGAGATCCATACCGTAGCACGACGTCAAAATAGTGACGTGATTTTAATGCTAAAGCTGGCTGGTGAAAATATAGATCCTTTCTCTCGACACAGTCAAGCAACCGATAATGGGGAAAGAATGATGAACTTTGCGATCGTGCACGATCTCATTGTGGCTAGCACATCATTTCCTCATACAAATTTCCACTTGAAAACACACACAGTCCTGAAGTCAAATTGGATGTGTTAATTTCTAAGGGAGGGTCTCGGTTCATGCAAGTCACAACTTTTATTTCATGAAGGTCTGGGAATAACTGACAAATATGTGCGTTTATGTAAAATGACAGTAATCAAAATTGAGAACAAGCTACCAGGAGTTTTTGCAATTAGCTCTCGAGACGGCAAAGAAAAGCTCTGCCCCCTTTTTTCTTTAATCTCATGTTAGAATTTATCTTTAATTAAAGTGACTCATCTCAGGACAACATCTTGTACCGTAAGTTCCACCAGGTTCTGACATATGCTGATATCTGTTTAATTGGACTGATTGGCAACAGTGTTAAATAATTATTAGATCTACTTGTACAATTCTCAGATTCCGTTGGTTCCAAAATCAATGATCACTGGTTTAAGAGACCCAAGACGCAATGCATTTTAGTAGTGGTGACCATACATTTGGAGTTACTAGTTTCCAATGTCTCGGGTCCCTTATCACTCATTATAACTGTGTGGGAGGGTATATTAAAGCGAGTCTTGTCGCTGGTAACCTTGCTTTGTATGCCTTACATCCACTACTAAAGTCAAAATACCTAGCAAAATAATACCTAGCGAAAGATGGTTAATAACATTCGAGAGGAGAATCATGCGCATTATGTATGGCTCCAAACGCGACGATGACGACACTCCGAATTTTATTCAATTTAATGAAAATTCCTGATCTCCTTCATGAAATAAAAGGGCAGTGGGTACGCTGGCTCGGTCATGTTCTGCGGGCCGATCTTAAATGGCTGGGACAGCGATCTCTGAAAGGAGAACCGCTTTTTGGCTGGTTATTATCTGCGCTATTAGTTTCGGGCTCATGTGTAAAAACTCAAATGCATCTATCTTTTGTACTTAATCCGAGTGGTATTATACTTCTCAACGGACTAATTATACAAATCGCTAGGTTTTCTTGAAGGGGTCTATATTCATGGGGAGATGCACTTCTTTGAATCGAAGTAATAAACATCTTTTCGAGTTTTTCTTGTTCACCTAAATTAGGAATCGATACCCTTTTGTAAATATTCTTTGACTGCACCAAGTTCGCTCGCTCCAGGTTTAAAACTGATCTGCGACGATTTTGAATAAATTTACTGACATAAGCAAAAGCTTGACGTGTCTCTTGAAATCCGGTCGAAAAATGCATTGTGTGTGTTAATTCATTGCTCCATTGCTGTTTTGTTAAATCTGCAACGATAGTCCAAAGTTCGTAGCTCGTCTTTCAGGCATGTCATCGATCGGTTCTAATGTATTAAATTAGATGGTCAAAATTGTTCATTTGTTTAAAGAAAATTTGAACTTTTTGGCAGTATTCTGGTCCCCTGGAATATGCCTCCGGACATTTATTGATATAGCCTGTTTTATTTTGGATACTGTAAAAATACGTTTTAATAATTGGGTCTTGTTTTTTCCAGAAAAGTACAACCTTTGAATCAGACCAATAAGGTTCTGAGTCGACTCTTGTCTCGCCCAACACGTCACGTTTCAAATGAGTAACGAAAGTTTTGGTTAGAGCACCCTTAGACTTAGCGCACACAAATCTATTGGTAATCGATTTATCCTTGAGTACGCAGCTCAAATATAAACATGCTACATAAGCCTGTTTGCTCGCACTACAGAACCCCCATGTTTTTCCGAAAACCTTTGAGTGTAGTTTGTCACTTGACGAGAATTGGTTTTACTTAGCATCCTCTTTGTACTCCAGACTGTAGTAAGTAGGTGCCCGACTTCTTCGTAAATTATAATTCCTACGATTATATTCTTCCGGACACCATCTTTAGATCCATAAATACCGTGTACGTGCTTATACCAGTCTTCCGGGATATTAGTCAATTTTTTCGAAATAGGAGAAATTGTTTTTTGTTGACTCACTTAACCTGGCCATTGCCTGTCGACATCTTTGTAGCAATGGTACGATGTTCAGTTTAAAACCGCAGCAATATTCTTTAAAATTATTTGAAGTAAAAGTGGGCCCCCAGTCGGATTTTATTTCTTGAGAGTTTCCGAATGAAAATTTTTGGTTACTCAACTTTTGGATTATATCTTTGAAGTTACTGTTGTACAGGGATATGGCATGGCACACGACTTTCGAAAACTCATGCATGTCAACGAAAATATACTGGAATTTTCTTCGTTACTGTCAGATTGCCAAGATGATCCACGTAGTATGTCACTAATGGAAAGTTCTATTTTGGTATGGAATCTAGCAGACCATCTCATTGTCCGTGCGTTTTCTCGATTAAATACATTTGATACAATTTTTTATTAAGTCGGTGATCCTCTGAGTTAATCTTGGCATGTAAAATTGTCATTTGACCAGTCCCGTCTTTTTTGTTTAACTTAAAACTTAGATTATCATTCTCTACCAAACCCACTATTTTCAAACCGCCATCTATAAGATGGGGCGGCTATTTCTAGGACCACCCTTGCCCTCCCAGGTATTTTTACGAAAACTACTTTTTTTTAGTAGTCCGTACCGGATCAACAATCTGGCTAAATCGGCTTTGATTCCAATTCTAGGCCTTCCAAATTGTGGCTCTCAGCTCAGAGAAAGCTATGCCGTGTAGGTATACTCCAGATGGACGGCCTTTGCAAAGTATTTAGTCTTTAGTATTAACGTTAGATATACAAAGCAAAGAGATCTCTGCTTGAGATATTTTCTCTAAAATTCTTTGTGAGACGTTTGAATATCGTGCAAAGAGGGCTACGATGCGATAGTTTTCGTAATTTTGAGATCCTCCTATGTTGTAAATAAAGCATTACGGTGTTACTTTCCATTCATCGGTCATATCTTTACTTTCCTCAAATAAGTTCGAAAAGATGATTCCACAAAGTGACTCTCCGAATATTAACAGATCCGAATGGCAATAGCCTGGGTAACATATAAAAGTATGTTACAGACCGGTGTCTCCTATAAAGAGCGCATGTGAAATGAGCAAACTATTGAGTTGAGATCTTGCCAAATTTGATAGTTGATCGGTAAGATCTCACTGCTAGAAATTCACCACATTTGTCTGATTACAATCGCGTTTAGTTTGACTTGACAAATGGTTGGTCACAATGAAAATGATTCATGTGAATTATAATAATATATCCCCTTATCTACCAAGTCTGAATTGTGGATTGAGTTCGATTATGATAACACAATCTGAATAATAGTTTTAAAAATATTAAACAAGTTTCAAGTAATAGTTTAATAAATTCGACCTTGACGAAATAATAATTTAAATTTTCACTTATTCATTCATGACGTCACTGGTATTTGTTTATTTTATTTATATATGCGATAACATGAAATGGAGTAACACGATAATTTATAAACTGTTATCAGGTTGGTTCTATTTTTACTGTTGTTTTAAAATTCTGGTTATTGCGACAAATTGTACTTTGTAGAATTCTCCACAACAAGTAAATACTAAGCAATAGCTCACACACTAAAAATGTGACCAGTAGTTAAAAAGGTAGTTCCGATATATTACACTAATTATCAAGCCTAAATAATGAATCAAGGTGCCAGTACGATTTCGTTTACTAAATCAGTCGTGTTCATCTTGTTCCTAAATTTGAAGTTGTAGAGAATTCATTGGTCCCTTTGGTTAGTACCTTTATGTCATATGAACAAGCATGATATCTTTAGTATTTCAACACAGTATCGTCACTAAACAATTATATCGCTGTGCTGACAAACTTTAAGCAACGCAAAAAACGGAGATGGTCTCGGCAATATTGATGGATTTCTTCTAGGGTCCCAGGTAATTAAAGACACGTTAATGATAATGGGGAACGGATAAAGTAATTTGGCTCTTAATAGTGGCTCTTAATAGTTGGATCTTAAAAATGTCGTTACCAATATCATTGTGGAAACTAATCGTGACCGTGACAGTGTGATCACTATGTTATTGATTTAAAATTGTAGCTGTCAGTAACACACGCGTTTTACAATCGCATACTAACTAATCCATAAAGGAGTTTTATAACGACGGCGGATGTTTTGTCGTTATTTTAATTATTCAGAATTGGATGTGGTGCGAAGTAAAGCTCAGTTTCGATCTGATGAGGAATCGCAATAATTTTGTTAAAAATTAATTGTAAAAAAAAATTGAACAGCTTTATATGCCAAAGTTGGCCCTCTGCTGAGATCTTTTACAAGATTTTTCAGACTATATTTTTTTTACAATTGATAATCGTTGTTGGTGGTCATCCCAACGAACGATTTTACACAATTGGTCACGGCGTTGCGGTCAGCGGCGAGGATCGAACTCAACACCGTAGTGTGTTGAAGCCAACATCTTAACCCACCACTTTTAAGTTAATTTTATCAATTTTCTTACCTATCAAACATGTACAATATACTAGGTGATACCGACAGTCTAATAGTTGTTTGAAATGCTGAAGTTTTCTCTACGATTACAGACGTTCTGTATTTCTTTATCGTTCTTCGTAACAACGTTGTTGTGAAGAGCAACCTGACTTCTATATTAAAGATTATTTTTATACGAAGATAAATTCAAATCCACTTCAAGTAGCAAACCATTGTAAAAACTTGAATTATCTAATTATTTTGGTAAAAATGTAAACACAAAATTTTAATTTATTAAGTAAATAATGGCACAGTCAATTCAAACCACAATCTTATCATCCTTATCAATTGTTAATTGTTTAATTTTGTACTTCAAAAAGATGGTTAAATTACTTGATCACACCATTACATTCCTAAAACTAAAAAATAAACTGCCTATAACGGATCTCTAAAGATACCTTTTTAAACCACTTGTTATGAATTAGCGAACGTTGCAGGTGGTCAACCCAAAGATAGTTTGTTTATAAACAACTCGGGCAAAGGTTCATCAATTGTCATGTGTGTTTTCATGAAATGTTCAACAATTTTGCAAATTCCATGCTCTGCAGGATGTCCATGTTAATTTGATTAAAACCACCACGTAATCTACAAAATATTTTTTAACAGAACAACTATTTTCGTACTAAGTTTAAAACGTGTCTTGTGTTGTAAACGAACCCATAACTAAAAATCATATATTTTTAATTGGAAATTAATTAATTGGAAATGCTTTAATTGGAATTGACATACCATAACTCGACACGTGAAATTCCAGGTCGACAATAAGGTTTTTACAGTTCGCAGACACATTTCGCGTAAACTAAACTCCCAAATCTAGAAATGAATTTAATCGGTCGATCAAAATGCATCGAAAAAAAATTATCAAGATCCTTTGGGTCTTCTTGAAAAATTCATAACTTTTCATTTAGAGACGTTTAAACTTCACACAGAACGTGTAATTTGGCAGTTTAGATTTTGGAATCAAAAGCATCAATATCGGTAGAGTAAGAGATGTGTTTTCTTTTTAAAAAATACATGCTCTATCAATCCCAATTTTAAAGTTCCTACAAACTGACGATCCTATTGAAAATTAAAACTTTTAAAAGCCGGTGTTATGTAACCCTAATCTTTCATATAATAGAACAGTTTATGGAAAAATATCCTGGTATAATCAGTCACACCTGGTATATCAACAGGCTCGTAATAGGGTTGTTTAGGGTTAATTGGGCCAGCTAACTTTTCGTTACCTATCTTTATGATTATATTCTGCTATTGGAAAGGTTAAATTGCAATGCTTAGATTTAGATTTTTTCTAAGGCATTTGATTCTATAAAATTGTGCTGCCAATTTAATTTTTAACTACCTCTCTAATCGTTTTCAGGCAGTTTTTCTTAGTGAATGTAATATTTATACTCATATTAACCAACATAAATTTAGCTTGCATTTTATGCAAAACATGGGTGTCAGATTTGCAACCCGGGCAATTTACAAATTTTCTTGAGACTTCTTTCTAACATATCTGGCCAGTGACCAAAACCATCAAACTAAATATCTCCCGGTAATGCTTTAGCTTTTTTTGATGGGCCACAATCAGTTATTGGAAACGACAAAACATTTGCAATTTTCAAACTAAAGGCCGACAGTTCATAGGTAGTAAATCCTTCTTGAATACGACAATGAAGAAAATAGTAGTTCACTATTATGCACGTCTTAATCGTATGTGGTAGAACCTAAGCAAGCCATCTCTTAGATCTAAAACTCTCATAATATGACGATCGTACTACCATCGTTTCGAATTGCTTTAACTAGCAGCCGTTCGTCTGCGGATTTGATTTAATGTTTTTTTATTAATTGTATCTATATTACGTGCTCATCTTCTTTTAACACTAAATTACACACTAACATTAGTTAAATAAATAAATAAAGTTTAAGTACAATTAAAATTTGGATAAAAATAATAACAATTTTTTATTTTCTATTTTAGGAACAAAATCAACGTAGAAGACGTAAAAGTGATTAATTTTAATTATCACAACTTACTCATAAAAACAACAAAAACTTTAAATAAAAAAAAAACAAACAAAACTAATTTTTAAAATTAAAAACAATAATATTTAATTGTATTGATGAAAAAGACTAGTTTTTATAATTATATGATGTATATTTTTTTGGTGATTTAAAAAATTAATAAAACAAATTATTTAACTATTTCATTTTAGTTTTGTTTAATAAATTTTTTATTTACATATTTTGATTTCTTTATTCATTTGCTATAAACTCATTATAAGGTCCTAAAATATAATTAGCCGTCAAAATTATCAATCAAGGTTTTATTTTTTTTTTATTGGTTTTTATGTGATTATTATAATATTTGCAATAAACTTTTAAATTTTATATTTGGCACACATTAATATTTAAATTATTGGAAGTTTTATTTTTATTAAAATGATTTATTGTTTTCTGTGCATTTAATAAACACGATTGTGTTCAAAATGAATTTTTGAATTGTAAAAACAGAAATGTGGTGGCGAATCATTTGAACATATTTATGTGTTTCTTTGATATAATATAATATATTGTAAATAACAAAAGGAAGTGTCTCATTTTAAATTTGGGATTTTATTTTATGAAGATAGGAACATGTAATCTTTTATGGAATGTTATGCTCAATTTGACTCAACTTTTACAAATCATCAAAAAAAAGTCTTTATTTGGAATAATATCACTATTTTTGTAACCAGACAATATAGCAATTATTTTAATACAAAAGTTCAATAGATCCTAAATTCATTATTGGGGATGTTGTTATTTTTTGGAAAATGTGTTTTTATTATTAAATGAAAATTTGGAGCTCCGTTGGGAACGTTTCAATCAATACACTAAAATTGAATAATTGGCAATTCAGAGATTAGTTGTGTTACCACAGAAATGCCACTTTAAATCAAACAATGTACAATCACTAAATTTGTTGACGTTCTACCGAATATTATATGTGTTGAATGTAAAATGTATTATTTAAAATACAAAATATATCATAATATATATATTATTATAATATAATAAACCTAAAATTGTATAACATAAATTGATTTTTTTAAAATAATAATTATTAAAAAACAAAAATCTTTGGTGTTTGTTATATATATGGTTTATGGAAAAATGATGCTACTTAAAAAAATCTACTGCCAGACCTATACAAAACCACATGAGGTATAATAAATGAGATATTATAAATGAGATATGATTTTAAAAACGACAACCAATGGTGACAATGATTACTGGAAAATGAGTAAGAGTTCGCTGTACATCGTCTTACACTAAGGGGCATTTTAAAATAGAAACCGGAGAAGTCATATAGATAAAATTTAAATGAGTAAAGAAACTTTAGAAACTTCTGGTCAAAGTTTGGACTGTATACGAACATGACTTTTCTGGAAAACAAAAACCTAGTAAGAACTACGAAGTAATAGTAATACATGGTGATCTTTACAATCAAATGATTTGCAGAAAAAAATTTACTATATTTAGTTTTTACTTGATCAACAGCATTACAGAATAAAGTTGACCCTTTACTGAGATCTATTACAAGATCTGTCACACTTTGTAGGTGGTCAGCCCATCGAACGATTTTATACACAAATAGTCACGGCGGTGATCGAATTCGGGGCCGCGGTGTGTTTAAGCAAACACCTTAACCATTCTTAATTGTCACTATACGACCGGTGACAAATTTTTTACTTGATATCTGATTTTAAAAACGACAACCAATGGTGACGATTTAAAGTTTTAGAACAATTTACAAAAATACAGAATAAGAAGATCGTAGATAACGATAAATAAAAGGCAACAAGTTAATGTTCAAAAATAGGACAGTGCTGGGCGAAGTAGTTCCACGGTAAATCATTTAGGACCGTGAGCCAAAATAGGAAGTTCCGGTTAATTAGTCGGTAAAAGTAATCCAGTTTACCTAGTCTGTGTGTCGATTGATAGTCCGAATAACATGGCTTGAGATGATCGATCGACATTTTGACGTGTCGTCCGTTCAGATCTAAAGTGAAAAACTTTAGAGTACGGTCGATAACCAAATTCGTTCCAGTATAAAGTTGGTTGCAGTGATCTGCGTAATTATGGCGTAATGAATCAGCCCGTAAGAACAATTTTAGGCATTTTAGAAGCTGGTTCAGGTCGAATTTCGAAAGTCAGACCGTACAATTTAATCGTAAGTACTTTCAAAAAGGTTTCTGAAACTCGAGTTAAACATCAGAATACTAGTTCAGCGGTTGTGGCTTTCAGTTCGTCACTAAATCTTTCGTAATCCAAGTAAGATTGAAAGAAGTATACTAGTTCAATCCGTTCTGTCGTAGCACACAATGGCAGACTTAACATACATGTTTTACATGTTTTCGAATTCTGTCCTCGCAATAAGGTGCTAGTCGTCCTGTTTTGCTGCAATTGAAGGTCCGTTCATATTAAGGTTGTGAGTTACGTTATGTTTGATGTTGCCGATGTTGATTTTGCGTTGTCAACCTATCAAACCCTGATAGCGGGAGCATCATTGAATTAAAGTTGTATACAAAGACGTTAAAAGGTCTATGAGCATTTAGCTTTGTATATCAACGAGCAACCCGGTGCCCCTCAAAAATTCTACTATCAGAAGAATTTTTCAAAATAAACTGATAGCAAGGTTTACGTCTAAAAGCTTTGGGACCGAAACGTTGATGATCATAACAATTAAAAGTATTTGTTGCCGATGGATCACCCAAACTTTAACAAGCAAAATTTTGGTAAGTTGGTGAATTTTGACTAGACTTACTAGAACCATTTGCGACCGAGAATTACGACGGTGTCGAGAATTTAAATTTGTGCAAGATTGAGAGTTTGCAAAATTTCCGAAATTTCTGATAATATCAATTTTACCAATTCTATTAACTTCTGGTCACTTAAACCAGTTGAACTTTGTCAAGCCATGCAATTGTTCATCTTCGACTTGTCAAGCACACGGATCACTTAATAAATGCCGTGTAAGGATAAGAATCTTCCGCGTTAAGCTTTACCTACTCGTTCAATAGTCCAGTTGAAAAATATCTAACCTTAATATCTAGCTGGTGGAGTGCCAAATACACACGAAAGTTCTCAAGATTCTCCATAATAAATTGAGCCTGTATGATCCTAAGGCACAAGTCTTGACCTGCAACATATTAGAGCAAGTTAACCTTCTAGTTAAGATATTAAACAAAAACCCGAAATGGTTAAGTTACAATGCTTCGTAATACCCTGAAAGATACAGCTCGAGAGTGTTTAGCTCAGTTGCATCGCTGATAAAGTAGAGGCAGCTA
Organism: Tipula confusa; assembly: GCA_963556175.1. Taxonomy (NCBI): domain Eukaryota; kingdom Metazoa; phylum Arthropoda; class Insecta; order Diptera; family Tipulidae; genus Tipula; species Tipula confusa. The sequence continues at coordinate 33,162,557 of OY744477.1, read as the reverse complement.
TTCCACTAAGCGAAGCCATTCGTTTGTATTTTTTAACTTACAGAGCAAGCCTATTTCCAAAGTTTATTTGACTAAAAGCTTGTTAGCCGGGTTTTTTGGTTTACGAAAAATAGGCCTCATAGTTAAGCAAAAGTCAGCCAACTGTGCCGAGGGTAATAGTATAGAAGATCTGCTGACCACAAAGAGGCAAGATGACAGAATCAATTAACCAAAGTACAAGTCGCTGTAAAAAAAATTGTTTTAGAGGTATTGATAGAGTCCCATCGATACTAGGGTACAAGAGCGTTACGCAAAAAATTGGAGCCCAAAAGTCGACACTCGTAATTGAATCCACTACATTAAATCATTGTGAGAAATTTCTTCTCTAGCCTTCCAGAGAGCTCCAACAATGCCTTTTTTAGCAAGAAGCTAAAATTGAGGACTACTAAGAAGCTTTTTGGTTCAGGTTGAATACCCAAGCAAGGAGCTATATATAGTTTCAGTATATCGCCAAAACCAGATTTGCTGATGGATTTGTATTCAGCTTTGATATATATTTGTTGGACTATTTAGCATGCGTCATGGAGAAAAGCGAACCTGGAGCCTATCAACAACCATAAAAGTGAATCACTTCTCGCGATTTTTGGTGAAATGCAAACGCGTTTAATTAAGCAAGGTGTTGTTGAAGAACAACTTCTATAGTCCAGCACAATGCCTATATCACATGATTAGTAAAATAATCGATCTTTACTATTCGACAACCGAGGATGGACATCAAAAAATTGTTTACAGTTGGAGCGGCTCTATTCTCATAAAAACTAAAATCGAACTGGCTGTTGCAATATGGATCGGTAAATTGGGTCATTAATGCAAAGACTGCTGTGAAATTTCTAGGTGTAGTTATCGAATACAAGATGAGGTGTTATCAGTAAAACTGGAATATGGCGAATAAAGCATTTAAGAGAGAAATAATCTTAAGCAGAATAAAATCAAGTCGACATAACATTTGGAGGTCAAAGGCCTATCAAACACAACCTTCTCAGACTTGTAGCGCAATTTGTTCTAGGAACTGTACTAGGAATTCTATCGAAAATGAATGTGTTAAGTATAAAGATGTATGGTCAATCCTAGAAGCTATAACCTCCAAAATACTGAGATCTCTAAAGAAATCCATTCTGATATTCCAATACAGAAATGTATAAAAAGGTCATATATTACTCATTGTTTCTGCATCTGGCAAATAGCAGATGATGTATCGACAGTGGCCTCAGCCTTATAAAACAAGCCTATCAAGCGCCACTTTATGATGTCTGAAGTGCAACCTGTCCTTCTGTATTGGCCAATATAAGGTCCGATTAAAACGGTAAAAATTACTGTCCTAAGTACAAAAACGTGGGCCCTGGTAGTAATCATGGCTTTTTGCAAGGCATCTGAACCAACCATCGCTGCAGTAGCTGTTTGTAAATTATATCTATTTAATATGGAAGAAAAGGAAGACTAGCGGAAAGGTAAAGCTGACATGCATCTAGGGTACGTATTAAAACCAAAATTATCGTTCTGTGAAAGTGTGAAAATTCTTTGTGGAAATATTACATCAAACATTACAAGACCATTTGAGTGTAAATTAACTGATACTCCAAACTGTTACTATACAGTTGCAGGTGGGTACCGGTCGAAACTGGATATTTTACAACTGGATTTGACGAAACAGGATAATTCAAAACTGGATATTTTAAAACGAAATAAGGTACAAAACTGGATATTTCAAAACAGGATATTTCGACATGTGATTTAAACTTAAAATGATTTGTTAGGAAAGTTCTGGAATAAGGCCAATTAGGGAGGAACTCGGCGAGTTCTTAACCGGTTTTGATGAAATTCAATATTCCAGAACTTTCCCAAAAAATCATTTTAAAATCCCATTTTCTTCCTACGTATCGAATTTCATCAAAATGGGTTAAGAACTCGCCGAGTTCCTCCCTAATTGGCCATATTCCAGAACTTTCCTAACAAATCATTTTAAGTTTAAATCACATGTCGAAATATCCTGTTTTGAAATATCCAGTTTTAAAATGTCCAGTTCTGAGCGGTTCCCGTTGCAAGTAATTATATAGGTCTTTCAAGATGATTAGATCTATCATACTATTTGGGTAGGCAGTGGTATATATCTAAGTGGTATTCACAAATTTGTCTGCCGAAAGTCTTTTGTTAAATAAGGTGAACCGATGTAACCAATGACCACAACATTTATTTAAGCACTTAAATTATCGATTTGGAGGACCATTCGTCGAACCGTCTCGATTTAGCACAAATGGTTTTGTCTGCCCTGCGAGAATCAAATATAAGCTGCGTAAAAAACAATTTAAATTGTTAATGTGGGAAACATTGGGCTGATGATTATGAATGTTGGTAATGTGACCTCCTTATACGAATACTATTCCCATTTATTTTACTTTTACAATTTTTACTCTTCTGTAATCGGAGGCGCACCTCGCTTTACAATCAATCAAATATAAATGTAAAGTCAAACCACTATACTGCACGTGGGTACAATTGAGCTGTACAAAACTGTTTACAAATTGTAACAACATAAACTATATATTTTGATAGTTTAATTTATATAAGCACGACAACAAATTAACAATAAAATAATTTCAAACCACAACAAAACCATTTACCAAAATATTTATACAAAACATTGGTAATTTCTTCGAATTGGCGACACTTGGATTGCTTTTGGACTGAATCACGTTTAGCGTACAAAAAATAAATCACAAGAATTGAAGATCATGTTTTGGTCTAGTGCCGAAGCAGAGACACAAAGTATATATAAGTCGTTTACTATTTTTTGAACACTATTATAGTAATTAGAATGAAGCACAGTCGAAGTGTTAAATGTTTTGTGGTGACGGTGATGGTGGTGATTTTTCGTGTTACATCCGTATTTTGTGAACCACTCGAATGTGGTTGTAAAAGTAGCCGACGTTTAAATAGTAGTCCGGAGGGTACTCTTGGAATCGTTCGAACGGATGGTGTTGGTAGTCTTCGTAAATTAAATAGCCCAAGTGCTGTCGAAAATATTAACGTGGGTGATGATGATCAAAGTAGTGAAGAAGATGAAGCAGATGGTCATTATTGTAATGATTGTAGGTCGATCACGGATAGTAACGAAGAAAGTGGTGAAAGTGAGTTTGATATTGGTGAAGATGGTATTCCAGAGCCAAGCGAGACGATTGCAGCGACACAACGGCAAAATAAAAAATTAATAAATAGAGCTATACTCTGGGGGATAAATCAAGTATGTAAGTTGGTATGCTACGTTGATACAAATACGCTAAGCTTAACACATAATTTCTAATGGATAAAACCAAAATATTTTTTAGGCAAAGTCGAACTAGATAATCCCGTATTGGCGGCGTGTGGTGATGGTGAAATCGATAAAATTCTAATAACTTTATCAGGAGTCTCAGGAAATCGATCAACATTCCCCATAAGCGAGATGAATCGTTTAGAAAAATTTAAAGATGATTTTAAATCGAAAAATGTGACCTACGTCATAGTTACAGGTTGGCCAGTGAGTAATCATTTAAATCCGGTGGAAGAATTTACGTCGATTGGCCTATGCCGTCGTGATGTTACCGTTATTATTATAAACGTCGGTCGAAATTTACCCATGGTGTATAATACGCTAAATAATAATTCGGAAATGATAGCGTACCTAATCTATCGTCTCATTAAGTATTTGTTTTGTATCGGACTAGAAAAACGAAATACAGTATTTGTGGGTGCCTCGATTGGGGCCCAAATGTTGGCCATGGGCATGACTCTACTCAACAAAGATTGTAAGCATAGTAACGAAAAATTAGAAAAATTCATCGGATTAGATCCGACCGTTCTATGTAAGGGCGCCAATTATATAACAGCTGATATTGCTAATCAAGTGATTGTATTGCATGGAGACAGTGAACGGTACGGGGTGAAACAAAATCTCGGAACAATAGACATTTATCCGAATGGTGGGGTAGGATATCAACCCGGATGCGATTCGTACCAGTGCTCACACGTTAGACCAATGCAAATATTTACCGAAGCGGTGTGCAATCCAAATTCGATTGTCGTAATTAAATGTAGGACGTGGAAAGACTTTACAAAAGGACGTTGCATTCGTGGTGAAAAATTCGATATGCTGAAGATGCCGGTATATGCACGGGGAGTATATTATTTTCGAACGGGTAAACATCCAAATTATGGACTGGGCTATAATGGTGTGGTACCTTACAGAGAATTTTGTTTTGATTAAGCCTTAACATGTTCAAAATTTTTGTTAATTTAAGCTGTTAATACATAAACTGGTTAAAAAATAATTACAAAAAATTTTTGTTATTCGATTAGTTACGTTTATGGAAATATAGACCCAGTTAAAATCGACTTAATGAAATTTCTGGAAAAATTTGAAACAAACTGCCTAAAGCCACTGTGTTTAAAATTGTATTAGTTTTGCCCATAATGAGGTATCTAATTACTTTCGTTGACACCTAATTTTTGAGGCGATTAACTATAACGGTCAACAGTTGTTAATTTATGGTTAAGTATTTGCTCTATCTGTGTTGTCTAGAAAACCTTTTCAATAGACCACTATATAGATAACTAAGATAAAGAGAAAGGCGGGACCTCAACTCTTAATAAACGAATAAATCCGAATTTTTAGAAGATGAGCAAAATAAGCTAACTGAAAGATAGTGGGGATGTCTAGTTTTTGAGTTTTTAAGAAGTGAGTGAAAACTGTCGGAGTTTTGTAATTTACAATTAAATTTATATAATGTATCACTCACGTCACTCCGTACCAACAAACAATTATGACAAAAATATAAATTTGGTAATTTATTCATTACAAAAACTCAAATCTCTCTACACAGTGTATAGATGGCAGAACATGTCATTATTTAACATATGCATCAAATATTATGTCAATGCAAGCATAGACTCATAATAATTTTTTAGCAGCTACCACGACATGCTTAGTTATATTTTTGATTTTGTTTTTATTTGTATTAACGTAATTTAGCCACAATACGGCAATTTTTTAGTTACAGTTTTGGTCGCAAAAGACGACACCGTGTCTGTAAGAGATAAATATTGAAATGCCATATTTTTGTATGGGAAAACATGTTTTTTTCGTGTAAATAGTTTTAAATCATATATTTAAATAAAAATATGTGCAATTTCGTTTGTTTTTAGGCCGCAATTTAACAGTAAAGTTAACCATTTTTTAGAATAAAGCATATTATTCATGTAAATAAAACATTTGTGGGAGTGATATCAAAATGCCTTTTTATTAAAAATAAAAAGATTTTAAATTCAAAAATGTTAATCGAGACAAAAACGAAATGAGAATTAAACATGTAAGTTTTAGATTACATTTTGTTGTAATACTAATTAGACATACAATTTATCTAGTTATAGCGTAAAAATAATATACAGAAATTCGAGTTCTTATACAATGAGTTCTGTTCTGAAGAAAATAAAACGTGCGTTATATATTAAATGTTTGTTTATTTCGAAATAGTTTTAAATGCATAGTTAACTCGAATATGCATAAGAACTCGAATTTCTATATTAAAACTTTCATTATGTGATGTTATATCAATTTCACGCTAGAACTAGATAAATTGCATATCTTATTTGTACCCACTTGCAAATCAATACATGACGGTAAATAACAAGAAAATGTAATCTAAAATTTATTTTTTAAATTTTCCATACAAATATTACATTTCTCATATTGTATAACTGGTGTTCATCGGCAGAACTAATTGAAACATTGCCTTATGAATTAGCATCATTAAAAACACAAAAAAAAACAGGCAACTTGATTAGTTTCTTGAATTTCAAAAACAAAGTAACAAGTTATTTTAGAACTTTTAGAAGTTACACATGAGCCACCAATTATTAAATGATTGACAAGTCAAATGATTATAAAATTAAATATTGATCTTGAATTGAATCAAAATGAACGACTTTTTACTCGTTGTTTACGTTGCTAATAAAAAAATATATGCCAACGGCACGAAGTGTTCCCAAGCGGTCACCCATCTAAGTACTAACTTCACCCAATGTCGCTTGACTTCGGTGATCGGACGAGAACCAGTGTGGCGACATCTGATGTACAACATCAAATTAATTCGACCAAAATAGTTTTGGTCGAAAGAGCATCTTATTGGGTGCGTAGGGTCGAAAAATAGACGTACCAACTTGAGAGAACAGTCAATCTTAGACAGCCGTGCTATTAACATCAAATATTTGCAAAGCGGAAAGAAAAATATAAAAAATATAAATTAAATTTTTTTAATATACAAATGTTGATCCTTTTTGTGAATTTATTTAATTATAAAAAACGAATTTTAATTAAAAAATTCAAAAGTTACAAACTAAAATACTTTATTGTGAAAAATCAAATTAAATTTTTTTTTGTGCATATATCACTTAATTTATTGAATCAAATTTTTGTGTACACGGCGACTGTCTGCGGGTAGGATGCCAGTTGAAACAACAAATAGGTTTAATCCTCTAGTGATATCGAGGGGGTCAAACCAATATCCGACAATACAAGAAAAAAATAAGAAAAGAAGATTTAACACATAATTGTTTGTTGGTACGGAGTGACGTGAGTGATCCATTATATAAATTTAATTGTAAATTACAAAACTCCGACAGTTTTCACTCACTTCTTTAACTCACTTCTAAGAAGTGAGTGAAAACTGTCGGAGTTTTGTAATTTACAATTAAATTTATATAAGATTTAACACAACTGATAAAAATAATGAGGAACGGTACGTTATTGTTAAAAGGACAGATACGGAAAATAGTTTGTAATTCAAAAAGGTTTAGCAAACCTAACAAATAATATTAAAGAAACACAAAGATTAAGGAGCGGTGACCTTTTGGTCCTAACCAACAATAATCACGGCAGTTGAAGGGCCTTGTTAAAAAGCAAAAATATTTACGATATGCCAGTTTTAGTAGAAGAACATAAGTTTCTAAATTTTTCAAAAGATGTCGTGTTTAGCCACGATTTAATGTCCGTGACAACGGAAGAGATACAAATCGAATTGTAAGATCAAAAAGTGATAAAAGTTGAAAGAATCAAAAGAAAAATCAACGGAGAATTAAAGGAAACACCCCTTCACATGTTAACGTTCAACTCAATAATTTTACCATCCGAAATTAAAGCTGTGTTTTGAAAATTAAATGTTAGACTTTACATCCCAAAGCCAATGCGATGCCATACTTGTCAAAGATATGGACACACCAAACTGAGGTGTTTAAGAACATCTTAAAAACCTTTTGGTTTGATACCAAATGTCCAACGTTCCAAATAGAACAAGAAATAATCAGAATCAAAATTATAGATCGAATTAGTTATTTTAGAGCCAAAGAAATTTATATTAGAGAAAATGCCAACACAACTGGCGCATCCAAATTAAATGTAATTAATAAATGTTTTATTGAAGTTTTGAAAGATAACATAAATCCAACCGAAAACAACAACAATAACAAAAAAGAAAATCAAAACATCATGATTTTAATGTACAAAAATAATAGCAATAACCACAAAAATCAAAGCAAAAATACGAAATTTATAGAAAATGAATTAAACAAAACTAACGAAATAAAACAAACAACAACAAAAACAACAGAAAAGAAAAATGAAGAAAAAACGATAGAACCAATGAAAACACCAATAAAACCAAAAAAAAATTTATCAAACAAACATTCATGTTGATGTAACAATAACAATGCCAAGAAGTATGCATTTTTAAATCCAGCCGAATTAAATATTGTAATGGATTAAATGGACCAGAGTTCGTGAGAACATCCTGGATTTTTGAATGGCAGAACGAATGGTAAGATCCAATGAATGTATGAGAATTAGTCAAATAAATATCCAAAGCATATATGCCAAAAGCGATATGCTGCGGAATTATCTGGCTAATAATTGTGTGAATGTAATGATTATAAGTGAAACATGGGAATGTAAACACAAGACGTTTAGGGTAAATGGGTATAATTTTCTGTCAAGACCGAGAGCCGATAGATTCGGTGGTGTGTCAATACTCACACGTAACAGAATCATGCTTAATATCGTAGACGTACCTAATTTCGAACACATCGAAGTCATTGCCGCCAAAACTCGGAATCTTGAAAGAAATTTATTAAATGTGAGTGTTTATGCAACTTCGATTAACTGTAAAAATGATAAAATGTGTGCACTGAGAGATATAAACAAATTATTTGATTGTTTGCGAGGAAAAGTGACGTGATTCTGGCGGGTGATATGAATGCGCATTCGAGAATGTGGGGTTGTGAAAACAACGATGCATGTGGCAACCTGTTGGCTGACCTTGTTCTGGATTCCGATAAGGTTATCTTAAACGACGGAAGGCCAACATGGATGAGGAATGTTAGAGCCAAAGCCAGTGCGTTAGACATTACTATAATGTCTAGTGGATTGGCTGGCCAAGTAACTTGGAATGTTTCAGACGAGAATCTAAGTAGCGATCATTACTTGATCGAAACCGAGATGTATGATGTGCATATGACTTTTGAGAAAAAGTTTTTAATGAATAAAAAAAAAATGGGTCAGATGTATGAATCAGATTCTCATATCGAATGAAATAAATGATATATACCAACTTGAGAGTGAAATAGAAAGAGATATACCAACTTGAGAGTGAAATTTAATAGGTGTATATGTAGAGAATGTAGAAGTAAATATGAGAGAGCGAATGGACGATCAAAATGCTATCCGTAGAGCAAAAAGAAAAAGTTGGCGGGACTATGTGTCTCAAATGACGCATAGAACTACAACTAAGGATGTATGGGACAAATTTATTAGAGTGAGGAGTCATAAAGTTAAAGGCAGAAATGCCGTGCTAGATGACCCAGTGAAAGGAAATCAATTTTGAAAAACGATTACGAATGTTCGAAATAATTTAGGTGGCAGTTATGAATGTATATTACCTGATAGTATGAATCAATGAGTGAATTTCTGGCGGTTTTGAACCAATCAAAGTCCACGACTCCAGGAACGAATAGAGTGAGCTATAGAATGATTGCACAGTTAGAATTCGAAGCAAAAGAAACTCTGCTTCAAACTCTCTATAGCATATATGGATGAGTATCAGAATACCGGAAAAATTTAAGGAATTCTCAAACGAGATCGAGATGTAAATCAGGCAATAAATTACATGGGTATATCAATGTTAAATGTTTTGCTGAAAATTGTAAATGGTATGTTAAAAAGTAGAATTGAAAAATTCATGAATGAAAGAAAATTGTTGCCAGAAACCACTTTCGGTTTTCGAAGGAATCACTCGGCAAACGAATGTGTGGAAACGAATGTGTTGGAATTGTGGCGGTATTTTTGGATATTGAAAGAGCGTATTATTATGTGGTACCAGGGAAACTATATCAAGTTCTTCTGAACTTGGGTTTCCCTCCAAAAATTTACAAATGGAAGTATGGTTTCATAAAAGATCGTAAGTTAGTTTTATGTGGCAATAAATGCTTCTAGTGAATTAAGTCTGCGTGTAATACGAGAAAATTTTGTTGTATGGCTTTTAGAACAAATAAACGAACTGATATGCAAATTTATAATAAAAGTATTGAATGTGTCAAATTGACTAGGTATCTGGAAATCTGGATCGACCAAAAATTAAATTTCAGAGTGCATATGGCATTTTAGAGCTGCTAATTGTAAAAGTAGATTTAATATGATCAAAAAATGTGAGCAAACCAAAATAGGGAGCTCAATTCAACCCCAGTACATACTCTATGGTCTGGAATCAATTACAATACAGACTGGATCACCGTGCTTGAAACAGTGAGAATGATAACAAAAGGTAATGTTTTGGTAAATGAAATGATGGAGAGATTGCAGACGGGTACGGAATATAAAAAAACACAGAGGTCTGGATTGATATTGAAAAACATTAACTTATTTTCCAAAAAAAACGGTCCCAGCCACATTCCTGACAATCTCATAGTAAAAATAAAATTTGGTGATACAACAAAGGCGAGTACGAATGAAATGTCGGTTAAGTGAGAATTTAACAGAATGTTAATCAGAATGAATTTATGCAAAAATCTCAAGTTAAAGAAAAGAAGTACTTTGAGGTGTGTAGTGGTTCCTTTAAAACACCCTTTTTTAAGGAAATCAAGGGATTGATTGATTGATTGATTGATTTTGAATGTACTGCCAAGCATTAAGCAGGATATCCCGGAAAGCGCCGGGCCACAGTACACCCGTTTTTACATATACTTGGAAGGATATGGAAGGATACTAGTTAAATTTTTATTTTTTTATTGAGATCGACCCGGTTACAGACACCTTGGTGGCCAATAGTTAGTAAATTTTTGTGGGTTAGGGAAAGGAAAAGTATGTTAGTTATGACTTAATTGGTCCGATTTCCCGGTATCCAATATTCAAACTACTGTTAGTGTAAGACAATCACATTTTTGTTGTACTGCTCTGCATTCTGCCATCTCTTATCAGCAACTCCAGTGTGCCACCATTCATCTGTAAGCTGCAGAGGTTTCCTGAAATCAAAATCTATTAATGAACTAATTGCTCTTAGCCATAGGCTGCAAGAAATAGAATTAATTTCAATCTGAAATTATAATTTAATTAATTATAATATTATAAAATTATAATTCTGCAATCCATATGCTGTAATAAATTGGATTATTTCCCTTGAAATTTAAAGATTAATTAATTGATTCGTTCCGTTGCGTTGTTGCCAAAAATTAGGTATAATTCAGTACCGTACCTCAGTGGTAACACAGACCACAATATAACAGTACAAAGATATGAAATAATATAACACACAATAACATAACAATACTAACACCAAATTCAAATCTGAAACACAAGAATATACAGAATATAAAAATATAAAGACATCGAAATTAATCAAACAACATCGGCACCCGTACGCAAATTAAATGCAGCAGCGATACTTGATTCGACACTCACCATTTCACGGCCCCCAAGATCTTCGTTAAATCATGTAATTTGTAGGAAAAGCCGGCATCCACCATCCTCGGGATGATAGCCTTCAACAACGGCATACTGATATTCTTTTGGGTTTAACACAAATCTTCAGAGCTTTTCTGGTACAGACACAATTCATACAACTTCACTCCATTAAATAAAGGATCAATTTTAAACATATAAATTTTAATTTAAACCCTAAAAGCGTCCACTCAAATATTACGCACAAGCTAAAACACTCTACACTCCGACAAAACTAAATGAACCCAAGAATTACAAATTTTAGCCCAAAAACTAAAAAAATTAGAGTAAACATTTTATCCATAATATTCATTATATTTTGCATATATAATTAAAGAATTGTTATTTATTTTAACCATTTTAAGATAAAATATCATATATTGATTAGCAAAACGTTTGCGAACTACACTTTGCCAATTTATCCGGTGCACTGCCCGAAAATTCCACAAATAGAACCCTATCAAAACAATTAAACATTCGAACTCGGTCGAACCCACCGTTTTATAGCAATTACCCTAGTGATACATGTACATACATATATATACATATTTCTATATTTATATACATATACATATATATACATAACCTAGAATCAACACGTGTTTTATATACATACTATCACAGAAAACACACTATATCAGAAGTGAAGACACGGACAAAATATCACGGGCAACAACACCCCCTCCACAAAATCCACAATTTCCAAAAAGTTACAATAAAGCTTAAATGTGACAGACTTCCCCCATGGAACCCGTCCCATCGCCACTCGTTCCCCTTCACAGTCACACGCATACAAAATACACTTCACTTATATAAAAACAACAAAACAATCCACCCGCCCTCGGCCGCCCCCACCACCTCCTGCGCGACAACCGATCGCAGGCCATACCCTTCCCAATCCTACTTCCCTCCTCTGTTGCTCTACAAATACACGCGCACATGCAGCTACACAATTCAACAAGAACTGAATGTTTTGTTCTCGTTGAATTGTGTAGCTGCATTGTTTAATATAGATGACGCGCCCAAAATCGCCCCACTGCTATCCAAATCCATACAGCAATCCCCCATACCTCTCCAATTCGGAAATGCCGGCCAATAGCAACTCGATGACAAATACATTCCAATTTAGAAGAACAATTCTTTGACTCACACACACAACCCCACCCCACAGGAAACAATGAACGCCCTCACTACACAGTGCAAAGTACAAAACTCCATTGAGTCCTGGCTTCCAAAAAAAATTAGACTGACGGTGGTTGGACCGACAGTACAAGATGTTGTCCTGAGGTGTTCCACTTTTACGAAAGGTAAATTCTAACATTCGATTAAAAACTATCGAGGACAACATTTTCTTGTCGTACCCCAGAGCCAGTTATAAAAATTTCTGATAGCTTGTTCTCAACTTTGACACTACATTGCTGTCAACAGGTTGGCTAGTTGCATGCGCAAACGTAGCTCACACATATGATTATCAACCGCTTTGAAATTCAAATCAGCCCCCCTCACCCTGGGCCCAAGAAGGAAACCAACACCAACCGCCGAGATCATCCTCATACTGTAAAGCAATGTACAGCCCTGAGACACACGATCTCCACTGTTTAGCCATCCAGTTTCCTGAAAACGAGCTCCAAGCGATACTCCTTCATGGTTAATAGAGTGCCATCAAACGCCCCTGGTCCTCTTAGCCACTGCACCTTCCACTCACCGATCATAAACTGCGTGTGTTAACATAAGTGGGGGTCGGCTAAAATATTAGCGGCATCCATCTCCCCTGCTGATGCATTAAACATTGAGGCTTTCTATGGATGCGAGTAGTCAACCCAGCGATCCAATCCTCGTCCAGCCACCTCCCACGATAAGCTTCGGATGCTGTGGTGGAGATCCAAGGGATCGCTGAGCCGACCACTCGCCTCCATAAAAAGCTCACCGTTAAAATAATCAACAAAAGGAAATGTGGGTATCGCCAAAACTCAACTCGAATCCCTTTTTTGCGTGTTAACGGACCCGCAGTTTAAGACCGATACGCGAAAAGCGAAGCCGCTAAGAAAATCAGGCGAGTCAGTCTGCTCTACATCAGTCATGAAAGAGCATCGCCCCGAATTCGTTGCTCTCCAAGAAACTCGAGAAAATGTGGAGACCCCGTATCCCAATGCTATACACCACTCCACAACGGAGACGACCTCGGTAATCTTGGGGCTGGTTTCTCCTGGGCCCCAGGTGAAACAGGCCGACTCCGACCCCAAAGCAGCTGATAATGGTGTGTGCAGTCGTGATAAGCTACGTTTACACATGCAGTCAGCCAACCTGTCAATCATTTGTGTTCATCTGCCCATTGATGTAAGCCACCCAAAGATAAAAACTAATTTTACAATAATTTGAATAATGTGATGGGATCCAAAATTATGATTGGTGTCTTAAATGCACTGTTCAACAATTGTCAAATGCTGTCGATTCCAAAATCAACGAGTTCAAACCAAAACACATGATCGCTGGTTCTAGAAACCAAAACGCAGCAGAGCCCCGCACTCCACACTGTGCAATGAAGAATCCCACTACTCCCCGTAAAACAAACTATGTGTATGAATCAGAAAACCCCTCCCCCACACTAAAATACATCTATCACCAAATCACCATTGGCCAACATTTCCAAACTGGAAAAAACACAAAAAAACTGCTCCACGAATCTAAACAACAATAGGAAATGACTCTAAGCGCATCATCCACTCTGAACAAATAACCTTTTTTAAGGAAATCAAGGGAGACACTAAAATGATACGAACTATACAATGAGTGAAGTTGAATCATGGAAACTAGAAGTAATGTTGGTATAAAAGTCATTTAACAGAGACTTTTAGTAGAGGACATCGAACATCTACTTCTAACATGCTCTGAATATAGGCACAATAGAGTAGATTTCGATACACTCAGGAATGGAAGATCTTTAATAGAATTACATTTTATATTTTTATATATTATATTTTTGGTTTTGTTTTTATTTGTACTAACGCAACATCGCCACAAAGAATTAGCATCATTAAAAAAAAACAAAAAAAAATGAAAAACAAAAAAACCTGATTTATTTCTCGAATTTCAAAAAATCAAGTAACCAGAATACTTATTTTAGAACTTATTATTTTTTCTTATTTTAGAACTACTTATATGCTATCGCGTGTTATTTTTCTATATTTAACAAGCGCTTTTAGTTCGATATTTAACAACAGTATTTTTGCTGATACCGAGAACATTTGATAGTGCTACATTAGAGTAGAAAATGTCAGGCCATAATATATACTCCCAAAGACAATTAAAAAAACAGCAATAAGATTATCATGAAATATTTAATTTAAATAATTTATTTGTCAAGAGATGTCACCTCCATCAAAACTAAACTCCGCGATCGATCGAATTAAACATGAAAACTACGATATGAGTGATATGGCGCTCTCACAATCATTATCATAAACTATTAAACTATACGTATACAGCTTTTGTAAAGTTTTGTTTTCCCCAACCTGTTTTTTTTTCAGTACGTGTGTGAGTGTGCAGTTGTATTGTCGATAGTTTATTTTGATGTCATCGATCGCGCAAAGCCAAAGCAAAAATGAAATGTATAGTGAGAGATAGATCGTGTGTCTGTTCGTGTGTGCCTGTGTGGTGAGAATTAAAACAACAACAAATTGTAGTTTTCGTGTAAAGGTGATATGAATTTAAGTTTTTAGATTTAGTTGTTTGTGAAACTCTTTTAGTAGCAAACGATCGCGGATTTTAGTTGAATTTTTTTTTTTTTTTTTTTAGTTAAATTTAAAACTATTTTCTAATTAAAATTAAATTTGCGATTTAATAGTTTACTAAACCGTTTAAAAATTTGTGTTGAGTTATTTATGTTATAAAAAAAAATTTAAAGGTACAAGAAGTTTTTTTTTTAGTGTTTAGTGTGTTGTAGCGTGATAAAAGAATTTGTTACATCTTCTTATACGATTTTGTGTTATTGTTGCTATGTAGCTATGCTACATTCGAAAAAAAAAAAAATTATAATTAAATAAGAAAAGTAATAAAAGTGATTTTATTAATAAAAAAAAAATATTTTTAAGTTTTTGTGTTTTGTGATGTAAAAAAAAAAAAAAAAAAAAAAAAAACTTTCATTTGAAAATTGAGATTACAAAATTCGTTCGTTTTGTACTTGTTGTTATTGTATATAGTTTGTGTATAGTTAAATAAGTGAAATAAATAATTGGCTTGCAACCTAATTACAAATACATAATTCGCTGTTTTGTGTTTATTTTATTCGCGTTTATTTATTATTTTTGCACTATTACTAACATTGTTATTGCCGTTTTTGTACATAATACAGACTACATAGTTTGTTTGATCAACCAGAGTACAGTTTTATACACTGCGTGTACTTGTTTTTATAGTTTGGTTGACTTTTTTTATTTTTTTTTTATTTTTTTTACTTTAATACACATAGCTACATGTACGTCATGTACACACAGTACTAGAATATTTTGTGTTTAGTTTTTATTTTATTCAATTGAACAAAAGAATTAATCATTAATTCAAAAACTATATACACATATCATATGTATGTTAAATGAGCTTTTGAATATCGAAGGTAGTTCATTGTGCAGAACTATTTTTTTATTTGATGTGGTGATTCTTGTTGTTGCTATTGTATATTGTTTTGTGTTAGAAAATTATATCCGGTGTGTTTGGATATACATATAGTGGACACTGGTGGACGTTTAGTTTTTGGTGAAATTTTTTGTAGTTTTGGGTGAAATTTTATAGTTTTTTTTGGTCAAAACAAATTTAATCGATCGAATAATTAAAATATTTAAAATATTTTAGTTTGAATTGGAAAATTAGTGCGAAATTTAGTGAACAAGAAAACTTGATTTATAGTAATAGATTTTTAGTCAGATTAGAGCAAGTGTATTCATATAAGCATATGGACATTTACAATTCCTCGACCGGTTCTTTTGACTAAAGAGGAAAGAAAACAAGAAATGCGATCGTGTCTATGTATTCACTGAATAAGTTTGTTTGTCAATTTCCTTAATAATTATGATTGTGCTGAGAGTCATAACCACAAGTGAGATCAGAAACTATCCTTTAGCTGAAATTAAAGAGAACTTTTATTTTTAGCCCATTATAGATTGGTTTGTTTCCCGAATGGCTTTTTTCCTGTATGAGTTGCAAGCCTTGTGTTTCCAAAAGTGTTTTAAATTGTGGACATACCAGGTTTTGGGCATTAGAACCACTAAACTTATTTGAATTTGGAAATAATGCGAAGAACTTGTAGAAATCTTACTCGTACCAGCTTAGATTCGGTATGTTATGCCCTAGGAAATGTATTTCGATGGTGGGTTCCTAAAATATGTTTGGCAATGGCTTGATGACATTTTTGTTCGCACCAGTATTAATTAACAATGTAACCAAGGTTCTTGGTTATTTACTACTTTTTTACAAAAAGTATGTTATTATCTCATCGAAACATCTTCCAGGTTTTGTTGTTGATTTTAAATGGTATTTACCAACTCCGATTGTTATTTGATATAAGTTGGCATTAAACTTGCACAGAAAAGTGTATGCTTCATCTATGTTTATTGGTCTGGCTGCTTGTGCATAACCGAAATATGGGTTTTCGAGACCAGATATAAAGGTAGCTAAATGGTAAAACTTTGACCCAAGTTCGCACCGACTAATTAACAATTTTTTATCATAGCTTTATTATGTTTTCCTTTTAGAGTGCAAGATCATCGTCAAAACATCGTCTACTGGTAAAGTCAAGTGTCATTGATTTCGCTGAGATGATTACGTAAAGTATAGAGCAAATAAAAGTTAAACGCGAATAGCAAACAAATAGAGCGAATGGTTTTATATTGTCAATAAATAAGAAATACTATTTTTGACATTATAGGGATATTATCTTTAGTTACTGGGGTTACTTCTAATCCAATTAGGATAGGGAGGTACATCAAAACGATGTAGCTATAACGTCCTGCAGCAATTACTTAGTAATATTCACTTTTATATTGTATATAAGCTTTAAAATTAGCAATGAGCTTTTGTTGGTGAAACTAATTATTCAGAAATCTGCATTTCTAAAAATAATTTTCGAAATTATTTTAAAAATGTGAAAGCTTTTCACTTTATAAAAGGGCTTTTTAAGTGCTAAGCTTTGTTAAGCTTTTGTTAGCTACTAGGCTTAATTGATGGGAATTTGAAAGCATTTGCTTCAGTAAAATTTATACTGCTGTAATTAAATTTGTTGAGGTTGAACTATATACAAGAATTACTTTATTTCTGATTTTTTATGATCGGTTTAAAAGCTCCATAAGAGCTTTTTTTTGTAAAAGATTACGTTTCTTTGAAATTAACTTTAACACATTTACTGAAACAGGTATATTTAAATGAGTTTATGTGGCATCAATATAACAAATTTCCTTAAGTTCTATTAAGCTCTGGTAGCTACTAAGCTGATAGAAATGTTAAAGCTTTTGATTAAAAACAAAATTTGTACTACTGAAAATAAATTAATATAGTAGAATTAATTTTTTCTTGATATTAGAACGAAAGTACAAGAAATAAAGTTCTGCAAAGTGAATTTCGTTTTTAAGCATCAAACTTAGGTAAAGCACTCTGCATTTGTAAAATAAGTTTTTAATTGTTTTAAAAATGATAAAGCTTTTTCGATCATGAAAGAGCTTTTTATGCATAAACTAAATTCAATAAAGCTTTTTACTTCAAAAAAGAGCTTTTTCTGTAAAAGCTATATTTTCTTAGAATTTCTTTTAGCCATGTTAAATCAATCATTTCAATTTATTAAGCTAATTTGATGAAAGCTCAAAAGAATTCTTAATTGTTTGTAAAGCTCCATTTAGTTAATGGACATATAGTAGAACGAAAGTACACAACAGAAAGTTCTGCTAGGCGGATATCATTTTGAAGCATCCAGCTTAGGTAAAATTGTCTTTAACACATTGTATATGTAAAATTTTACAGTTTTTGTAAGCTTTTGCATAATTTAAGCTTCAAAATTATAAATGTATAGACAAGCTTTTACTTTATAGGTAATTTGTAGTGTTAACACTAGTTTTTAAAATTTGAAATATTTTATAATAAAATTTGCGCTACTGAAAGTAAACGAGGTTGGCCCGAATGTAATAATTTATTGTTGAACTTTTAAAAGTAAGCTTTACTAAGTCGTAGCTCAACTAGTCCATTTAAGTAAAGCTTAGTTTCAAAACCATCCTATTATTCAGTAAATTTCGTTTATTTATTAACGTAATTTTTAATTATGAACTTTAGCTTTAAGCATTAAAATGTATTTACATTTTACTTTTTTTATATGATACAAATGAGCTTTTATTATAGTGGTTGATATAAAAGCTGTTACTTTTGTTAAAGCAGAGAAATTGGTTATAAAATAAAAAATTTATAAATTCGTAAAGGCTTTTTGATGTAAATTTATTAAAAGAGCTTTTTCTAATCAAATTTGATAAGTTAATAATTAACTTATCAAATTTGGTTAAGCTTTATTGATGGAAACGTAAAAGCTTTTGATTTAAAATAAAGTTTGTGATCCTGAAAGTGAATTAGGAGTGTCTTTACTGTAAATTTTATAATTATTATAAAAGCTCTATTTAGTTTACAGTCGAATAATAGAATGCAAATTCGCAAAATAAAGTTCTACTAAGCGGATAATATTTTTTAAGCATCAAGCTTAAGTAAAATTGTATTTAACTCTTATATATAATCGCTAAGATCATACAAAATTTTCCGGTTTTAGTGAGCTTTTGTTTTTATAAACTTTTTGTAGTAAGTGGTAGTAAAAGCTCTAATTTTAGCTTTTTCTAAAAAAATTTCAATCAAGCAATTAAAATTAAAAAAGTTTCCCAAGTTACTTGGCATGAATAAAATAAATTTTGTTAAGCTCATTTAGCTTTCAGTAAGCTTACCACTAAGCATTTAGCTGAGCTTAATTGACGGAAATGAAAAAGCTTTTGATTTTAAATAAAAACAAATTTCATAAAAATAAATAAGGAGTTACTTTATTGTTAATTTTTTATAATAGTATTAAAAGCTCTATCTAGTTCAAAATCGGATTATAGAATAAAAGTTCGTGAAACAAGCACTAATTGCTTAGTATATTCAAAATTTTACATTTTTTGTAAGCTTTGGTTACTGATTTTTAAAACGATACTAACTATTAAAACTCTGCTTTTTTTAAATTAATTTTTAATTATTTTAAACATTTTAAAGCTTTTTTGTGCATAAAAGAGCTTCTTTTGTAAAAAAAAAATCTTTTGTAATTTAAGATTTTTAATCAAGCATTTCTATCTAAAGGAGCTGACTTGGCAAAATATAACAAATTTTAAAAGCTCTTTTAGTTACTAAGCTTAATCAAAGTTCAAAGTTCAAAATTTCCTTTTTGTAGTAAAATAGTTTTTCTAAGCTTTTATATATATAAGCTTCAAAACAATCAATTTAGATTTTAAATTTCCATTTTAGGTGAGCTTTTACTATATATAGGAGGTGATTAGTAGTAAAACACTGGTTTTGTAAGAGTGTGTTAACTATCAAGAAATCTAATTTACAAAAATAATGTTTAAAATAGTTTTTAAAATATGAAAGCTTTTAACTTCATAAAACACCTATTAGATGTACAAAATAACTTTATTAGGAAGTTATGCTTTAAATTTTTCTCAAGAGCTTAAATTTAAATAAAGTTCTTTGTTATGAAAGTAATTAAATAACAAAGCTTTTTAAAGCTTTCTTTAGTGTTAAGTTAATGAGGATAAAAATTGAATTATTGATAAAAAGTCCGGACAGCTAGTCCGTATAAGTAAAGTTTAGTTTCAAAATGATCTTATTATTCAGAATTGTTAGGTCAACGTTGCTTATTTGTTAAATTTTTAAACGAAATTTTTAATTATTTATTATAGCTTAAAGCGTTAAAATGTTTCTGTAATTTACATTTTATGTTGAAGATACAAATGAGCTTTTATTATAGTGTTTGACAAAAGTTGTCACTTTTGTAAAAAGAGTCAAATTAGTTATAATTTTTTAAAAACATTTTAGAGCTTTTTACTGCAAATACTACTCAAATACCAAAACTGTCATTCTTCCTAATTAAAGCTTAAGTGTGAGCTTATGTGTTTTTGTGACAAAACCTAGTAGTAATGCCAATTTCGTTATTGTTTCATGCCGATAGTGAAAGCACTTTGAATGGATGATTTGGTAATTCAAATTACCCTAATATATGGCTAGGCGTAAACTAGTTCAGTTTCCTATTTTTCATTGTCGATTTGAAATATCCATTAAGTTAACTCAATTGTGGCAAGGCTATTCCACAAACATGCACATAACATACTAACTAACCCTCAAAAATTAGTCAAACATAAACCTTAAACCCACAGACGGTGCACATAAAAAAAATTAACGATTTCTAACATTTTGTAAATTTGTAATTAAACCGAATTACGATCAATATAAACGAGTTTTGCCAAAATTTTTGCTCGAATTTATACGTTGTTTTGTAAGGCTGCCTGCATAAACTGGGTCAAGTTGTTTGGGTATTTTCCGCGGATTACACCACTTTTTTTCGTGTATATCTGTTTTAATTCTATAAATAAACAGCGATAACTTGTTGTATTTTTTATGCAGGGTCAAAGTTGAAATTCAACTTATATTTTGTTCGGTAAAATATGTTGTAAAATTCGCGCTTGTCATAAATATAAGTATTTTCCGTCTATATACTATATACGATACTACCGTGAAAAATCCCAAACAATCTAAAAACCCAATTAACGATCACCTTATTGTATAAAAAATAAAATAAACGCGCAATAATCATAAAACACGCGAATTATTAATTTAAAATATTCTTCCCATATACACACCACAACCAAACAACAACAACAAAAAATTAATTAATATTTTCGTAATCATTGCAAGTTAATTATATATTTAATTCTTAAATTTTTTAATTTTTTTTTTAGTTATTTAGCATAAAAGTTAAAAAAAAAAATTTAATAAAATTGGATTGAAGGTAAAGGCGCAAGCAGACGCAACCGAATTAAAATGTCATCAGTGCACAGTGAAATCAAATAGAAATTTATCTTGTAAAATAATTTCACTACTTGCTACAAGTAAATTTATTATTCGTGCCGTGTTTTATTTTGAATTTAATTTATGTGAAGTTCAAAAAAAAAAATTAAATTAAAAAATTAAAATTAGTGCTGTGATTTAGCGATAGTGTTGTTGTGTACCTAAAATAATATAATTTGATTTAACAAAGTCACAAAAGGATACACAAAGATGACCATCTCGTATGCAGCCGAAGTACCGAATGGGAGTAGTTTTGGTTGCTTTTGGCGCATATTATTAAAGTAAGTCGTTTAATAATTTTTTTATGAAAGTGGTTTTGACGCCGATCAATCATATTGGAAACAAAATTTTTCAAGTTTCATAATTTCAGGTGTTATGTGTTTAGTTTGCTAAATTTAGATATTGGGGCCGTTCCTTTAAAACGATCAATCATTTTTATTTTTTATGATCATACACATACGATCGAAATACTTATTTGGAAAACATATTTGTGTGTCGCATTTTTTTTGCTAAATATTATACCATGGTAAATATATACAGATTGAAATCGAATGAGTCGGTCTCACATCTAACAGTGTTAATCTTATTTATTGATTGGACATTTTTCAACACATAATTGATGCTAATCTAAAAATTCTATGGAAACGTCGAAATGGTCAATTTAGATAATAAATTAAGTCATTGTTCCTCAGAACAGAGCAAAAAACCCGTTTAGTACTGTGGATCCTAAAATTTTTACAGGTTCATTTTTGTAAATGTGCTAAATAAAAGTTAAGCTCAAAAATTTAATGGTCACGTTTTTAAATTTATAAACACAAAATTATTTTTTTGGAATCTCGATACTCGACATTTTGATATATTGAGCTCAAATATGCTTACGCACCTTTCATAAAAAATACTTTTGCTGAAGAAGGTCACAGTCGTTAACGCTATCTATCTTAACGTAAATTTTCATGTCAGCTGAATACAACAAAAACTTTGAATTAATTAGACTGACGTTTCCATCGTTAATAAATAGCAGGAAGAATTACGGTCCTAAGTGACTGCTTTGAAGAACTCGTGAAGTGGTCGCACAATCACTAGAAAAGCACTCACCCGCAGTTTAATTTGTTTGCGAATACAGAGATAGGGTTTAATGCATCCAAACACTATCGGCGAGGTTTAATATCTCAAGGTATCGGAATCAGCTCTTCTTCAAATACAAGTGGATCCAAAAGTTTTCTCACTGCTTGGTCGCAATTTTAAACAAAACCGCCTTAAGCTTCTGTCCTGAATTAATTTAATTCAGTGACGGGTCTAAATTGTGGCAATTTGCATGGTTAGGAAATGTCTAAGAAAACGAAAATTCTGACTGTCAATAATTGCCGAGCAACATGTTGAATAAATGGCGCCATTAAATAACTCTTGTCAAACTTGTAACGTGAAGAGGTTAGGAGTTGCTACTGAACTCCTGTGGCTTTTCTCCATGTTAAGAGCGGATAGCATCAGGCTAACTAAACCCACCATCATAAAACTCTTTATTTGTTAATCCCACACAAAGGCCTCGGGTTATTATTTCAGATTCATCACAACAACGACCTCGGAAACTGTACATGAAGCACGCGATAAAAAAGAAATCATTGAACGTACTAAGCCTCTAAGACCAGATGGGTTTCCAAAAATTATCCAGTCAAGCCATTCACTCGACTTGTTTTGACGTGAATTGGCATTCACCAATGGTTATACACCTATTACTCTGGAAATCTACATCGGAAGAATTTGGTATCGATTTCCTTATATATTGCTGTGTGAACCGAGATAACAGTGACTTCCACCACATCAATAAACAAATATGAACAAGTCGAGTTCGAATCAAAAAATTTAACATAAATAATGCCAACATTCATGCATTCACCGAAGGCCAATTAGATGATGTCAAAGAATTTTTCTTTGTCGAGCTACAGAAGACGTCATTAATAATATCCCGCGCCATGATATTAAAATCGGCCTATATAGGTGATTTTAATGCCCAACCATCCACATAATGCCCCAAAATTGCAAAACGATTGATAATACTCTAGGCATAGATTGGGTAACTATGGTTTGTATTGTTTCCTTTGAAATCAATAGCGTCTGCTCCAAGCTGTATTTTCAATCCACTAAGGAGTTGGCAAAATATGCTTAAACTATCTTTAAAATCTTCAGAATTTGAAGTCACCATATTACAATGTTCCATGTGGTGGCTTAAGTTGGAACTCGGATATAAGTCTCCCAATGCAAAATTCTGAGAAAAGACTTTAATTTGGTATTGATTTTATTGTATCAATATATGCGGTATAATGTCTTTTGGCTTATCGATGCAATATCTAATTAGTACACCCCTTGCCAAAAAAATGGTTTAGCAGCATGAAAATTTAAAAAAAAATTTGAAAAAAATAAAACTATATTGGCTGACATCCTGGTTGGCTCCAGCTAGTAAACGATGGAATGTCGTCGCCATCCATAATTAAAAGTTTATTGCTGAGGTACTTCAGCACTGCATCAGCATAGCTGCGTTGAGTTGGAAAACCTTGAGGCGTAGATATATTTAGCGTTAGATTCCAATGAGCCTGGCTTTTTTAGATTGATCCAGGGTTATTTCAGAATTATAATGTATTGTATTATAACAATGTCAGAATTATAATGTATTGTAAATTATTGTTAATGAAACAGTGCCATCTATGAAAGAGTGGTGGAAGATAAGTAGTATAAAACACACTCATCCATCGTTCTATTATTGTACGCACGGATGAGTGTGAGTAAAACAAAGACAAAATGAATTTAGTTAATACAAGACGATCAAACGAGTCGGAATTGTAATAAAGAAAAAAGATTTTTATTTCGCTAAGGGCGGAATCAGTATGTGTTCATAAGACTTATAACTTCAGTTGACATCATCATTTTGCACCACGTGCAAAATGATGATGTCAACTGAACGCCAAATACTCAGCTTTTTTATTTGATAGCTGCGTCTTTTGACGTTTGCAACTCTGCACAATATCGCACCATTACTTTCCCTCTACGCGAGTTATGTACTTTCCCAATATACATAACTCGCGTAGTATATGAAATAGCCGGTGATTTTCATTAGATTTCGAATAATTTAACTTGTTGTTAAAAAGAACTTCAGAAACGACCACCATTTGATAGATATTTAAACAATTTTTTACCACAAGACCCATCAAAAATATTACCTTTGTCATCTTGTTGAAATGTTGAAACACCATTTTGATTTAATTGGTTTTCGTCTATTTGTTAAGTCGACCACTTCACATGTGTCTTTTTTGACTTTTGATGAGTTGGTTTCTTGTTCCATAGTCGTTATAAAGCCATTAAATTAATCCCAAAAAGTAGCAACTTGCAAGATTTGAAATAAGTCTGCTTCAAGTTAGGCATTAATGTTAAATTAATATATCCGTTTTGTTACTGAACCATTTTGATTTTCTTGCTTTGACTGAAATTCCGCTTAATAGTAAAATTACAAGAAAGTGGCTTTCTATCAACAAATACAAATTTATTAGATCTGATCGTATTAGTAATACCAGGTGGGGTTGGGGTTGGTTTATATTTCCGCTCGATTCTAAAAGTTAAAAAATTAGTTGCTGTACTTTCAGTAAAATGGAAATTTAAGCATGTGAACTAACAGGTTGATTTATGAACATTCTAATTTTGATCATTTACAACCCACCTCCCGCAGTAAATGTTGATATTCGTAATAATGATATTCTTGGTGATTCCAACCATATATAATAACAACCAAATGACTGCTTGTCTGAACATTCATAATTTATATTATTTACCATTTAGGCCGACTAAAAATAACAGTCAGTTAGATTTGATAATTGCATATCAGCCTGATAATTTTATGCTTATCACATCTTATAACCAGTGTTTGCTTGGTATACCACAACTAAAGAAGTTTTAATTTTTTTTGCCTTTCTTCTTTTGTTTAGCTTCACTAAAAATGTAGATCGCGATTCATTCTCATTGAAACCTGAATCTAACAGTTTTGATCAAACCAAATCCGATGTTAAAATTACACCAATACTTTCCAGAACCACATATTATTATAGGTTGAAAGTCGCACTCGTCAGCAACATTGAATCCGATTTCATATAATTTATTCCATGTCTCAAATATTTGTCCAATATAATCTTTCATCAACTCACAGCTTTCTAATCGCTTCAATTTTATCCACAAATCATACACAGTTGTGATGACTCAACTGTATGTGAATATAACATTTGTCAAGGCTTAATGCAGTTTTTTATGATTGTTTGATTCCAATAAATAGCGGATCGCAAATGCCCATGATGTGTGAAAATTCTCAGTGCTTTTTAATTTGTCAACAATTGAAACCCACATTTTATTACTTTTCGATTTTTTTTAATTTTTCGACAAAAAAAAAAATAGAATTTTTCATATGAATTCGAAAGACTGCAAACATGTACAAAAAGATTAGGCAACGAACCCGATTTTAGTAAACAGTAAAATATTTTTTGAAAATTTCTTAAATATTTAAGACACTTAGCAGAATTTTACATTTTTTTTTTGTATTTTAAGATTTGTAAAAAATTTATAAATGTCAGTTTAGTTTATCTGTCCTAGTTTAGGTTTCCTCTAGAAATAGGATTTTCTATACCTACAGAGGCGCGCAAAATGCTAAATATATAGTATAGCGCAAAGGTGAAAATCCATTTATGCAAAGCCGATTGATGCATAAGAAACATTACCAATTTTATTTCACACGTTTCTATGTATATCAGATATATATATATATATATATATATATATATATATATATATATATATATATATATATATATATATATGTATATATATATATATATATATATATATATATATATATATATATATATATATATATATATATATATATATATATATATAGGTGTAGTGCATATAGATTTAATATTGGTAAGCCTATATGATGTCACTGACTTTGCAGAATAAAATTCGGTTACAGTACACCGGTGCACACAGGTCTGAAGAGTTTTAATTCCTCTATAGCCTTACGTATGTGAAGTTAGCCCAGAAAATCATCCCAGAAAAAAATAAAAAATTTCATCAGGCAACCCTAAAGTTATATATTGTCATCCCAGCCCAGTATTTAATTAAATATAATTAAATTGACAACATAATAATTTCAGACCAAAAATATAAAAATTGATCAAATATAATTTATGAGTACAATAAGCATAACATGATAAATATATTATGAAATGAGACAATTAAAATTCGGCGATAATTTAATATACACATTTGTAAATACATATATATATATTGGGCCAAGTACTAATGAGCCTATAACGCCAATCACAACGGAAGGATTGACTTGAATTTTTTTTGTTAAGTTGTGGTTTTCATTGCGAGGCGATATCAGTTAGTTTGGTTTCCGGAACTCTTAATTTCTGGGAACCACAAATTAAACACTTCATAGATTGAGCCAAATACTAATACTTATGAGCCTATAACGCCAATCACAACGGAAGGATTGACTTGATTTTTTTTTTTGTTGAGTTGTGGTTTTTATTGCGAGGCGATATCAGTTGGTTTGGTTTCCGGAACTCTTAATTTCTGGGAACCACAAAATAAACACTTCATAGATTGGGCCAAGTACTAATGAGCCTATAACGCCAATCACAACGGAAGGATTGACTTGATTTTTTTGGTTGAGTTGTGGTTTTTATTGCGAGGCGATATCAGTTAGTTTGGTTTCCGGAACTCTATGAATGTACCGGAATTATATGAATGTGCACGAAATATCTGAATAATTGTTTTTGTGTTTGTGTAGCGAAGTCGCTACAAAATGAAACTTTAGTGGCGTATCTGGATGCAACTAGACCCCAAGGTCAGAAACCCATTCATATAATCCGCTAACGCTACATGTACACTGTAAATAAATATATATAGAGCGTAAGATAGCATTTACACAAAGCACTCGGTCGCCATGGCCTGATGAGATGACAATTAATTTTTAACTAAATTCCTCATCTGATCGAAACTGAGCTTTTCTTTGCACACCATCTACATCTTTGCTTCGCACACCATCTACAAATTAAAATAACGACACGTCACCGCCGTCGTTATAATTTTTGGAATTATTCAGTAATAATTCCAACAATTTTATTTGGGTTTGATTATATGTAATTACATAAAATGGTTTAACGAAAAATTTTTGAATTAAATTGTTAGAGAGGGATTCTTTTAAAATATCGATAATATCGTCAGAATCATTATCTTCTTATTGAAGTTTTTATGAACGAGCTTTCCGCAAAACTTTCAATGATTTCACAATGGTGGTTGTTGAGCTTTCAAGATATTTAGGATCTTCTTTATTTACCAGGTTTTCGAACACCTCCGAAGCCGCTTTGTTAATAATTATATCCTTCATTTCTTTTCTTTCCAAGCCTCTCAATTGACGAGAAGGCTGGATTTTTTCAACCACTTTAGTACTTTAGACGATTCATATGAATAATTTTGAAAGTACACATATTTAACCGTTGTTATATTTTTACTGTGTCATAGATAAATTCTGAAAATTACCACGAAAATTAGTAATCAGTGGCCCTACTCAATGAAATAAAATCCAGAGTTGACAAATAAAAGAATGATTTAGAGTTCCGGAAACTAAACTAACTGATATGGCCTCACAAAAAAAATTCAAGTTGATCCTTCCGTTGTGATTGGCGTTATAGGCTCATTAGTATTAGTATTTGGCTCAATCTATGAAGTGTTTATTTTGTGGTTCCCAGAAATTAAGAGTTCCGGAAACCAAACCAACTGATATCGCCTCGCAATAAAGATCACAACTCAACAAAAAAAAAATCAAGTCAATCCTTCCGTTGTGATTGGCGTTATAGGCTCATTAGTACTTGGCCCAATATATATATATGTATTTACAAATGTGTATATTAAATTATCGCCGAATTTTAATTGTCTCATTTCATAATATATTTATCATGTTATGCTTATTGTACTCATAAATTATATTTGATCAATTTTTATATTTTTGGTCTGAAATTATTATGTTGTCAATTTAATTATATTTAATTAAATACTGGGCTGGGATGACAATATATAACTTTAGGGTTGCCTGATGAAATTTTTTATTTTTTTCTGGGATGATTTTCTGGGCTAACTTCACATACATTATAGCCTTCTTGGCTAAAATATGTCCTTTTCAGCTGTTTTTTTAAAGTATCTATAGTATCGATTTCAAGCAAAAATATTGAATATTTGTTATGTTTTTGGTTTCAGAAATTCGTTCTGGGCTGTTTGTAAATATCGTATGTCGTTTGTTGCAACGGTATTCTATGTTTTTTGGGTCCAATGTTGTACAAAAGATATGGCGTCAAGCATAATATAAATACACATATTACTACCATGGTACCATTGACGTGCTAGATGTCGCTACTGGTATCGTTTTAAAATAATCAAAATATTTTTATATGTATTACCGCCTAAATGTCATAATTTATTCTAAATTTTGACGATATTCTATCGCCCCGACATCTAGTTATCAATGGCTAAACCGTTTTTTTCTTATGATGGTAGTATACTATGATTAGTATACCGATTATTCTTTTATGCTACAACCACGTGTCGCCCATTTAATGCTGGCTTAATATGAGCTTATCTCTAATCTAATGTTAAGGTCTTATTTTTTTCGACAAACTATTTTCCCTTATACGCTTAGGTCAAGTGAAATTGGAATTGTTTGTAATATATAATAATAGCACTATATATTTGATGGGTACCATTTAGACGAACGGAAAAAAAATCTAAATAACTGCCGTGCGTTTGAAACATACTGCTGCATCACTGTCACAATTTCCGTGTCCGATGCGTCGGCGATTATTACTAATCTCGCTGTAGAAAGCGGATCTACGATAAGGGTTGCATTGCATTCAGCTAACCAATTTTTTCGAGTCTTACTTTATTTTTATTAATCCCAAAAATCGTTTGGGGTGATTAACTGTTGAAGGGCGAACAATTTGGATGGTATGTAAATAGATATCGATCAGAAATCGTGACTCTATTTAAATCGCAATTTTGACATAGTCTCCATTCACTATTCTTCTTCCTTACCAATTATAAAGGACCGGGCCAAATACTTTTGCATCTCCAAATTCCTTGCGCCATCATTGTCTCACACTCTGCTGATAATTTCCAAAAATTGTGTCACTGGAATAGTGACCATCAATGACCGCCGTTTCTTGTTGATGATCTTCTAGTTAACATTGTTCTGGATGCTACATTTTCCAAAAAAAGCACAATCGGTTTGAGCCAGGTTGCCAAATTATCGCTGATAATATAGCATTCCTTTGAACCGAAAACTTTATCATTAGGATCTTGTCAACTAGAACTTCTTGTATTTTCTGCGAGTTATTCCGATAAGTTCTAAAATTGAGACGAGAGGTGTTTCTCGAGATGATTATTCTCAACTATATAGCGTCGACACAAATACCAGTTCTACACAATTAAAGTTTCTTGATCTTATATATACGTAACATGCTAATTTGCAGTTTGTTCACCTACTTATGATTTTTTTACTATAGTCTACCTTTGTCAAGGTTATCTTTTTCGTGGAAAACGCACATATAAAAAATGTTTATCATTCCGTTATATCTTCTTGTGTTTTTCAAATATAGAATTCCGCCAACAAACATAAATACATAATCGGATACATGGTATGTGAAAGATATTTATATTTATGTTATTTTTAGATCGTGCATTTATTTAAGATAATCGTTTTCCAAGAACAAATCATCGCGTCGATATTTTTATTTTGTTTGTTTGTCAGAAGGATGATACAAAATTTAAAATCAATAATCACCTTGCAAATTATACATTTTTTTTTTATTATTAATCAAATAATAAATTAAATATTGATTTATGAATATTAAATTAAAATTAATTACAATTATTTATCTAATTTAATATCCTTGGCACATTGATTTTATTATTTGAAATTATAAAATAAATAAATATTTATTGATAGTTCTAAATTACGTGACGATAATTTAAATTTAACTCATCGATCGCAACTTGTGTCACTGAACCCATTGGCACTCCGCCAATACGTTTGATAAATTTAATCTTAGGCTGGCGGTAATTAAAACTATAGTACAATAAAAGTTGTGCGCGTGACTTATCTCAGCCAATTTGATTGTATATCTAATATGTACTATAAATGTGATTTGTCGATCATCGACATAATATATGACCATGTGTTAAACATCACGATCATGCTTTATACGCACCAAATCATATCAATCATTTTAGTGAATGACTGACATATTCAGTCAGTAAATTACATATTGTTACGAATATAATGTAAACGAATCGATTGTGAATGTCTATTTATGAAACATATATATAGATACAATTACGATCGAAGATCAAGTATATAAATTGGAATAAACAATTTAATTTATTAGACAAATATTACCTAGTATATAAACATTCCGATTATGTAAACATATTTAATGAATGCTAATCTCTACAATTGAATCATTGTTTTTAGATTGTCAGCGTCATCGTGTTATTTATTTGATTTGTTTTATTTGATTTAATAGAAACGATTATTGGACTGTGATTTGGTATTAAATTTTAGATTTCTCGTATATCCAAAACTTCCTATTGTATACATAAAGTACACAGTATAGTAATATATTTGTGTTGGTTTCGATTATATCGCTCACATTATATATATATATATATATATATATATATATATATATATATATATATATATATATATATATATATATAAATACATAATCCTGTTTTTACACGGTACATACGTTCCAGAGAATATCGTGTAAAAAAAGACACGCAGTAATGGGGAAATATTATACTGGTTCATCGACCTCAAAAGACCTACAAAAATTAATAATTCAGTAAAACATATACACCAATTTTATTCTTCGATATACCATTTCTATTTTATTTCACATATTATAATCATTTTATAATTTTTAAGAAATAAAAACAAAACTTTAAAAATAAAAAATTCACATATTCAAGGAACATAAAAAAATGGTATAATAATAATGTTTCATTCGGTGTCAGTTTCTGAAAGTAAACGCATTCTTTTGTGATGCGACGGCTGCATGTCACTTTCGTCGGTAAAAATGCTTAGTACACCTTCAACTGCGTTTATTGGTAACTGCCTATCAGAAACGGTTTCAGTCACAGGTTTATTTATTTTAATAGCAAATTCGGCTACAGTACGTTGTGATCCTACTTTGGAGAGTTCTTCGAGAGTATCGAGCCATACAGGATTGTAGATGTGATTGAAATTTCATAGCTCTTTATGTGATCAATTGTCAGAAAATGATCTGCCAATTTATTTGCCGTTTGAAGGCCATCAAGAATTGAGCTGGTGTTTATTGAAGACGGAATTTCACCCTCATCAGTGCTATCATTTGCGTCTATGTCTTCTAGTACAATCTCTAATAACTCATCTTCATGTTTATATCATTAGTGGTAAAAGTATCAAATCCTTCACCTGCAACTGCTTGTGCCAAAGTGATAATTTCTGTACACACTTTATCAACCATATTTGGTGTCACAGCAGAATTTTCGCTTTTAATGCATTCTGGCCATATGGCCTTCCAAAAGGAAGGTCTTATTTCTAAAACGGCCAAAGCAGCATGTTTTATGCAGAAATGATCACTTTATGCAATATGTCTTGAAAGTTGCGATAATAACCTGATCTAATGATTGAATTAGGGGAGTAGTATTAGGAAGTAAAAAAACTATTTTTACATTAGAGTCCAAAATTGGGTGACCAGGAGCATTATCTATCAACAAAAAAATGGCATACCTTTATTATCCATATAACGTTTTACTTCTGGAACAAAACAATTCACTAAAAACTGATGAAGTAACCCACGCCTTTTTATTTGCCATCCAATGGACTGGCAAAATTTTAATATCGACACCTTTTAATGCTCGTGGTCGGAGAGATTTATTGATCAGCAGAGGTTTTAACATGCGGCCCCTGATGCAATACTGTAGAACAAAAACGTAATTCGATGTTTTGCGTTTGGCTTGGAAAACAGGCATTTTTTTCCAAAACAGGCCTGTCTCATCGGCGTTAAAAACTTGGTCACAGTTGTACCCACTTTCTTCAATTAATTTGGCCAGCTGCAAAGGGAATTCTTTGGCAGCTGCAATAGTTCCAGAAGCTATTTCACCTTTGATCTTGACATTATGAATGTCTTTCTAGAAATCATTGCAGCCATCCATTACTAGCAATAAATTTATTTTTCTTGTCGTCATTGGGTTTCGAAGAAGTAGATGGTTCCATTTTTTTTATTTGACCGTAAGTTCTTAAAGCCTTCAGCTTAATGGTATTGATATCAAGTGGTATACGTTTTTGGGTGTAATCTTCTATCCATGTCAACAGAACATTTTCCATTTTTTCCATAACTATATATTTCTCGTATACGAAGAGGACTTAGCACTCAATTTTGTACCAGAAGTCACGACTTGTCTAATCGGTTTTTCATTTTTTTTAATTGTACGAATTGTCGCTTCGTTTAAATTTAATGATTTTCCAACGGAACTGAAACCCTCACCATTTTCAAGTCGGTCCAAAATTTCCAAAGAAATAGTTGCTCGTTTTTACTTCATGGCTGAATTAAAAATTTTTTTAAAATTTTTTAAATTATTTTTTGTACTACTTCATATTGTACACTACATATTTTTACTGTGTCCTTTCTAGGATATCGTAAAAACCCTTTACTTTTAATTTTTATAAATGACTAAGCATGCGGTTTGCACGTATTAAATAAATTAACACATGTATCACATTTCAATTTTTTTATCACCTATCGCTCCACAGAACCAGCAACATATATAATTGGCTGCTGTAGAGACGGATCATTAAAACTAAGAGGGATAATATTGCAGTCCATATCTGTATCACAGTTACTATCACATAATCGATCTCTTCTAGAGGAGACTGTAAGAAAATTGGTTTGTTCTTGTGCTACACAATTTCCTTCGGCTGACGATTTTACCTCATTATGTAGCAGTAACTTTTTATAGGCAGAAGCAAATTGTGTGCTATTTGGGTTACTGTTATATCCTCCCACGGATTTTTGACACACCTTTGACAGCCATTTTTTAAATTGGTTTCAGGATTAGCAGCAAAAGTAAACGATGGCGCCATCTGACGTGTTCGCCACACATTAGTCGAGGTTACTATATGAAATTAACGTTTGATTATCAGTCCATTTAAACTATATAGTTAAAGATATATATATATATATATATATATATATATATATATATATATATATATATATATATATATATATATATATATATAAATTTATATATATATATATATATATATATATATATATATATATATATATATATATATAAGAGATTATTTTATGCATATGTCCATCCAAATACCGCTCCATTGCACACTTTTGCTTCTTATCGAAAAGTATTTTTCTGGAAATTTTTTGTACTCTCCATCGGTCAGCATGACTCGCAACACCTTCATTTCCTGTAAATATAAATTAACAAATTTTGCATATAAGTTATGACCAGCAGAATGAAAACACAACGAACAGATTCCATATGCATTTGCCAGTCCTTTCAGCTCGGATATACTGCACCACAATCATAATTTGCTCAAAATATTGGAGCTAAAGATTGCATGTTCTGTTTGTTGCTTTTAGTCTGTTGATGTTACTTTTAAAGCAGTTCTCCAGGTCGCATACTACTTCCGACTCATGACACATATCTGGTGGCATGCTGTATTCTATATCAGTTTCTGATTTCATTACAGATTTCAAATCTTCTGAACTGCCCATAATCAAATAATTTAATGCTGAAACATAAACATGTCCGGTAAGCATGTATTTGACTGTTGCATTCCCATAAACTGTTTCACACAATTTTTCTAATCCGATTCCTTTCATAATATATCCAATATCGTCTACAGTACATACATTAACATCACCATTGTCAAATACAAATTGCATAAACCCATTTTTTTGCACGTGTACGTCTGCAAACTCTGTTGCGAATTTGATGTAATTGGCAGCCTCATTGTATGATGCAGTTATATGTTTTCTTTAGGTCGATTGTATGCCTCGAACCAACTTTACGATGAAGGTAATTAGATAATCCAAGCAGGGTGATATAAACGATTTTGATTTTTTTATTTACACAAGAGCATGCGTTTAGTTTTTTATCAAAAGTTTCCGTAAACATCTTTTAAGTCGATGGGATAAACTCTTCACCACCATTTTTGATATAATCGAATGTTGGATATTCTGTTGTATCATAAATTTGGGACTGGATGTCTTCTTTGTAAATTGCTGCTGCTGCTTTAACAGTTCTAACGCGCTCTTTTTCAATAGAACTGATTTTGTATGAGCCCCAATTCTGCACTAACAATTCTTCTGGTAACAAGTCTTTTAAAGTTAAAATTATGGTTTTGCCACATAAGTTGGTTGCTACCAAATTTGGTCTAAAATGGTTTATAAGCAGGTCCCTCGAGTAGTAGTCACCGTACAAATCCCCATCATTGCTACTGAATTCCCTTAGTTTTTCTTTCAGTTTGCGGAATGCAAATTGACTTTTATTACTTTTCGGTTCATTTCACAACCCTAAATTGCTTGTACACCGGTTTACATTCTTGAAATCAATCTCTTAAACCACGCCGCAAAATAAACAATTAATTTTAAAATCAAATGATGGCTTGATATTATATCATCCTGTTATGGACAATTACTATAAGTATCTGATATATCCTTTTATATTAATTAATTAGTCTTGCCTTGCTCACGCGCTATTTTGCAAGCAACAATACTATATTTTTCCTCTAATAGATTTTTCGACATTCTGTATGCAATAAAATTTCTTCTAAACTTTTTCCACACATCCCTTAAAATGATGATGCCAAGATTTAAACATCTGCTAGCACCCAGGTAACAAAAAAATTTCGTATAGTTCTGAAACCGGTTTTCTTTACTGAAAGCATAATATAAATACATATAGTACTACCATCATAAGAAAAAAACAATTTACCCATTGATGTTCCAGTTTTTCATAGTTTCAAATGTCATTTTCAACACTACTTGATAGCTGTATAGACTTGAATATCTGTCAAAAAATAGGGCTTTTTTTTAATAGTATTCAAATTTAAAATCTACAACTGTACAAATAATTTCCGTTTTATATTTGACTATATGGAATTGAAATTGGTTTTGAAATCCAAATAAAATAGGTTTAAATTTTTATTTAATTTTTTTAATTTAATTTTCAAGCAAACAAATCAATAAAAAGTACTAAACACATGGAAAGTAGCGCACCTGTTATTTGGCACCCTAACTAAAACGTAGTATTGGAATACATCAATTAATCATATAATAAAATTTGAATTTTTTCGTTGCTATGACAATTTTAATAAACGATAATAATCATGGCACACTACTATAAATCTAATTTTTCTTCATAGTTTTATATATTTAGACTTGACGTTTGAAACCATGTTATTGTAAAGCGTAATGCAGTATCGTTTTGTTTAATGTTTAATTTAGCGAGTAGAACATTTAAAAATTTCAGGGGAGTAATTTAAGTAATAAGGGAGCATTGAAAAAAAAAACATCTATAATTTTCATAAAGAATGACCATATCATAAAACAATGAGTGTTTACCTGTTTTGTTGAAATAAATTGAGCGAATGAACGAGTATCTCATTACATTTGGATGTAT
Organism: Tipula confusa; assembly: GCA_963556175.1. Taxonomy (NCBI): domain Eukaryota; kingdom Metazoa; phylum Arthropoda; class Insecta; order Diptera; family Tipulidae; genus Tipula; species Tipula confusa. The sequence continues at coordinate 33,126,598 of OY744477.1, read as the reverse complement.
TTCGAACAATTTGAGTACATTATGTGTTAAGTACGAATCCTTGACTCTTTCATACCGAGAGCGACGACTTTATACGACTTTATATGTCGTAGTTGTAAAATATTTTATTAGTTTTTATATTTTTATTTAATAGGTTGTAGTATAAAAAAACTTTAATGTCAAATACAATGTGATTTTGAGGTTATGTCAATAAATTACTTCGCTTAATTCGACATTAAATTTGCGAATTTGCTTGTGGAACATATTACGTCCGCTTTACAGATAACTTTAATGGCATTTTATTTGCCATGGAATTGAATCTCTAATTCGAATTCAATTTGTGGTCAAAAGAAGTAACCAACCAATTTTAGAGTTTTGTTTTTAAAGGTTGGTAGTGTATTTTAAATTTATACTAATTTGTTTACATTCAAACTCAATTTAATAAAAGTAAATAAAGCTATTAATAGTTATTAAAATTTGGAATTTGACAACATTTAGAACAAAACTTATTAATTATTGTGACATCTAGTAATGAACACTGAAACTAAAAATTTCAATAACAAAAATTATTTGAAATTAGGTGAATCCCAAACTGAAATTGGATATATGGCATTGTTAGTGTAATTTGGCAAATAAAATTCCACTTTTATAATTAAAAGTTAGTCTAACTGACTTAAGTTGATTTTGTGAGTTCGATTGCTGTAGTCGCACCCGGCAATATATCTGTCCCATGCAAAATAGCCATTATATCCTTTGGTACCTTTGATACAGGCTGTGGCAGGTTCATCACAAATGAACTATTCATTTCAATAAGAATTTTTCGGAATTTATGATTAAACCATCACTTATCGTTTAGGTACGAATGCCTGTAATAAATTCCTGTCGCAAACGGCTTTACTTTAAAAGTATGAATAGAACAGAGTGGCATCCAAAATTGTCTTTTGGAGTGCCTTTACTAATCGGAAGAACGTTAGTATTAAAATTTAAACTAAACCTTGCAAGAATGATAGGAACAATTACTAAAATTTTTGTAAGCATATAGTCATGCCATCGACACGATGACAGTTTTTGTCTGACTCAAACTCTTTCTTACGTTCCAAAATCAGGACTCATTTTGGATACAGTTTTATGAATCGCGCAGCTCAACGAGAATCGCAACTTCTTCATTGCGAAAGGGCAGATGCAATGTAACCATTTCTCGCTTGTAATCCCAATTTTTTGTTTTTCACAACTGTCTAATATGAAGCAGCCTGAGCTAAAGTCAACTTTTCGAGAACTGCTGGTCTTTTTTGAAATTTATCAAATCAAATATCTCGCCACATTTTTCGTCTATAAATCTCCGGTTTCAATTTGTATTCTAATTTTCCTCATGTGATGACATTCTACTGGCCAATGTGCTTTCAAACACAGACACTAGGAAATTAGTTTGAGCTATAGCCACAGCTAGTTCTGCACCAAAAACGTTCTTCTGGCATCATTGAGAGTAGTATATGTGAATGTGGACTACCATGGTGCTGGAACTCAATCCGTTTGGAGAAGTGGCGAGTTGCATATTAAAGGTCAAGATCAAATTTTCGTACAATATGAAAATATGTTGTAATAATTCAACCAGATTCTACAGTATAATTTTGGTATAATTAAAATTATCCGATATGGGTCAACCCAATATAACGAAGAGAACACAATGACTATCATTTGACAGAGTAATCAAATCAAAACTTAACTTTACACGTTGAGGTAACCGATTGTTGTAATTTGCTAATAAATAAAACTAACGCTTTAAATGTCAAACATTGTGTTAATAACATGAGTATCTCACAATATATAGAAACCACAAAAATAATCGAAGAATCGTGCCTTCGTAATAAAAATTAATTAAGCCACATTTGATTGAAGTGACATAAATTTTACGATATGACAAGGTAGTATTTGACGAAGATTGTTGAGTGTAAATGGCAGATCCACACTGCCATAGATATTTCGTTTTATAAATTTCATCCAAATCGATGGAAGTATAGGAGGGTAATTCATCAAAATGTTATGGATATATATTATTCTAAGCTGGTGTTTCACCATTAGTGGTTTAGGTAAATTTAATGTCGTTTAAGCTTAAATAGAATTGCAATTAAATTTGAGTCGTATTATAATTGAAAGCGATCAAATTAAATAATTGCAGCACTAATTTAAATGTTTGGCCATTAAAAATAATTTTTCTTGGTATTTTGGGCGTGCACCCCGATTTGGGATCTGATACACCACTTTATTTCGTAATTAAATTTTATTTATATAAATTTAATCTGCCATTGTTATAGTGGTGCATCTATTTTTATAGTTTCCCCAATAAATTCTAAATTTATTCAAAATGGTGTACCCGTATAAGAACGGAGTCAATTGAACCAGCTGCATACCAGCAAATATACTCAAAAAGAACTAAACAAGTATTTATTTTTTCCATTTTCGTTTAAAAGGGAAATATTTTGATGGCAATCATATTTGGTTTATTATTACTGTCAAGATTATTTCATTCTCCCAACGTCTCATTAAATAAGCCAATGTTCTAATCACGTGACTGAATGATGATAGGCAATTAACTTACTGTTCGATGACATTCACTAAATCGTTTCTAGTCACTACTCGAACTAAATAAGTATGATTATATGACGATTTCACATGATCCTATATATCCGGTAGACTTAACGTTAGAATTTCGGAGGCACTCTTCCCAACAAAATGTTTCTATTTTGCAGGAACCTTTTCCTGGGAATCTATGAGCTTTATATAAAATCAATTTGCATCCCTAATGCACCGTAGAATCTCCTGCTTATAAAGTTCTAGAAACATTTCCGTTTTAAACTATAGCTACCCAAGGAAGCCAAACACTTTGAATGAACCAAATTGACTCTCCAATAATTCACCAAATAAGAAGCGCACGATGCAATTACATTCGTACAATGTTATACAGCATCTTTATACTTCTATATTTTTTTTGTTTACGGATTTGGTACCATTATTTTAAAGTGTTAATTTGAAATGCTAACAAGCTGTGGTTGCTACTAATTGATACCGTAATACGGTGCATTTAAAATTTTATCGATTGATGATCATATATCTGACGTTTTATGTATAATTTTTATCTGAATCATTCGAAAGTAAACGGTTTTGGTTTTTTTTGTGTCGTACCGGGAATATTTATTGGCACTTAATGGTCTGATGAATGTTTTAACGTGCAATTTATAGAAAAAGTTACGCATCATGCGATAATTGTAATGTTTGTTGATAAACCGAACTAATACAACTAAACAGAAATTTATATATTTTCAAATCTGACTTATCCGGTCTATCCGAAATTTTCTACTAACGAGTGTTGTAACTCTAGGAAAAGTTACGAAATTAAATGATTTGTGAAATATGAAACAAAAGACTTCACCACATGCAAAAAATTTAAGAGTAGGCAACGAACCCGAAATATTTTTCTTGATTGGATGACTGATGGAATATAAAACTAACATTTATTGGATACCAAATTACGTCTAGAACCTTTAAGTATAGTTTGAATACTGACTTTGGGATCAACTTATTTACTAATTAGTTTACTGTTTGTTTGATTGGCAAGTTACAATAAATCTGTCATTTGAACTATTTAAACGAATTTTAAGCATTAATACTGTAGTTAGGCTGACAACATGCTTCTTTGTTTGATGATTTTTTTCTATATACGAAACGCTTTACAGCGACATCTGTAATATAATTGAAAGATGCCTATGCGCACATTTGTCTGCAATTCAATTCCGAAAGGATATCAAAAGAAAACTTTACAACAATTATTTATGGTATTAAGTTCCGAAAACTGGGGCTACCTATATCCCCATTTTAATAATCCTTCAATATTTAATGACATTGAGGCAATTGATAAAACTGTGAGTTCACAGATCCTGAACCACATGGTACCTCCATTTAAAAATGAACAAAATTATACTAAAAAATTTCAAAAGGCCTAATGGAAAATACAAAAGATATAGAGCCATTAGCAGAATGTATATTCTGTGAATATAATGGATATGAAGGCTGAGCAATGTCGGTATTCCTCAATTTCAAAATACTTTTTTACTGATGGTCTTGGAGGTATAGTGGGAAAACCTATATTTATGAGACTATTTTAAGTGACCTCAGAGGTATCGGTGCGTTGCTTCCCCTTCCAGGAACAAAGTTATTTTTATTGAATTTTTATTATAGGTTTTTAGGCTAGCTATCATGCATTTTCTGGATTTTTGAAATTTTCGTTTTGTGGCATAACATTCACGGTTTTGATAGGCTTAACCATCATGCAATTTTTAGAAATTAGAAATTTTTGGTTTGTGGCATTAATCTCACAGTTTTGATAGGCTCACCATCATCCATTTTCTGGATTTTGGAAATTTTCGATTTGTGACATAAATCTAACAGTTTTAATATGCTAACTAACCATCATGCATTTTCTGGATTTGGGAAATTCTCGGTTTGTGGGTTAAACCTCATAGTTTTGATAGGCTACTATCATGTAATATCTGGATTTTGAAAATTCTCGATTTGGGGCATAAACCTCACTAAAAATGGTTAATAAATCTATAAATCTAAGAGTCTGAACATCATGCATTTTCTGGATTTTCGAATGATTACAATGATGACCATGATTAATGTATTATTTTACGTCGTAAGGCATTCATGGCCAAAAGTATTAATAGCGCTGTAATTTTTCAAGAGTCTTATGAGTTCCACGTTTCGCTGATAATCGTGGATCATGGGCAAAACATATAAGTTGAGTGACCAGTTGAGATAGGACATATAATTTCCATGGTGGGATGTAAATAAATGTGGCCGAATGGTTATTAGAAAACTTTTGGAGAGGTTTGGTTTTAACCTGATATAATAATTCGATGTATTCCTGAAATAAGAAAGCCGGTGAAGTCAATTTGCAGCACGTCAGGAATAGAGTTGTTGAACATTCTTCCATGTAAGCTCTAGAGAGTGTCGGGTATATAATGTTTTGCGATCCTTTCCTATACTCTATATACTAAAACTAACTCTTTTTGGCTCATAAGCCATTTTAAGTTCATGCTATCTGTCAAGATACTAAAATTGCAGCCCTCCACATACAGACGAAACATTTACAGACGAAACTTCCCGAAATTCTAGGGCCTCTGTTAAAGAGTGTCGATTTGTAGCGAGATCGTTCACACATTCTGATTGCGTTACTTACTTGGACACTAGTTCTAGTTTAGGGGAGATTCCAATTCACTTCCAAAGTTTATTCCTAAGTATAGTTTCTGTTTTAAACCAGGAATAGTATATATTCTCATGGAATGTTGCATGCCGTTCAAGTCAATTTTTACTCGTACATAACCAAATACTCGCTCCTGCTGACGACTTGCGGTTTTAATAAAGGAAGGAAAATTAACGATTTGATATAGTTCGGGTTATCAAGGAATACGTGTCTTCCACTACCCAATGCCGAGATAGATGCTCTATTGTCCATCAATCGCCGGTACGGAACATCGCCAATCAAAACATCGAGGTAGGGTCGATTAGTAATTTTGTTGGTAATAAAAGTGTCCCCTATTGAAGCTCTTGAAAGCTTACAGAAAGCTTAAAGCTTAGATGGTGGGCTGAATTCTTATCCGATAAAGCGCAATCCCAGTATTCTAAAACCTTGGTGGATTGTTTCCCTGACAACTAAAGCAATTTGATTTCTCAATATGTCAGGTCGGTATTCAAAGTTGGTACGTTTCCATTAGTCTTCGAGAGGGAAGCAGCGTCTTACTATTGTTCTATATTGTTCTATAGCCAATGCGTTTTGTAAACCACCTCATTATTTCATAATAAACGACTGCATAAATGGTTAAAGGTTAATGTTTGGGTTTCGACAATCGATCATATGACTCACATCAAGATCCGTTCTTCTATCTTGGAACCGTTTGATTAAATCACATTCAGTTAACTCCATGAGGCGTTGGAATTTAATTTTACATGACATTAATACCAAATTACAGGTAGCCCTTTCAAAATATTAGCTACTTCGTAACAGAGACTATATTTTCGAATCTAAATACAATTTTTGTTATTCGTTGTCCTTAAGAAAGCTTAATGAAATTTTATTTGGTCTTATACTTAAGAAAACATTAAGAAAGCCAGAGCCCTATAAGGTTCTATGAGGGGGTCAAAGGTTATTGTTGTCGATAAAAAGTAAGTGGCCACCTATATCATAAATTGGAATGCATAAATTCTACAAGTGATTTTTGATGAAATATTCTTCCAGCAACTCGTTTACTGTATTTTGAAATATTGAACTTTGACCGATGGTTTCATTTATCTTAAATATGGGCTGTTAATATTTGATTATATACAATTTGATGAATACATGAATACACGACTATATATATATATATAGATAAATAATTTGCAATTTATTGTCATGCTACATGATCATTATTATATTGTTAGTTGTTAAAAATATATAAATCTATCTATTATTTCTATCGCTAAATTATATAATATTTATATTGAATCTCTGTTTGTAACTAGGGAACCAAACCATTAAAATGGCATATAGCCATGAAAATATTTGTTTTGATGAATAATGCTAACTATATGGTCAAATTAAGTGATGCGAAACGATAAATGTGATTTTGCCAAAAATCGACTGTGTGCAAACAACTGATTTTAAACGAGTCGTAAACAAACCGCGACCAAACCCAATTTTGTATGTGTAGAGGTATACCGCCACAAAATTTAAAAACGTGATCATAACAAAACTGTTAATTACCTTAAAGACACCAAACGTAGACAAATTATTATTAATTGCATGTCGTTTGGCATCGCGAATATGAAATTAACGGTCAAAACTTTTTTTTACTGTCCAGTGTTTGCCATTTTTTTTTGTTAAACTATTAATAAACTATTTGCGTCAATTTGTTGATTTATATATAGTTCATCGGTAAATTCGCTGGCGTGACGTCAACATTACTAGTAAAAGATTTTACTAGTGAAGCGCGCAAAAATACCAAAACTTTAATTAGTACAGACTATTTCTACATGATGTGCATAACTATAAAATTTGTTTTGTTATCATAAAACGTGATCAGCGAAATAAATAACTTGAAGTGCGATAATAACGTTAAAAAAAATTTAATTTAAATTTTTCATGGAAAATTGTTAATTACATATTTTAATTATTTTTAAACAGGGATCATCCATGCTAACGCGATTGTTGGTTTTTTTTTATGAGTGAGCTTAGTTAGGTGGTGTTCTTATCGAACTCGGGCACCGGTGCAAGTTGAAATTAGTTTATTAGTTCTATTATTGATTTTAGGTTAAATGCGATCATTGAACTTCACAGTGAATATAAAACTAGTCACCACTATTAAACTCCATTAAAAGCATAATATAAATACACATAGTACTACCATGGTATGTTAACCTCATTGACGTGCTAGATGTCGCTACTGGTATCGTTTTAAAATATTCAAAATATTTTTGTATGCATAATCGCCTAAATGTCATATATTTGAATTTCTTATTTACCTTACAGTCATTTCGGACAAAGCTTACAGCTCAAAAAAAAATTTTAAATTACTGACAAGCTGAAATTGGTAAATGCTGATCAGTACCATTGTCGTATATGACTGTAAATGTTGGACTGTGACGGTTGAGTGTAAGAGATGGCTATATTGACATTTAAAAGAAGCCATTCGCATTACGGTTGATACCGAGTTCTCTTCAATATAACCAGATCCAAATGAAAACTCCTGTCATCGTTATCGAATTGATAAGTCGGTGAGTTTGCTGAAAAATAAAGGTAAATCTCTTAAAGCAATGCAAGTTTATAGCTGTAAACTGGCAAGTAAATATAAATCGAGACAATCAGTATTTTTTCTGAAACTAACACATTAACTCAAAGATGACCGATACAAATGTCTGCGTCCCTTACAGTTCTGGTATCTTTTATAGTGATGTGAGAAATTTCATTTTGACCATTACATGGACTGAGTCAAGAAATTAAGCATCATATAGAAACGGTTTTTTTCTCAAAAACTGTATGAACTTGCCAGAATTCGATTGTCTGTCGAATTTGCGGAGACATTTGAAAAACTAACGCTTCGTTAAGACATTTTTTCCATTCGTCTTTAGAAGACAGAAGACTTCCTCCTTACGTGTTGCATATTCAGTGTCATCGACAGTTTGTTATAGATAAGCATAATTTGATGCGCCCGAAACACGAAGAAAAATATATCGAAGGTAAAATCTAAACCAACCTATCAAGTTTATTTCCACCTCTCTGTCGTCTCGTCCATTTTTCGCGGTTAAATACAAAAGTATACGGAATTTCTATATAATGGTAAGAATGCGCTATCTTATTTTATTTGGTCAATATTTACATATACATTTCGCTAACTAAGATTCTAGGCCTAAACTTTATCATCTGACTTGACTTATCTCAACCTAAAGTCGATGCTTACCTCTATAAAACCCGTGCGTACCGAAGTTACATGTGATTCAAATTAAGGTAAAGAATTTACTCCTGGGTTTATTTCCAACCTTCCATAAACCACCTTTTGCGCTGAGATTATCAATAATAATTCGAGCTGAATTATTTTTATAACCACTAAGTAAATAAGACCCAATTCTAAAAGGTTTAAATTAATGAAAAATTATCTGGAATTCCTAAAGATGCACACACTTTGTTAATTAACCCACAAAAGTTAATTGCAAAGTTGTACTATTGGAAGAATACTGGCATTTCAAACTCAATATAATAAAAATTAAGAAGAAATTCGTATAGCTCAATATATATTGTCACCCTCTATATAATATGGCAACACTCATGCTAATCCAGTTTAACGTAAACATCGTTCTGTGGAATGTTTTAAACCTATATATAATAAATAATAATTATTGACACATTTCCATATTTTAAAAATGCTATGAAATGTCATAATCCGCCATAAACTAAAACTGGAATCTCAAAAACACTTGCATTAATCGCATCACACTTTATTGTTATGTACATTTGTACATTTGTATATTGATGATGATGATGGTATAATTATGCAATTCGTAATAAATATTTTTTTTTTTCTAAAATATTTTGTAATAATTCATAAAATTCCACCTTCATTTTGAAATTATGAACATCAACAAATGTAATTGTAATGTACAGTGAATTAGTTCGTTACACAATTTATTAAAATTAAACACGTGCCAGCCATCGAATATTTCGTATTCTAATTTAAATGTTTATACAGGTTCGTGTGATAAGAGAATTTATTGTACAAATGTTTAAGAAGTTGTTTGATAATACGACATGAAATATAACAAGTATTTTTTTATTGCTTATGAATGGGTATTAGACAGTATGTTAAAATCTTCACTTTAATTTTGTATAAAAGACTAGAAACTTGCAAGACCACTTTTTTGGGTGGAAAATCTTGGAATGTGTTACATGTAGAGCAAGTTACAATCAACGGAAATAAATCATATCATATCGTGATCATATCATGTATACACACGTACTTGTAAGTGTCATTCAAACTAGAAATGGTCACACACGATTGTATGGAGTTACGAATCGATTATAAATAGAATTTTCACGCACATAAAAATTCATACCATAGTCACGTGGTCTTTACACATGTGAGAGACATTCACGGTAATAAGGCATCCACAATACTTTAAGTAATTTTTATGAAATTCGGTTGGATAGAAGCACAATCTGCACCTATTTGGTTAGTATAATTTTTTAAACGACTATTTATGGATGACCAAATAAATCATAAAGATTTTTACCGACTAGATCACAATGATTCATTATTTGCAGGATTATCTAATACAATTAATACATAAAATAACCTCTAAATGACCTTGAACTTAAAAAGTTTATAATTTGTTTACAATATACCTAATAGAGTTGTGATAAACTGTCAACTTGTCGTCAATCGAACGACAAATCGTCTCTGTCTTTTTTCATCTTTTAGCCGTTACCTTCCATCAAAGCATTTCATTAAAGCTCGATTCAAACTAATAAAATTTATATTCGTCAAATTATACAAAAAGATTAGGGTACTTAACTTAAAAGCTCGCAAAAAATGGTTTAATTTATGTAAAATATTTAAAAACTTGTATTCACGTAAATCCATGGAAGACCGCCAACATAATAAAAAGCTCCATAAAGTGCTTTCGACAAGCTTTTATTAAAATTCAGCAATGATATATAAAGCTTTTATTGTATTTACTGAAAGATTCCACAGCTTAATAGTATACAAATATTCGTCATTTATATATATATATATATATATATATATATATATATATATATATATACACAGTTCAGGTTCGGTTCTTACAACGTTTGATATTTGCAACTTTTGATTTTAGCGACAAAGATATAAATAAACATATTTGATTTTAGCAACGATTTATATTTTACTTTCGATCATAGCAACACAAAACAAAATTGTTCTTTCTGTTTCATTTTTTACTGGTTAGCTCTTTCAAACTTGAATTTTGTATGTAAATATAGCAAAACAATTGTGCTAATATTTTTATCTAGTCGTTTCACAAAACAATCTGTCTTTTTTCACTTTCTTCTTTCTCGAATAGTTCGACTATATAAGTATTTCGTATGTGTACAGTTTTGAAACGAACAAGATGTATTACATAACAAGGATAAAAAATATCTCGCGCTAAAATAAGAATAAGATAATGTCGTAATACAATTTAAGTGAAGTTCAGTGTGAAAAGTAATCTTTAGTCGACAAAATGTCTTCTAAAATACAACGCAGTTTCATGTCAATCAAAAGCAAGACATTTTGAATCAATTAAATCGTGCAAATAAATTAGCAAAACAATGTTCAGTGCATCGTTCGACAATCACCCGCATTAAACATAACCACAAAAATATTAAGGAGTTCGTTTGACAAACGGGAATAGATCCAGGCAACCGAATATCATTAAAAGCTGCATAATTTCCAAAAATGGAGAAAACTCTTTCATTGATTTTCTGTGAACATACAATTTTTACAAATTGTTGGTGAAAAGCTATCAAATTTTTAATCAAATACACTTATATACATAAGCCTAGTACTCAGATCGATTTCGAGTGAAAACATCATACGAGTTTAACAAAGCGACATCAGAAACGAAAAATTTCACTTGACATTTCCTCTTCGAGTACTCAGATCACGAGCGAAAAATCCAAATGTATGCAAGTACATGGCATGTTCCAGAGATGGCGCGCATAAACTCTCCAATCTTTTTTCGCACGAAATTAATGTATCAACCCACTATTTTCGTGCGGAATTTTGACGGATCTGAATTTTGAAAATAAAAATTATTTGTTTTATGATAGACGAATGTAAATTTAATTGACATTTTTTATGATAGATGCCGTGCCAATTTTTTTTGCTTTGTGTATTACATATTGTATATTCTTAGAAATCACAATAATTAGTTAAATATAGTTAATGACAAATGGCACGGCATCTACAATAAAAAATTGGGGAAATTTTACTATACAATACCTAGCACGACAAAATTTAGGAATGACAGATATAAAAATCGATAATTGCATATTTTACGTTTCTTTTTTAGTTGGTGTTAAATGTCAAAAAAAAAAAAAAAAATACAAAAAAATTTCATTTCTATTTCACACGAACATAAGTAGATTTTTGGAGGCCGCATTAAAATTTAATTTGAACTGAGTACTAGGCTATATATAGTACGGTGACATCTATTAAGTTCGGTTCGCAGCTCGAGGTAAAATACATTTTCCCTACTAATTTTACATACAATTTAGCTAGGTAAAACCACAGAAAAAATAATATATATATATATATATATATATATATATATATATATATATATATATATATATATATATATATATATATATTATATATATATATATATATATATATATATATATATATATATATATATATATATATATATTAATTTTTTCTGTGCTAAGAGCGAGTTAAAAAAATTTTCGCAGACAATTACGGCCACCGGTGCGCAGCTCGACGTAAAACAAATCATGGAAAATACAGTTTGTTGGATTGTATAATAGATGACACTACTATAAAGTCTCCAATATTTTCACGTCGATTTATCTACACGGTACAATTCCATTATGGTTTTGTTTTACGAGTACTTGTATATATTGTTTTTTTCAAAGCAATACACATATAATTGCTTTGAAAAAAAAACTTATTTCTATGCAATTGTTGTTGTAAATTGGAAAAAATCGTCGAAATTGATGATTTCGATAATGTACATGATTTGGGCCTACCACATGAAAGTGAAGAATGACCAACCAAGGCCAAAAATCTGTAAAAGCACCAACATCTAAAAAATTTGAAAACAACAACACCATTGAAATTTGAAACCAAAAGACACGACATAAAACAAATTAGACATGTCAAAATTTATCTCTACACTTTTTTTTTTGCTCGACATTTATCTATACATTTGTAGAGGCCGCGTTAAAATATAGATTAGCGTTGTCTACACAACATCACATTAATCAGCTTCATCTTTACTTTATCACGGAAACTATTTAAGTCTACACACAGTTTTACCTCAAACCATTGTACGACAATTTCTTGAATGCCATCTATTAATTATTGAAAGAAATGAGTGTTTGCTACATGTAATAATCCATTAGCAGACAAAAGTTTTAAATGCAATGGTCTGTGCTGATCTTGATGATACAAATGGGCCAAGAGCAGTTTCTGTAAGGAAATATGAGTATGCATCTCGCTTGGCAAGTTTTACTTCTCCTGAGGTTATTAGAAATTATTTGACTAAAAAACTGCAAATTTCTGATGACGAATTGGATTGTCGGTTACTAGTTGCAGCTAACAGAGACGTTAGTACTTTCAATTTCGTCTCATTTAATATTGGGTCCAGATATATCCACTAGGTTGCTGCATCCTGGTGTTTGGCCAATGGGAGTGACGATCCAGGAATTTATTGATACGTCGACACCCAACTCATGATCTACAACTTCATTTAATCCTCGTTTTAAGCATAGTATAAATACACATAGTACTACCATCATAAGAAAAAAACAGTTTATCCATTGATGTTCCAGATGTCGGGTCCATAGAATATCATCAACATTTAGTATAAATATATGACATTTAGGCGATTATACATATAAACATATTTTGATTATTTTAAAACGATACCAGTAACGACATCTATCACGTCAATGCGCTAACATACCATGGTGGTACTATGTGTATTTATATTATGCTTTAAGCCTTGCTATAAGCAACACTTTAAACGGAGGGACATATTGGCATAAAACGGTTAATTCAATTGATTTGTAATGTTAATAATTTTTTTTAAATCTAAGTTAAAGTTTTGTGTCAAATAAAGTTTACATAAATTAGATTTTCGCCGATTACATGACGTATTGATCATAAAACGGTTAATTCAACGGATTTGAAATGTTTAATCAATTAACTGTAAAACATAAATTTTAGTATCAATCACCCAACTCTTGAGCTAATGGCTTCCGTGAAGTATCGGGGTATAAACGTAGGTCGACTGTGCTACTTGATTGAACATATCAATATCCAGCTGAAGGAAGTGTGTCGAGAATTCTTTGGTTAGAGTAAGATGTTTAGCGCCAATATTGTCTCAGAGAATGTAAAAGTTATTTAACAGGAATATTAATGCTCTTATTGTTCCAGCTATACCGAAGCATTCGTCCTTTTTGACGATCTGGGACGGACAGCAAGCACCTGTCATTTAATGTTCCTGTCATAACTACTCCTACTGTGATTACTATTATGATCTTAGTCTATATTTTTGTATCGGGAATTTCAATGCGGGCACAGTCCTTTTCATGAGCACATGTTTCCGATTGGTTGTATTGAGGTTGAGCCAGATTATTAGAAGTCGATGAGATCCAAATTATTATGGGCGGCCATTGTTGGCCTACTACCACTCGATGTATTTAAATTAATTTCGTGTGGTTGTTCAACTGCTGCTAATAAGGTTGTAGATAATGTCGACACTCGTTGATATTTAACCACCTTGCCTTGTCATAATAATGTGCATTATTATGTCAGGTGTAATTCGAGTTGTATCAGATGTTTGACTATATACTGTGGTACTATATGAGTAATATTTGCACCATTTTGTTGTTGTGTACTAAAATTTGGTTACTGTGCAATGTAAAGGCGGCTGTATCGATACGATATCGATACAATATGTTGAATTATGTTAATTTTGGCTTATAAAATTCTGACTTGCTCAAAAAGAAAGCTCGATTTAACAGAAGCCTTCCGGCGTATGATCCTGCGTACATAATAGCTGTAGTTCCATTTTTGATGTACTGTGTTAGTTAATTTTGATCTGGGGTGTCTTTTGATTGTTGGCTTTTTTATTTTATTTCAGTTTTATGAATAGTATCAGATGCAATGGTATATTCATTTTATTCATGAGCGCGTTGCTTGCGAATGGAGCACTGCAATGTGTAGATGGATATTCAAAGAGAACTTGTTTTCATGCGTCCTCGATTTGGTAAGCGACGGCGTAAATCTGACGATTAAATAACCGCGAAAAAGTTGCGTGAGCTTCGGCACCAGAAAAGATTGCATGAATTAAAAGAAAAAAGAAAATTTTTGACATTTGAATGGTGTCAAAAATCGACTTCAAACTTTTGAATATCTCTCTTGCCATACCTGAATAAAAGGAAGCAAGATATTTCCTGCATATTCTTCACATTATGAGAAAAAACGAAAGCGCAGCCACAATATATAACAATATTGGTTACATAAAAAATGTATATTAAATAAAATCGAAAATGATGAACTTTTACATAATGTACTTGAGATATGCAACTGCCAAATTTTCAATCAAATTAAATAGCATGAACGCGTGCAATTTAAAAATTTCGACAAAATTGAAAAACAAAAACATTAAAAAAATTATGTGTATTACATACTTATGTTCATAATATGCAAAGTTTATTGGCTTTCTAAAATTGTGTGCGACACACACACACACATTTAAATTTATTGTAATTCAAGTAATAATTTTTCGATTATCATTTGATTTAATTTAAAAATTTCAACTTTTAACTCATATACGAGTCGCATACACACAGTAGAAAGTTCAGTAACATATTTTGAATATACAAAATGCCTTTAATTGGTATTAAGAACACCTAACCATTCACTTCACATATTATATGATTGAATCGTCTATTGAATTTATAAAATCTTATATTTGTGTGCTACAATCATTTAATTTTTAATGTACACGATTAAGTCAATATCAGTTGGCTATATCGATATAGATAAATTTGTTGATAATCGATTATGATGTATATAATCGCGATTATTACACGAAACGTGAAAATTATTTAAACTCATAACGTTATATCGTAACTATCGATAATTCAATCAAATGTATAAATTTTTTTTATGGTCTTAGATCATAAGTTATAGTCACCTGTAACTATAAACACTTCTCATAAATATCATCCAGTCTGAGATTAATAAAAATATTGCCAGATGAAATCTCATTTTTCATACAGCGACAGTGATTAGTTTTTAATATAATAAAATTAAAATTTGAAAATCACGATTATACAATTAATTAATTATTTAATGAAATAAAATCTTTTAATTAACAATAAAAATAAAATTGTCATATTACCACAATGACGATTATATTGCGCCAATATTTTTTAATTAACTTAGCTAACCGATTTGTATATATCTATACACTATGGGAATTTTAATGTCGTTTGTGTTAATTCTCGTAATTAAATTACAGCATAATTGAGGAGATCGCAAGTAGGTGAAAACTTTAATTAGAACCGTTACTATAATAAAGCACTTAAATAAATTGCATGTCGTATGTAGCGCAATTGTGGGATCGATAAGTTATTTATCCACAATAAATTAGATTTTTAACAAATCATAGATCACAGATCACAGATCGATACTTTCCAAAATCCTGAAAGACTTACTAGAATCCATTCTGAGGTGGACCAGCGAATGCTGGACTTGGAACACTCCAGGCTACTCTGCCCTGAAGAGAGTTAAAAAATAGTCGTAGAGTAGAACAGGATACTGCATTTTCTTTTGCAAGAAGGCTTGTTTAAAAAGCTTGTTTTGTTCACACATTGATTATTGCAAAATTTTTTTCATATAAGCAGACATTTTTAATAATTTTTTAATCAAATCTTTATTATATACTTCTTAAATATTTTTAAAAAAGCTTTCACATAAAATTTAACTTTTTAACATTAACAAGTCCTAAAACAACCACTATAGTTTGAAGAGCTAAAGAAAACTAGACGAAGCTTTATTAATCTAATATCAGATAACTCATATAGTCCAAATATGCCAATCAAACTTTTAAAAAAATTGTAAGACAAAAGCTTTATCCATAATGTAATTTTAATGCTATAATACTATGAACTAAAAAGTTAAAATATTAGTACGTTGACCTTGATTACAAAATGTCGAAAGGTTAAACCTATGTTGATAATTATTTTTTGTTACAAATTTCTACTAATTTATGGTTGTTTGAAAATATATTTACAGTTGCGTAACGCTTTGCTTAAGTTTTACTATTTTATTTATTCTTTAAAGCATAAAAGCTTAAAAACGTTGAAACATATTTTTTTGTCATTGTATAGGCCCAAAAAGACAAAAAAAATAGAAGAATAGAAAAATAGGCCGATAGAAGTTAAATGGAAGTAAATAAATGAGAAAGCTTCGGCAACCGTTTTGATTAGTTATTATAATTTCGAAATGTGTTCGAAACCAATGATAAATATTTGTGAATCCAAATTTTTGACATTTATTTGATAAAATCGAAGATACCCAAGTTATCACAGTCAGTTGCTATGATAATTTTTGACAAATACCAAAACTAAGCACACTCGGATATGCAAAAAATATATAAATTTACTATTTTGTTTTGTAATAGTACCATTCAAAATCACATAAGAAAAATTTGAACTTTTTCGTTGCTATGACAACGTCAAACAATTAAATGTAATTTTTCTTCATAGTTTTTATACGTCATGAGGCGGGGAAATATTTCAATCAATTATTTATTATATTTTTCGGACAGCGTAATAAAAAATTCGGAATGCAGGGGAATATTTTTCAAATAAATGTCAAAAATTGTATTCACAAATATTTTTCGTGGGCTTCGGACATTTAAACTCTTCTTCGAAGTTTAAATATTTTAAAAAACAATTTATAAATTTTATTAAATTTTTTTCCTTTTCTTAAAATTATAAAAGCAAGTAAATGTAAGTGTACCGTTTCAAAGCTTTAACACACATTAAAATTGGATTTTGGGATTAGTTTGATGAAAACCGACCGTAAAACTGATTAAAAATAAATCAAAATCAGCTTTGACAAGTTTGTAAGTTAAACATAATAGCTTTTGGCTATTTTTATCTAAGTTCAATATGTTAATTTAAGTCGTAGTAGCTTAGAAATAAGTATGAGCTTGAACTATTGATTATACAAATTTAATAGTCACTGTAAAATTCAAAAGTTCTAAAAGTTGTTTAAATTACTTAAATAAACAAAGGTTTGAAGTTTTTTAAAACTAAGCTTTGAATAATCCACATGAAAAGCTCTGTTAAACATCAAAAACTCCAAGAAATTTAATTTGTGAAAACGCAATGAGCTTTTATAAATTTCTCGAGCACTAAAATTCTATAAGGTTTTGGTCTATTGACCGGTTACAAATCTTTAATTTATTAAATAATTAATTAATTTTACAACTTAGTCAATAATTACAAAAGAAAAGCTCGGATAATAATTACAAGAACTTCTATTTTCCAGTTAAACAAAATTTAACTCCAATTTAAATTTAAATTGTAAAAGCTTCCATATGAAAAACAGCTTTTGAATAAAATGTTAAACTTAAACTTAAAATTTTTTTTTTCAATCTAATACTTGCAGCTTCCAAATGTTTTTCAACTAAGCTCTGAAAATCAAAAGCTTTATTTAATCTGTATTTAATATTTACATTAGAGCTTTATAATACATTTTTTATATTAATTTGTAAATTACAAAATTTATTCTAACATTCTATATTGTAAAACTGAAGCTTTTAAGCTAAACAATGTAATTATGTGAGGGACTATATTGAAATTATTTCAAATCAATTTAAATCTTTATCAATAAGATTTTGTATAGGTTAAAAAACAAAAAAAAGTGATCGATGGAAGTTTAACGTAAATAAATGCGAAAGCTTCAGCAAGTATTTTGATTAAATTTTACTAGAAGAGCTTAAATATTTACAGAATTAATTGCTAAATTTTATTTATTTTTTTTACTTAAAAAATATAGTCAATTTGAAATGCGTTAAACATCAAAGATACTTATTATTTATACCAGAGCTTTTGCTTACAATATAAATAATAAAGCAATATTATAATCAGTTTACTTATCTAAAGCTGTTACACACAATAAAATTTGGTTTTAATCTGATTTTGATGGAAAACAACTGTCAAATGTATTAAAAACAAGTCATAATAAAAACTTTGGCAAGTTTCTAGAATAAACATTATATTTTAAGCAATTTTTACCTAGATGTTTTATTACAGTTAGACTCAAATATAAGTTAAACTTAGTATAAACAAATTAACCATTGTAAAAGTTTAAAGCTCTCATAGTTTTTAATTTTAGTTTTTAGCCAATGTTTTTAAATATTTGTATTAAAGCTCTTGAATAAAATATTAGAATTTGCACTTTAGTTAAAAGTTTAACTTTGTATTTGGTAAAAGCTTACTTAAAAGAGTTAGATATAACGTTATTTTTCTTTAAATAATTAAAACTAAACTTAAAATGTAACTAAAAATAATCAAAAGCTCCTTTTCAATTGGTTTTAAGTAAGCTTTACTGATCTTTTTATTTAATTGTTAAAACCTTTTATGTCATTGGCTCATAAAAAACCCGTTTGAATTAGATTCCTTTTACAATGCTAAGATAAAGTGTTTAAGCTTTAAAAGCTTTTTATGACTAACGTTGGTAAGTTTTGTTACGTCAGTGAATTTTGATGGTTAAAATGATGTGATAGGATTTACTGAATTAAATGTGAAAGCTCAGTTATCTGAGAGTTTATTTAACGTACATATTAAAAGCATTTGCTCTGGCTGTTGTTAAATATTTGTTTAAGATTGCCGTTCAATGACATTTAAAAACTGTATTAGTTTTATCATTTTTAAGTTTTATACAAAATGAGGTAAAATTTGAAATGTCAAAAAGTATTTAACTTTTATCTTTATTAAAAACTTTTACATAGTGAAACTTTTTCTAGCCTTACAAATGCTAAATACAAAATTTCAGATACCACGAATATTTAATTTTATTTAAAATTAGTTAAGCTCAACTTATATTCTAAAATGCTAAAAGATTCTTAAATATTAAAAATTATTAAACTTTAAAGCTCATTAATTAAAATTAACAACGTTTAATAGTAAAAAATAGTTATATAGTTTAAAAGCTTATTAAGAAACTATTTCAATGAAGTTAAATTAACAGTGAGTTAAACTTCAAAAGCTTCAACCTGCAATTACCTCGATAATAACTTCTGACTTAAAGTAAATTTGAAATATAACTTTGAAACTAGTATGACTCTTGAAATATTGTTTATTTATCCTTTAAAGCACAAAAGCTTACCTAAAAAATTGAGAGAACTATTAGTGTTAAATATTCAATTGAAATAAATAACAGTGAAACCTTCGGCCAGCTGTTTGATTAACCAATTTTATTTTGAATGACCTTTATAGCTTTAATAAGCATAGCTAGATAGGGATAATATTATTTAAAATATTGATGGCTTTGAATTAAAAAACCTCATTGTTAATGAGGTTTGTTGCCAGTTAAATGGTAACCAGACTCTAAAAATAGCAAAAGCTCTATCCAACGATTACTAAATATGTATATTTAAATTCTAAGATACTATTTAAAAACTTAAATATTATGTTTCAAATTTAAAAAGAAAAGCATAACTAGCGATATTATAGACATTTACTTTATAAAAAAGAATTTACCTTCAACTGTGATTTAAAACACCAAAAGCTCTTTTTTGCCTTTACCTAAAGTGTTAAAATTTGGTACGTATAATATTATAAAAACTATGAGGTTAAGGTTAAATTTAGTTAAATTAATCTGAAAGCTCGATCAGTTTTTCGATGAATCATTACAATTGCGATTAAAATTATGGTTTAAAAAGTTGGCAACCTAAAACGTAAAATTTTAAAATTTTGATTTAAATACCATTTACAAAACGTTTTAATTATTAACAAACTATCATGTTTCAATACCTAAAGCTTTCAAAAACTCAATACCTCATTTATTTTTAATTTATTCAAAACTTTAAGGAGTTAAAACAGCTCAGATAGTAATTAAATCAATTCCAATTTAAATAAATAATAAAAATTATCTTCAACTTACATTTAAATTTTAAAAAAGCTTTCAAACAAAATAAAGCTTTTCAGTAAAATGTTAAAGATAAATAAAATCTCAAAGGTTATTCATATACTTTGATCAGTAAAGTTTTAATTTAGTGTTTAAAGCTTTACTGATCAAATATTTTGTTTCATGCTTTGCACGCTTCAAAAAAGTAAAGTCGAGCTTTTCGATTATATATTATAATTTTGATTTAGAAGAGTGTTTAAAAGTTATCTTTGGTGTAAATGATCCCTACATAATTTTGCAGACTAATCTCGGGGTTTAAAAAATTTCTTAATTGAGTAGAGCTTTTAAGCTATATTACGATGAATTAAAGCTAAAGTTTAATAGCTGATTTAAATATTTTAAAAATAAGTGCCATATTTATAGTATATTTAAAAAGCTCTAAATTTCCAAAACTACTTAAATTGTTTATTTCTGAGCTTTTATTTAAAGCTTCAACTTATTTAAAGCTTTAACAAATAATTAAATTTGGTTTTGAGCTAAGTTTGATAAAAGACGACTGTGAAATGTAATAAAAATTAATTAAGATAAAAGCTTTGGAAAGTTTTTAAAAAGCTCAATTTGTAAAAAAAGCTCAAATAAAAAGCTAATATATTTATATTTAATTTGTGTTTAAAAACTTTTAAATAAAAAAACCGTTGGTTAATTATTTTGTTTTTTTATAAAACAAAGCTTTAAATACTACAAATAAAAAAGCTCATGTAGCAACAGTATACGTTTTTATTTATAATAAAATTGTTTTTTTTTTCAAAATGAAATTGAAAATATCAAAAGTTCTTTTCAATTGTTTATGTTATAAGCAAAAATTGTGAAAGCTTAATGAGCTTTTACGTTAATCATTAAAATTTAGAACTTAATTGTTAAAAAATATTGCAAAGTAATTATCACCATAATTAATATGCATCGAAATGGACAATATATATATATATATATATATATATATATATATATATATATATATATATATATATATATATATATATATATATATATAAATATATATATATATATATATATATATATATATATATATATATATATATATATATATATATATATATATATATATATATAATTCTATTAATTTTGACTTTTGAACTGATTCTGAATAGATCTTGTTTCAACAGACAAAAAAGATAATAAAACTTTGACACATTTTTTAATGTAAAAAAATATCTTTTCGGATCAATTGGTGTCATTCACATTAACTTTCAGTCATATGACATCAATTGATCGGAATACTTACTATTCAGAAACAAAAACAAAATTATGATCATGGTGATCTTGTAACTTAAATCAATCGAGCACTCTAACTCATTCCAATGAAGTGTAAAATTGATTAAATTGTTTTTAATTCCTGCATTTGTCATATTATAATAAATTAATTACAATGAATTATTTATGAATTTTAATGATTGCATTTATCATGTGATAATTTATGTTTATTTATGTTTTAAAACCAAGTAGAGGACGTCCAGTACGGTGTTGTCAGTGTAAACGATATTAACTATAAATGCAAGTTTAATTCATACGACAATGATCATCTAAATTTATACTCTTGTATTATATAATCATTATACGTACACGTTTTTTATGAGTCATGCAAATATTCCGATTTCCGTTTAAACGCAAACTGTAAACTTTACAAAGGAAGTATCGATCGTCTTAGCTCTGTTGAGAATAAAATATAATAAAAATAATTTGAATTGAATACGTTTCGATTATTATGCAAATTTTCTAATTCCGAAGAAGAATTCAATAAAAAAATTTACACTTAGCACTTCTGTTTATACATAGTAACTCCTGTGCATATAAAATATAGTTTGTCGACCAGATGGTATTGGAGTAGATCGTGTGACAGTTTAACGTTCTTTAAACTCAGAACATATCGCGTAATGTTTGCGTTGCTTCAATTGTATCATTGTTGATGTCTTTGAATTATTCTTTGACCTACAGATGTACTTACAATAAATTCATTGACAAAAAACTATACACCTACATTAGTTAACTGACATATTTTGAAGGAGTCATTCAAAAAAATAATTTGTTTTATAATCGCTTTTTAGGTTTAAGCTGAACATAATTTTCACATTACAGTGGCTCATAGTATAAATACACATATAGTACTACCATTGCATGTTTAGCCATTTACGTACTAGATGTCGCTACTGGTATCGTTGTAAAATAATCAAAATATTCTCTTATTTATAATCGCCTAAATGTCGTCTAACCTCTTGCCTAATTTTTAAACTTCAAAATGGTTTATGAAAATGTTTGGATATTTTAAAACAGTATTTTTGCTGATACCGAGAGCTTTTGATTGTGGTATCGCTCATTAAAATCGAACCACTATAACGCATTTTATAGCAATATTTATGCTTATCCAGAATATTGTGGTCTAACTACTTGCATATTACTGGAAATGTGAACAAATTTAAATGGTGAACTAAATAGCTCTTCTGCTTAAATAGTTCCCGCTTTGCAACACCATGTTCAAATAATGTAACCTCATCGTTCTAACATGAAAACACTCTAAGGCACACGCAAGTTTTTAAAAAGTGGTTTTGTTGGCATCATTTTACAAAATCGATGCACCACCCGCACTGGTATATGAAATATAGATTACTTCTTTGAGTTAGCCAATGAAATGTGCCGATGAATTAATTCTGATAAAATTTTGCAATTGGTACAAAATCTATTTCAAAACTTGATGGTGGTTATGGGTTCGCTAATGCATGTAAAATGCTTGCCATACAATGGAGTTTGTTAAGCAAAAAACCTGTACCATTTGAGTTATTTTATATCTAATGTCTTAAGCGATTTTAGTTTGGAGGAACTAATACATGGTAAAATATTAATAGTCACCTAAAAGTTAAAAATATTTGTAACAACCTTCACAAATTTCTTTATATGCAATCGGTAAATGGTACAATCCCTACTTTGTAAATTCTTGGAATCCACAATATCTTATGACTGTGAAATTACGAAGAATGTTGAACCACAATAACGTGCAAATAATGTTAATTTTTTCAAGGTTGATGTACTTTCAGTTAAAGTAAATTACGCTAAACAAAATAATTGGTTACAAAAGGATTAAAAGGGTGATTTGACTAGAGGTTACAGTTTGATACAAAACACTTTGGTTTGTTGAGTTAAAAGTGTCTAAATACAAAATTTTTTCGTTTTACATGATGTACTACAAAATCAACCGAAATTGCGTCGTTTTAAAATGATCCCAACAAAAATTACTAAGCCCAACTGCTTCCTATTGCCTGAATCAAGTGGTTTGTGTATCAATAGTGATACAGTAGTTACAGCTTTTGTTTGGTTGGCCCATTAAACTACTTTATAATTTATTTTTTCCGAGCCATGTGAGTATCCGTTGATATATTACGCCATATATTCTTAAAACTGTTTTTTACTCTTAACTATATTTCATGGCCAAACGATCAATCAAAATAAAAAGAAAAAAAAAATGAAAAAGTTAAAACCGCAGATTTCATGTATGTACCATATATATATACATAACATAACTTTCAAGAGTAGACAAACAAGAGACAAATGTGACATATATTGCGCAATCAAACAGACCTAACGCCATTTTAATTCCTATTTCAATTAAATTGATTTACATTTTTTTTTTTTAAATAAATTATAGATTAATTATTTTATTATGTAATTATAATTTTAAATTTTTTATTGGTAACTTTATTATATACCGGGTGAATTATTTATGGTGATACTACTGAATGGAAAAAAGGAATTTCAAAGTTTTTAACAGAAGCGCGCAGGTTTTGAAACTGCAATATTCATATTTTTAGTTAGTGGTAAATTTAAAGGTCATTTAGAGGTTAAATTAGTTTATATCATATCCAAGAGTTTCAATTACGTTAAAATTTTGTACTTCAAGCTCAATTGATCTGTGTACTAAATTTTCATTTATATTTCAACTTCCGTTATTTTTTCTAATAGGTGATGCAGAAGTTGTTAGTGACTCAGTCGTTTTTGTTGCTCTCCATATAGTAAGTATTCCTAATACCCATTTACATGGTGCCAAGTAGAGCTCCTTAATGAAAACAGTATCCCACAGATTTTAATTTTGTACTAATTTTTTTGATAAACGCTGTGATTTCATCCTTATGGGTGTCATACTTTAATATAATCTCCCAGAGGGATGTTTGAACAGTTGGACCAACCATTTATCGTTATACAAGACGTACTGTTACATACGCTAATAAATCCAACAGGAACCTTAGTAGTATAGCGCTGTTGGATTTTAGTACTGCATGGTGAGGGAGGTAAGCACTTTTTTCATCGGTTATTACGGTTTCCTTTGGCGTTAAATCCTTTATATGTCATAATAATGAATATGTCCTCAACTTTGTGAAATGAAATATGGGTCCAAGTTCAAGGTTTGCAGAAATTATCGTTCCCGATGGTCAATTGAATCTAATGGCAGTCTCAATGTTATAGTTCAAAACATGAAGCGATCTAGACGTTATGACGCTAATCCTGACACAGACATTGAATTTGCATTTCGTCGTTTGCATGTCTTGATTAAAATTGGACCAGCGTAATCTACACCAGTATTTCGAAAAGGGCGGGTTTGTAACACTCTCTCTGCTGGAAGATTCCCCATTTTAGGATATGTAGTAGATCCACGATGCCGAATACAAGTAATGCAGGCTTTAATAAACCTTTTGACTGCACGACGGGCATCTAAAATCCAATATTTTTGCCGCAGCTCGTTTAAACTTGACGTCACACCTCCATGTAAAAATACATGAAGTACTTCTTGTATGATTAAATTATTAACATGGTGCGTTTTCGGTAAAATAATTGGGTGTTTCAGCTTTCAGTGATTGTGATTTTTGTTCTAAAATTTCTGAACTTATTGGTTGGTCTAAATCAGGTACTTTAGGCCACCAACACTCATCTTTTGCTTCGGATTTAATTCAATTGTTTCTGTGTCAAATGAACGAAGTAGTGCTGGTGAACTGGATCGCCATTTTCTAAAGTGAAATCCTCTTTTCTCTAATATTTTAATAATTTCTGCTTTTAATTGTAGTGTATCTTCTGAATCAGCTCCAGAGAGTAAATCGTCAACGTAAAAAAAATGAAGAATTGCGGCTGATGCCAACGGAAAACCTTCTGCGTGTTCCTCTTCAATTCTTTTTAGTGTAAGGAATGGCGAACAATTTATACCATAAGTAATGGTTTGAAGTTGGTATATCTGAATATTTTTAGTTATGTCATTTCGCCATAGTACTAGTTGATAATTGGCATCATCTTGATGTACGATTATCTGCCGGTACATCTTTTCGACATCAGCAACGAACACTATTTCATGTTTTCGAAAACGTAGCAATATTGTTACTAAATCCTTTTGAATTTTTGGTCCCGTGTACATCATATCGTTTAAGGAGATAGCTGAGGCAGTTTTGCATGATGCATCGAAGAGTACACGTAAACGTGTCGTTGTACTCCTCTTTTGAACCGCATGATGCCTCTTATTATTATCATCAGGTCCATGTTAATATATTCTCCCATAAAGTCAATATTTTGCTGCCCATTCAGGGTCGTTTGTAAATTTCCGTTCCATTGTCAATAGTCTTCGCTTGGCGTTTTTATAAGAATCGCCTAAAAGTGGACGTTCTTCGTTAAATGGCAATCTTACTTGTATGCGACCATCAGCTGTAGTTAATGTGTTATTTTGATAGAAGTGTTCATAAAACTGTTCCTCCTTGCTTGGATCAATTCGATTTGGTATCTCTTCGATTCTTGACAAGATTTAGCCAACCAAATTTAGATTCCTGAAGTGGCGGTAGATGCGGCACGTGATATTGGTTGTTTCCAATTATGTCAAAAAAGAATTCAATTCCAATTAAAATGTCAATTGAATTCGGTTCTTTAAACGACTGATCTGCTAGACCAAGTGTGGCATAATTATCCTTTGTTGGAAAATTAATGAAACAATCTGGTAACTTGGTGCCAATTTACACGTGACTGTATGCTTAATGTTGTTTTGCCTTTAGTAATATCGGCAGGTACTGCTGCTAAGCCGCGTAAATTTGAATATTGGATTTTTCCTCACTAGGCCTAGGTGACGTACAAATGATTCAGATACAAAATTGGATTGTGATCCTGAATCTAATAATATACTGGTATGTATTCACCGTTGCGTGATTTTACTCGAACGAAAGTTGTCGGTAGTAACATATGAGTTAGTGCATATTGTTGCATGTGTTGCATTGTGTTGCTACTACATGAAAATTAGATGGGTTAACTGGTTCAATTGGTGGTTTGGTTGCCACGGATATTGATTTCATTTTGAGATTTGATGTTGAATTTTGAATTCTTTCTGGTTGATTTGTGTATTTTGTATTGATGGATGACATTTATATAGCAAATAATCTACCTTACGCATAACAGTTGAACTGTGAGTCTTTATTAAACACATGAAACGTTTTTGTTTTTACAGCTTTAATTGATTTAGAAACATCGATGGCACATGATTCTAACGCAGCACACCGTTGATCCAAAAAGGAAATAAAATCATTAATTGTTGGATAAGGTTCGTTTACTACATTTCGAGCGCATAATTGCTTGGTATCATCATCTTATTCAAAAGTAAATGGATCAACCACGGATCTCTTGTTTCAGCTTCAGTACTAATACAGTGTAAACCTCGTAGTATTCCATCAGTATTATTATACAGGCGTCGTATTTCTCTACGTAGTCCTCACGATTAATCTCTGGTTTTCCTCATGTTGGTTCTCGATGTTGGATTATTTTATTCTGGGATCTCATTTGTATACTGATGACAAAAGTAAATTTGCCCTTTCATTCAAACAAGCACTGACTAGCTATGACGCCTTGATTTGTTTTTTAAATGACAAGTTTTACTTCAAAATGACTTCTAAATTGTATCAATTTTAATTACTCACCCTGTAATATATTAATTAATTTTTAGAGGGTGCGAATTTAAAAACAAATACTGAGTACAATGAGTAATTGCATTAAAATATTCATTTTATTTATGCAACTTTGGATGTTTGCACAAATCTACATCTTTATAATTAGAATGTATCGAGATGAAGCAGACATATAGAAAACTTTCATTTTTTTTTTGTATGGTTGTAATTTTTATAATAATATATTTTGTAATATTGCAATGTTGCATTGTTCATGCTGAAATAAGAGGTCTTGACTTTTAGAGAAAAAATTTTGTTTAGTGTAGTAGCACAGTATTTTCAATCTTATCTGATTTGTTTAAAAAATTGAAGACTTGGATTTACCTAGAGAACTATCTTCTTTCTAGAGTAATTAATATTTCTCCATCGACATTAATTTCACCAACACCGAAATAATTTATGTCATAAATTAAAAAGAATTTTCACATTTCTCACAACCCAACCAAACCCACTTCAAGATTCAAGTTCAAAATCAAGTATTACAACACGGTATATAAAGTGAAAAATAAAAAAATTTCCCAACCATATATGTCCATAGTTCTTATCATACACACACGTACACTCATAACAACTATGATAAAAACATATATGTAACCGTCGTCTCGAGTCGAACACATTTGTTAATTTCTTAATTCAGCTTTTATCGATACACCGAAAGTACCATTAACACCTAATTATCTTGTCACACTCTATATTTATAGTGGCATAATTTATGGGGGCCATAATAAAATTTATTGATGTAATTTGTTGTTATAAACTTATAATTATGTACAGTTCATTTATAAAATTGAAACTTTCGAAAGCATCGAGATTTTATCGTGCTACTTGTTGTACGCGGAATCAGCAGAAGATATTGGGTTGAATTATTATTTTTGAATTTTTTGGTTGCATAATATTTCGTCATTTGGCTACAGTAAACGATACTATTTGTGAGACACCTTATCTTGGTTTGATGCGAAGGTCGTATGAAAAGTACCTAAAACATTGTGTCTGTAACGACAATTGCTTGGTAGGTACTGCACTGTGTGATTTGATAGAAAATTTTACATAATCTAATGACATAAAGATTTTTTGCATCTGATCGATCGAGATACAAACATCACCAACATCACTTTTTCAATTCTAAACATTTATTGCGATGCAGTAATTGACTTAAAGTTGCCATTACTTCGTTGATTGGATTGTGCTTACATTAAATACTGTATCGCCTCCTTGGCCTATTTGAAAATATTTATGCCTATTTAAAAGCACAATAGTTTTAGGCTGATTTAAATAAGCAGAAGTTAACCAATAATCGGTCTAGACCTATATGTGGCTCTGAAGGTATTCAATACTTCACCATCACATTTCTCTTCAATTGGGACTGCCATGTTGATAGAGTTATTGCATGCATTTTAGGTTAACTCGCCAGTCTCCAGACAAATGGTATAAAGAGTTCATTCATCTTATTGGTCAGATTAAGGCTCACAAGACAATAAGTTTCTTCACTCATGGCTACGTAAATAAATTGTAGTTGCTGATTATGTTACAGTTTTATCTGAAAGGTTCATCCACGCCTTTAGCGAGAGAGCTGCATTGATGAGCATATTATGTCAATGCTCTGATTATTTTATTGATGATTCTATATTTGGCATTAATATTTACAGTTTTCTATTTACAGACTAACATTTAGGAAGCTCATTACAACCATCTTGTCTTTTTTCAGCCACGCCATGATCATGTCATTTTTAAGTTTCTAAGCGTACATCTCCTTGATGTTTACAACAGCACCCATTGCAATGAAATTTCTAGACACACTACTGAAGAAAATTTGTTTGTATAACCACTGCAGAATGTCTCATTTTTTCTTCCAAGTTTTCTCTTTCAAATCTAATAGTTATCTCTTGCCGTAATGCGACCCTAGAGTGACTTCAAAAGTGATCAAGTCATTTAATTCGGTTAGCTTTAATGATTCCAAAAATGTCTAAATCTCCAAGGAGCTGCCTGATATCGAAACTCATCCTAATCCAATATCAATATTGGTTCTTAGCAACTTTTATGAGACAATCGTATGTCCTTCATCTTGAATAGTCAAGATGGTCAAGTTTTAGCTCCCGTAGGATAACACCATATTAGTGCTTTATAAAGCACTATTAGTTTGCATGACCGCGATATATATTTTGATCGCAGCAATTTTATATCTGACTGTAAATCGATCTTCGATATTATCGATCCATGGTACTTAAAGTCTACCAGGCAGCTGTAGTAATGGTCATCAGTTCCGAAATTTCCACTGAAGATACTTTTATATGTCGACAAAATCTGAATTTGGTGTGTGTTGATTTTTAAACCGAGTCGTCTGGCAATTCAGACTAGCGGTTTGAGATTATTAATGATAGTATTTGGTCTTCGATTGAGCAGAACTCATCTGCATAGTCAAGAATTTGGCGTGATTTATTTACAACACCGCTCTGGAATTTGAGATCACATTCTTTACATACATAGTATGAAAATCAATTTTATTGGTTATCAGTTCGCCATTCCCGTTTATGGTGATGCCTCTGGTTTCGTTTAGCATATGGTCGATATCCAGCCATTCTTTTTTGTTAGTCCAAGTTGCCGGAAACAATCTTGCATTACAAAGGTTATTTATAATCCGGTATCAAGCAAAGATCCTTAATGTTGCTTGTCGCAATTTTGACATTCGACTAATGATTGGTCTGGCTTGTAGGTAAAGAATGTTTTTTACCAATTAATTCGGTTAACTCATAGTTCGATTTCACTTCGTCTTGATACGTTATAACGTATATTTAGCCACTCTACATCTACACAATGAGATGATTAACTGATCATGCCAGGCAAAAACGTCATTTTACAGTATTGTTGAAATTTTTTAGTGTTATGGTACCTAGGCAAGCCTAATGAGCGGGTTGAAAGTTTTTATTTTGATGTTGTTACCTAAGAGCCCAAATAGGCAGCATACTGAGAGGATAGCTATTGCTTTGTGGTCCATTATTTTTATATGGTACTGACTAGATGATAACTTTGTTGTCTATGCGTTGGCTTGTTGTTCTCAGTAGAAGTTGTACTGGCATTCTTGGTTGCGATTGGCTACATATAGGTAATGTTTCTTTTGAATCATCACTAAAAGGCAGTTTTGTTGTTGGCAGTTTATATGTCACACCCTTACACTTAACTATTACGATTCTCACCTAATTGTTTTATTAGCATAAGTGTCAAGAACCCGCCCCAATCTCCGTCGAGTCACAGGTAGTTGATCATTCCTTACTATAATACCAGATTATTGATTGCCAGATTTAGATGGCTTCCATTTACTCCGTTGTTAAAGTTAGTGAAAGTATTTAGAAGACTAGCGTTTCCAAAAGTCTATATGCTGCTGATAGTCACCTCTGGCATCGCCTTCTAGAATCACTAAACAGAAACTGTACTGGTGCTGTTGTAGATTAAATTTAATTGATTTTATTCCTGATTCCCATATTCCGCCAAAAAACGGGGTGTTAGGCGGTATATTGAACCACGTTTTTTCATCACTGGCCAATACGACTGCTTTGTTCTCAGGTAATATGGTCATAGCTGTGTCTTCTTCTTTACAGAATTTTCTTCAACAAAATAAGTTCCGATGTCAGAGATTCATCGCTGTAAAGTTCTTGTCTGGAAACTAAACTTTTGTAGGCCGCTATGAATGCTTCAGTAGCATAACTATTCACAATCTCGATGTGAATGGCTATCTTGTACGGCTTGTTGCTTCGACTCTTAGTAGTTCTTAGTAGGATGAACAAATGAGTCGATTATCGTTTTAGAGAACGGTCTTCTCGGCCTTACTCTTAATGATGGTAAACTATATACCCATTAGTTGTTCCATGTCATTCTGTTCTTTGCGGAAAGCATATTATGAACCTTTGTTTTATTTGTTTTAGGGCTCGTACTTACCAATGATTCAATATTTTTATCTCAGAGTCGACAGAGTGAGTTGTGTGCCACCATGAAGGGTATCCTCGATTATCCGCTACATAATTATGTTGCTTTTTTATTATCTTGAGCGTATCATTTATCACCGTCCTCAGCATTGTCTTTTTCCAAGCATTGCCTGTAAGTTTAATGGTAAGTTCGGAAAACGTTTTAGGAAGATTGGTTCATGCCACTATAATTTGTTGTAGGTAACTTCTCTGAGTTATGCCACGTGAGGTTATTTCCGCTGAAATATTTTGAGATTTCACATATGGTGCCATTTTGTTGTTCGATAATACTTACTTAATTGTCGAAATCATAATTGCCACAAATATTTTGAACCAACTTGGGTCTCCTTTAATCTAACATAGTGTTATGGTTAGAGATCTGACCAAGCGTACGTATTAACGTCTTCAAGTTTCATGGAGTCTTGTACGTGTTTCATTACTTTAGCCCATAATAAGGCTGGATTTAACTTGAGGCGAGGGTTTGATATCTTCGATTTGACTGGTGCAACTCGTGTTTTTCCACATACGCATACTCTAAAGCATCAGCAAAACTATGCAGTTCCATTTTGCATCTCGACGATATATGTTCACCCATCTCGGAATTTTTAATTTTGAGATTTTATTAGGTCATCTTTGTAATTTTGCCAATTTCTGCCATTGTTATTTCCTGTTTTTAAATATCTTGCACCATGATGGTTATTATAGGACCAAAAAGTTTTTATTCTTGCATAAATTGCTATTTTCCTCGATTGTCCAAGCTTGACGTGATTCTCTTTAAATGGAATTTTTACTATGTCGCTTCGAATTTGTTTGGAACGCTTCTTCAACTCGATTTTCTTCCTCCATGCGGCTTCTTTTCTCTGGCATGCTATCAACCTCTACAAATAATGTAAGTTGTTCTTCGATTGATTTTGTCGCCATCATGGTTTTGTTTACTTGGTTGTCCATCTTACTCATACTGCCGATTATAATCCATCATCCAAACTCGGTGTTATGTGCCATTTGATGATTACCTTTAATAACTGTTAGCTATTATCAATGGATAGTAGTCAACTCAATATTTGTGGTTAAGATGGGTTAAGTCTCCTTTGAATCTAGACATTAGATCTATGTTAATTGTATGTCTGCAGGTTCCTGCCTCGTTACCTCGAAATGCCTGAAATATTGACATGTGCCCTTTTTTCTAGATTTCTGTGTAGTAAAGTAAGTACGGGGTCTTGTTACTAAATGAGAAGTTGTGTTGCTCCCTTGTTAGTTGATGCCATGTTATTACCATGCAGAAATAAAACAATGCACACAAGTAGTTTTGATTGGAGTCTTCCAGTTGATGCATTCCTTGGCATCTTCTTACCAGATTATGGCTGTTTCTTGGTGTGACATGTATACGTTTCAGTAGTACCATTGGTTGTAGTGGTGTGTTTACCACCTTCGTGATTCGTGATTTAACCTCTAATGATTTAAATCTTCTTTCTAGACAGTTGAAAAATTTCTCTTGGACTTTCAAGTATTGTTTCGTATAGCCTATAGTGGATTCTCAAACCACTCTCAAACCACGTCACAATACTCAATTCACACACAAATCTACAATGTATATAAATTTAAGATACAAAAAAATAATTTAACACCAAAATTAAATGAAATAATCGTTAAACTGACAAAATTCGTTCAATGATCAGATATCGAACATTTTTATTTGGTGAATGTTTTTTTCAAAATTTTCTACAATTTCCAACCATTAACTAATTCAATATTTTTTTTTGTTTAATTCCAGATGGCGCGGCAGTGTTTACAAATTAATATGGCGCGAACTACTAGCATATTTAAGTGTTTACTATACAATAAATTTAATTTATCGATACGGACTGAACGAAGATCAAAAAAGGTATATTAATCGGCCACAAAACCGTACACCAACCACATCTGCATTTCACTCTAAAAACATGATCATTTTCATTATATTCCTGTAAAATAATTTTTATTTTTTTTTTATAAATTGTAGTGCAACATACATTTTAGCAAATCTGACATGTTTTTTGTTGGGTCTAACCCTGAGTGTGTAAAAAAATGTTCATTTTGCTTGATATTAGAAAATGGCCTTAATTTTTTTTCTAATCTTATCAAAAATGTTATTTATATTCATTATCGTGATTTCTAATTTCTAAATTTTTTTTAAATTTTTACATCTGTCTTCATTTCATCTGCCCATAGATACATATCATATGTGTGCAAATTTTTTCTTTGTGCTATGTCAATTAAAAAAAAAAAAATTTAAAGACATAAAAATTTAATTAACACGTTTGTAGTCATGACTCATGAATGTTTGTGCGAAAAAATGATTCCTCTCGATTTCGTCGGCCGAAATCTGGGTTAATTACGACTTTTTTAATGGATCCAGTCAAAAACCGGAATATTGGCTATACAAAATTAATTAATACTAACAATTTGTTGGGTCCGGGTTTCAAATGCTAGTTTTCAGCAAACAAATTTATTTTTAAAAAATTGTGATCCCACGAAACGCTGGCACATCAGCATTCTTTTGTCGAAATTTCCCATGACCGTTTTGCATTATATATGGCTGAATTTTGTTGAAAAATTATACGCCTCAATTTCTTCCTTAAATACGTGGGAGGTCGTGGGCTTATTGGCCTAAACTATAGACCGCATACACGCATATTCTGGGCGACCAATTCTGATCTGCCTAAATTCATCACGGATCTCTTGAATTTTTGAAATTTTGCTTCCTTTTCTCTTCCATGTATAAATTGCGTAGTATAAAAACACAGCTGAGTGCCAGACAAGCTGCTGCAGTTTCTTAGACGAGTATAGCACCGCGGAGACTTGTAAAGAATGCCGTTTGACTCTACCACCATAAGCTTGAACAGTAATTTCCTGTGGCATTTGTTTCTTTCAGCATTTGTCGAGGAGCCCACGATAATGTCTCTGGCTGGATAAAGCAGTGCACTCTGAAATGAGTTTCTGCTGACCGATTCCACGTCACAATTACAGTGAAATAGACGTAAATGCGTACATGTACAGTGAAATAGACGTACATAGCGGAAAGCACTCAAGACTTAGCCAAAGACTGAAATGCCCAAGGGGATCGAAAGTCACTATATCAAATAGGGTTGTTATCCAGCAAGTATAACTGTACGATTTTGTGCTTTATGCATCATCAGGTAGCCGTAGAAATTTTTAAACGAACATTAAGTAGAATAAATTGCTTTTAACCGGCATGCTTAATTATGATTTGTTATATCAGTGTGATGATTCGGTATCACGTTGCAGTTACGGTAATAAAAACTGGTTATGGTTATCAGATATAGTGAAATTACAAATACCAATGTACCGCCTAATTAGTAATACTACTTTTTGAAAAAACAAATGGCTTCGTTTATGGAGACCGGATTAATTGCTAATTCCGAATTCTACTGGTGCAATCATATCCAACTAGATACGACTATGTGAGGGTATAAAATTAATTTGCTAGGCCGTTAAAATAAGTAAACTTGTAGTTGAGCGTCCTTGCTTAAGTTTACGATGGCATAAAGTAGATTATTAGATAGAAAAGAGAGCTACTATTATTTTTTGTAACCATTGCAAACCCTTTAAACCATTGGCAAATCTAATATTTAAAAATGCTATATAGATTTATACTCGTTGTAAAGCATTACCCAAATAAATTATCAAAACGGAAAAGGTCACGTTTTATATTAATTAGTTGCGTGGTCTAATTAAAGTGCCTAAAATCGGTAATTTGCTGCTCCAATGATTATAATCCCTTAAAAAGAATGTAAGTGCAAGTTCTTCTTGCGTTTGGCATACATTTTCATCTAATAATGCTTCCAATTCCGCATCTTCATACACGTTCGGTCTTCCGCTACACTTTCAACTTCTCTGAAAATTTCCTGCAAATGTCGCTTATTTGACTAAAAACTCGATCAAAAAAAAAAAAAAAAAAAACAAATTTGATGCTTATACAATATCGATATACAATATCGATATTTTAAGGTTATGTTGTTGAAAAATGTCCACCTTATGATATGACGTTTTACATTGGGCAATTTAAACCATAACTTACTGGTGGCACCATCTTTTGTCGAATAGCAGAGAATCAACTAACCTTATTTTCATTTACGAATATATTGATTTACTGCTTATTGCAATATTTAAAAATTTTCCGGGCTTTTATAAATAGTAGAGTAATAACTTAAGTAGTAGCACTTTTCTGTATTTATCAGATCTGTATTTATAGACTAAAGCACTTTACATAACTTTATTAACTGATCACGTGTTAATAAATATTCGACTTAATGTTTGCCTAATTTTATTAGAACGATGTCTAATGGACTACAACAGTTTTGTATAGACATTATCTTTGGTGTCCATCTAGGGTCTTACATGATGGATGAAATTATATCAGGAGCCGGTTCAGTATTTAAGTATGTAGTGTCTTAATGTAAATCATTAAGTTTATTTTTTTCTGAAGTTTTCAGTGCACATAGCTACACTATAACGGTATTAAAATGATTTTCAAATCACAAAAAACCGTATACGACTCTAGAACAAGACAAAGAGCACTAAAAACCTTAACAATGATGAAAATATGATTTTTCATTCCATTCAGAACCTTTTTGAAATAATATTTTGGAGCACTTTACTATAATTGGCCTTCTCATCGCACTTAAGCCACATGCACTGTGAGATAAAGAAAAACCTTTATAACGTTATAAAGGGCAGCAATTCAGCAAACGGTTCATATATGGCAGTCAAAAAGAATGGCAGATGGCAAAAAGGAATTTACCCAACAAAATAAGGTAGCCGTGCTTTGATAAAATTGCCTAATAAGCTCCATTAATTGCGTGATCTAATAGGTATCTTATAAGGTTTAGAAATTCAATAATAAATAAAAATTGATGACCTGACGACTAAACAAGAGGCCGTCATCGAAGAATGTCAAACACATCAGATATACGGAGAAGAGAAGGGGGACTATTATTTTATGACGGCTGAAGTACCTGAAATACCAAAGAACCGAATCTCGAAGCAAAAGAGATTACTCGTTAGCATGTAGTTCTGATCCCGTAAATTAAGTTACTTAGTAATGAGCTTCAGGCGGCAACACCCAATCTTGAACTATTTCTTAGTTGCGATCAAATCTAAAAAATAATCTGGAAGAAACTTTTACATTTAACCCGGTAACTATATCTCAGAATAGAACTATGCAGCTAATGTGCCTGACCAAGTTTGTCTGAAATTGTTATATAACATTTTTGTCTGATGCGAATATACACCATAATTTGGGTATTTCTGAGTGGCAAGGATCAGCTCAAGCTGTTATCATTTTTATTAATTAGTGTTCCTGCCTAATCCTCTCTAAGTGTCGTAGTTGCTTCATAATTTTTGCAGTCTAACTATACATACCGTTCTCCACGTTCTCTCCGACTCTTGCATGCAGTGAATAATATTTGCTGGTGCTAGATTGACCCCCACAGCCTTAAATATTTCAGTCCTTTCGACGAATTGTCCCATCGCACTTGCTATTCATTCACCATCTCCGCACACAGATCGTATTACGATTTTCTGAATATTTCAGCTGCGTATCAATTGAACCTC
This sequence comes from Tipula confusa, assembly GCA_963556175.1. Lineage (NCBI taxonomy): Eukaryota > Metazoa > Arthropoda > Insecta > Diptera > Tipulidae > Tipula > Tipula confusa. The sequence continues at coordinate 33,089,569 of OY744477.1, read as the reverse complement.
TTCTCTATGCTTTGCCACCACAACAACTTCCATATCATCCGCAAATGTTACCAACATTCAGCATTATTACTGCTTCCAGTAGAGCTTTACGTCTAATATTAGTAACTCGATTACCCCATTCAATGGCCCAGGCGTCACTAATTAGACGAGCTTGAAAGTTTTTGAACTCTTCTATGGTTGCACTGGGATCCGCATTGCAGCTATAGATATAAATACAGCATCGATCTTACATCTTACAAAACCATATTTAGCACTGCTACCATTTTCTTGAAAAGGTTAGTTCGCACAGACCCAGACAGCCGCGTGATTAAAGAAAGCTGCTGCCCAAGTCTTATTATCAAACTTTCTGTATTGCTACTTCCTGTAATTTTTCAATTTCGGCAAATCACTCAACCAATTCTGATTTTCCCTCTGGACATCACATTCTCTGTTATTTGGCTTAGAAGGATAACCACTGCTATTTGTGTTCCCAATAAGAAGCTTTCAGCGTTTTTATAGAGGCAATAACTTTGGTTTCTCCTACCAGTGATTTAAGAACCTGAAGTACTTCATCCTGTTTAGCCACTACATCAATGTCCCTTATTTCTACAAGGGCTTGCTGTATCAAGACTATAACATCAGCTTCATGACCGATAATTGATTCCCAGTGCTTTCCAATGCAAGTTAAAGATCTGCCTCGAAGTTTTGCGAATATTGAATAACCTTTTTCCCCCAGACCAGTGAGTTCTGAGTCCGGCTTCACTTTTCTTAGCAGTTCAGCATATGCCTTTTTGTTGCTACTTTTGCTATTCTGGTTTATTTCCTACCGCTGCTTTCCCCAGTTTTCTTTCTGATTCTAAAGCTGATCCCAGATTTATCAGAGTACACGCATTTGTTGTAATACGTTTCGTACTGCCAAACAGTCTAGGGACAGTCTACTGAATCTCTGTTCCTTTTAGCACTGTCTAAATTAGACGCGTCCATAGTTTACTGTATCCCTTTCCATTGGTAGTCAAAATGCCCGCTGGTTTCGCACTAACAAAAGGTTTCGAATCACTAAAGCGCATAACCTCAGCTATTACTTGTAGATTCATCTTAGATTGCCGACCCGCATCTTCACGATCCTCTTTCAAAGACCTTTCCCAATTCCTTACTGAGTTCTTCAAATTCTTTTTTCACCTCAAAATAGGATAGTTTAATCAACCAAAACATCCTCTTAATTTTCCAGGTACATTGTTCCTATCCCTTACATATTTGAACAGGTTGCTTATCTTTTTAACTGCAGATAATTTCGAAGCACTCAAGCGTTTGATTTCAATTCTTTTTTCCTTAACTTACCTGGTCCCCAATGAAAACAGGAAGTGATAATGCCCCACATATGTGTGCTTCTGTTTGCGATCTCGTGAACCTCTTACTTCTTTGAATGGATCTTCCCAACTAGATGGGGACCAATTCTTAGAACTTAACCCAAATTTGGCCGCTCCTTAATTAGCAAAACTAAACGAACTTATAAAAATTGTTGCTTTTGCAGCCAAGTTTTCCACTTCTGGAAAATTTAGGTTGTTAAATTTTGACGACTCGGGGTTATCTTGGGGTTCTTCTAAATGAAGCATCTATACCATTTTAACCCAAATTAATTGCATTAACTTAACTGCATTTTTAAAATAGTGGGTGACTCGGAAAAGTGGAGAAGACCGATTGTGTATCACTTTCTATTGGGTTTAACATCAAACACCACTTACGTTTTGGGGGAACTCACCAAAGAGTGCCCCTAATCATTCAGCACTGTAAATTCGATAATATATATATTCTTGATGTATTCTAATGCAAATAATTAATTCTATCCACATCACAGCACCCATCACTTACCACGAATTTTAAATTCTACCCACCCACAATTTCATTTTACAATATATAAAATCATTCGGCACCATCATACACGTTAATGGGTTAATAAAATAAACAAAACCATATGATGAGACATTTAAAATAATTTACAAAATTTGACAGATAGTTACGAAATTGACAATTTAATTAATCATTTAAAAAAAAAAAAAAAAAAAAAATAACGACAAGACACCTCGAAAAAAACATCGTTACAAAACCATCACTATATGACGAAAACAAAAAACTGTAAGGTAGTGTGTCGAGGTGATGGTCATAAATAAAAATAAAAAAAATAAAAAAATTTGATTTTAATTAATTACTTCATACAAGATAAAACTGTCAAACAACAATCGTATAGACGGATGCTGTCTGTCGCGCACCATACTATATGCTTATATACGCCATACGATTATATTTTAATTAATAAGCGTAAAGATCATCAATATAAAAAAAATTTGAATTTTTTTTTAATTAACAAACAATTTTTTTTTATTGTTAAATTTTGCAGCAAATATCTTACGATTCAAGAATACATCAACGATAATTTTGGGTAAAAATAATAAAAAATTCAATCAATCAAAAAATAATTCATAAACTAATTAAAATTAAGAAAACAAATTTTTTTGTATGCACCCTATATACTGTGTGTATTTTGTTGTAGTAGTTTTATGGGGGGATGTCCAGTCCAAATATAATGTTATATGCTATATATATTTTTACATATGACGTGTCTTCATACGATAAATTACACCAAGAATAACTCAAAATGTAGACACACAAATGACATGGGTGATAAAAATATCGTTTTTTTTTTTAATTAAAGGTTAAGTCAAGGTTATTTTGATTTACTTTGTCGATATCTGATGTTGGTTTAATTATTTTTTTGACAATTGCTGATTGCTGTAACTGTCAAAAATCTAATGGCAGTGTAAAATTTGTCGTGTATTAGTCGTTAAAGGATATATTTTAGGTACTTCCTGAAAATACAGTATCGTGGTGAACTTTCGAAATAAAAGACTTTTTTCGCTCTTTTTGATCTGCACGCCACATTTTTAATCATGAAATCGCTAGATCATGGTTTTAGGCCATCTATAAGTCCAATTATTATATTCGATTTTTTTTAAATCACTCAGCATAATGGTTTTAGGCAGTTTTATCCAAGCCTACCTAAGTCACCTGCACCTTTAATAGATAACTCTTATTATTATTTCCGGATTATTTTTAAATTGGCTAAACTACTTGCTGTGTAGGTATCGACACAGCTCACATTATTTCAAAAAAATTAAAAAGAAACTACATTTAGTCACCTCAAGGTCAATTGACAAACTAAAATTAGTCACTTAGATCGCCCAGGCGTGAAGAACTCAAAATAACTACAAATGCTTTCATTTAAATGAGATCCCACTTCCGAGCTATGTGTATGTTGTAGTTACTATACTAAAATTCGATCATCTCGTAAGTTTATCTCTTTAGAATACTTGTAGCTTAAATATGGCTCCATGTTAGATGTCAAAAGTAATAAAGCATACACGATCTACTATGACCTTCTACTAGGTTTGGACCTGTAATCATTAGATACACACTGAAGATATCAGCAGTACTTGCATTGGTCGATCAGTTCATCTCGAAATTTTTTAGAGAAAAGGCAGGTAAATTGAGAGTAAACTTTTTCGTGGAAAGAAATCAAAATCGTTTTTTTATAAAAACAGGAACTTGTTTTGAACATGAAATGGCGGATTTCGAGAAAATAGCCACCATTTGGCAGGTAAAGAGATCGTTGTCTATAACGATGGTTAGAGGACGAAAAAGCTAAGATTGTTGATACGGTACAGGCCAGCAAAGCCCTGTAGAATCATTTTAACGTTGCTATTATTATCAAAAGATGGCGCCACCAATACTTAATCTGAAAACTCTTACTGGAAATGTTATATATTTTAAATGAAGTATCCCAGAAATTTGCAAAATCATATATACGTTAAAAATGACCTTGACATTTAAATATTTGATCATGAAACATTTGAAAATATTTTTCTTTCTCTTTATTATCTTTTTTTTTATATTTGATGTCTAGTTTTTGAGTTATTCTTGGTGTATAGTTTTCAAATAAATACACGGCATGTTGTAGTTGTGTGTGTGTGTGTATTGTCATTCAAAATTCACCCAGTTTTTTTATGTATACGCAAACCAAAACTATATACGTAACCATTTATGTACTTCTCTTGAAGACTGATTGATTTTGATTTAGTCTAATTTATGTTTTGTTTATGTTTTATGTTGCTGACATTTTCTATAATATATTATATGTTTTATGTTTTTATACGTCTAAAAAAAATGTATAAATTGCACAGTGGTGACCCAATTTATATGACCCATTTTTATGTGACGCTTTTTGTGTTGTTTTTATTACATTTTTTTTAGTGTTTTTATGTTGGTCAAACTTAATTTATACATGTGTGTTGTTATTATTTCAAATAAATTAAATGTTTTGTTAACTGCATACTATAAATGCACAAAACAGAGCTAATATTTTATGTGGATTATGTGTTTGTCGTTGTGTTTTATTGTGTTTCAGAGAAATCTAATCGGTCGACTCAATTTACAATATTGGTCTGTCTGGCCGGCATTTGGTTACTGTCGTTATGCAATCCACTTGATATCATTTTCAGTAATATAACAGTTATTAACAGTTGTTTAGTTACATAATCGGTGTTTTGTCACTATTTGTGTCCAATAATCGATGTTTGTAAGGGGATATTGATAGTTGATTTGATTGATAGTTGATAGTCGACCATTGAGTAGCTCTGCTGGAGTTTCTTCATTTAGTAATGGCGATGGTGTAGTATGATAGGAGATAATGATCTTGGTTAATGCTTCAATTGATAATTTAGTGGTTGCCCATTTGACTATATGGCAGTATTTTGCTGACTTCACTATGTTTTGAGAGATTATCTATGCTGCGATCTATACTTGGCCACAACAATACCGTCTTGCTATTGGCTTAATGCGAGCTGTACATCAGTATTTTCATTCTCGTACGGAGTATGAAGTAATAATTATGAACTCTGATGCTAAATCACCTTCGATAATAAGGCATACTATCATTATCGTGCTTAGAACGTCCTGGCCAGCCGTTTTTACCTATTTTACATCTCTACCAAGAATCCGATCATGGATGATTGATTTTTAAATATTTACAGAATCAATTGGAAAATTGTGCAAGTTCGCATCTAAATGGTCATCAAGTTGGAGATTACAAAGTGCGTCTGCATTACCATATTTTAACTGGATGCTCTGTCCCATCAGGGTAACGATGAGACAATTTTGGACCAATTCTATTGCTTGAAGCATCTGTTGCTAACAACACCGGGTAGTCGTCTAGAAAGTTTCAACCCAGAATCGACTGGACAGACCCGCGTGGTATAAATGGGGTCGCCCAGATACTCAACTATTAATTGAAAAAATTTAGTTGTTTAGTCTTTTTCGGGGCCTGTAACAATGATGTCATCTAAATAACTCTGTCATTCGTTGGAATATCGCTAATGCGCTGAAAACCCAAAATGAAGCACGTTGATACTCAAATAATCCAAACTGTCTGCTGATCAACATCAGGTGCTTTGATTCATCATTCAGCTTGATTTAAAAATACGCATCGGGCAGGTCAGTTTTATAAAAAATGCTTCTCATTTTGCAACTTATCGAAAAGCTCTTCTGCGCTTGTAATTGGAAATCGCTCGAGTTCAATTTTTGGACCTTCAATTTGAAATACCCACATAGCTCCATTTCATTTTGATCACGTTCTGCGAGTAGATCCTAAGGGCGGATGGTACTGCAGTCTCTGAAAGGTAGCCACTATTTGGCAGGCGCAGAGGTTGCTCTCGGTGATGATGGCTTCTTGGAGAAGAGAACGTTGATTCGGTAAGGGCCAACATTGGCCTATAAAAACGTCTTAGGTTTGGTCAAAAGGTTTTCCAAAGACCTTATGACCCCAATGTGGTAAAACACTTATGTTTCTATGATCGTTTTCAATTGGAATACGGTGACCTAATTTGGGAACCTTATAACAGAACTTCTCAGATCGCATTAAAAGTATTCAAAATCAATTTTAAAAATATGCATTAAAAAGACATCCGAGAGATAATAATCTTCCTAGTTACGTTCTGCCTTCCTCTTTCTTCGGAAATTTCCAAAATTCAGAAAATGCATGCTCATGAAAACTCAAATTTATGCCATAAATCGGAAATTTGAAAAATTCGGGATGGTTCAATTATGGCACAATTAAGACATACTTATTGGCACAATTGTGGCTAATTGTGGCACGATTATGGCACAGTTATGGCACGATTATGGCACCATTATAGCACAATTATGGCACAATTATGGCACAATTATGGCTTTATTATAGCATAACTACGGTATAATTATGGAACGATTAGAGGTAGGCGTACACTTTTAGCATTGTGGCGACCCTCTATTCGTCGCATTGCGTGGGGTCTTGCCGTGACTTTATTATTAAAGTACCATTTCACAAAACTAATTATTCTAGAAGTGACCCCGTGTATATGTTTTCCTTGTAAATGTATTTCTGAGATATCCCTCTTGTTTCTGTATGTTGGTGAGTCACCATTGTAAAATTTCCATTTTTGTTTTTGCCCTTCTGCAAACAATTTTCTTGTTTTTTACATTAAACTCATCTCCAATTATAATAAAATTACGGCCTGGAGATTACACTGGTGACATTATTTCGAGCTCTCATTTAGCCTTCGTTGGTAGGTTAGAGATTTTGGTCCATCTGGTTTGATATTTTTGTATTTCGAGTTTTGTGATTTTGCGGGTAATTTCGAGTTTTATTCTTAGTTTTTCTATAGTTGCTAAGCAGCCTCACAGCCTCGATAATTAGCCGAATATTGTCCCTTACATTTTATACATTCAGCCGGCATATCTCTCATGCCTATTGCACAGAGGTATATGACTTACCTGGGTCATATATTTGCCTGAACATTTCATACATCTTGGATCCCAATCGCAACACTTTGGGTGTGCATTTTAACTAGCATTTTTTGCATTGTGGTATGCGTGTGGTAGTTACTAAAGTTTTGGGGTCCTTCTTTTGCTCTATCTCTCTTTCTGCGTTTTCTGCTTTATTTTTTTTAGCAATACTTACAGCATCTAGTATTTTATGACGATGACTTTGTAAATCTTCTCTTATTTCTTTACTATGGAACAAGTGCGATGCAGACCATGGTGTCATAACTTTTATATGGCGAGCCTGTTTGTCCTTATAAGTGTCAAATCAAAATGATTTTAAAAGGGACAATCTTTTATTTTATAACAAAATTTTGTTCAAATAAACTGTAGGTGAATATTATTGATGGCAAATTAATTAGCCTCATTTGGCTGCCAAACAAATTAATTGGACCCTTTGAAAAACCTGAAGCAAAAACAATCTGTTTCAAATCAACACAGATGACTTATTATAGGACAGATGACTTTAAGTCTGGGAACTCAATCCCAATTCTTAACAATTTTTGCAAAAGTCCCAAATCCCTTTTCAAATAAGTTAAAAATGAAAGGACTCATAGGCCACATAGCATGCCATACAACCAATAACTTTGTAAATGCTAAATGTAGTAATGAAAAGTAGCCTGAATATTAAAATAGCCCAAGGGTGACCTAATTACTTGCCAAATTCTGAAAGTATTGGAAGTACTCATGATTGCGAAACCTAATAAACCACCAAAGATAAAAAATCATACAAAACCATTTCTTTGCTGGCAACTATTCTAAACTTGCCGAAAAATTACTACTAAAGAAACTTAAATCAATAACCGAGGACAGAAATCTAATTCCTCCTCATCAATTTGGAAGTAACGTCGCTGATGTAACGAGTAAAGTCCAGAAGATCACTAATGTGGTTCGTAACTGGACAAAGCGTTGGCGAATCAAGCTAATTTTATGTATATTAAAAGGCTAACCCTTTACCAATAGAACAACTAATGCTAAGTGTGATGTGGCTTTGAAAAATCACACTCAATGTAACTAAAGAAATTTCACTTCAAAAATTGTCATCAGTATAGATCGAATGATCTTCCAATTGTATACGACCATTCAAAAAACCGGCTCATGATCGACTCGACACGCATTATAAATTGCAAGCGATTTATAACAACGATCAATATGCACGCAGTAAAGGAACTCTCACTTTGCTAAACCTGATTGGTTCGAAATTTTTGGGTCACGAATATTATGCTCGCTTGAATATCAATAAATTCAACAATAATGAATGTGTATATAAGTAAAAGAACAACATATATTAATTCTAACGATCGTGTGTACGAGTATTTATGGTATGCATATACATAAAATCATATGCTTCCATTTATAATAAGTTTACATCACATGCATACATTTTTTTTTTTAATTGTGTGACTAAAATAATTATCGCACATTATTCGTTTACTGATACGTACGTTTGTTGTTCTTAAAGACACACATGCACATTATACCGCATAAAATAAACTTAAGATCGATAACTATGATAAGGCACAGTGAAATATGATCGGTTGTTGTTATGTCCAATTTTAGGGAAGTAGCAAATTCATTATAAAATCAAATAATACTATACAGGTATCGATCAAAAAGCGCGATCCAACGTATTTCGATGTATTACTGTACCATTATTAATCATAATATTTTATCTTGGCATTGTATTGCCATAGGTAAATAATAGACATCTTTTAACAATAAGACAAGAAATATGACAATCATGAATAATAAAATTTTATTCATGTCAAATATCACCACAATGGCTTTATGTGATGATAAAATAAATTCTTAGAAGTTTTTGCTGAAAACATTTTGTTCGGAGCCAATCGTGACGAGTCATCGATATAGAAAGTGCAAAGTTTATTTTTGTATTGATATTTTTTTGTATTTTTGTGTAACCGCGCACGGAAGTCTCGTTTCTTAAATAACTGTGCTTACCAAATGGCGGTTGTTGTTCAAGATATTTTTAGGGGCCATACAGATAAGTAACGTCCACTCACTTTGATTTAGTTCAATTCACTTTAATAAGCCATTTTTTCGTCCAATTGCCTATTTTGTTTGTAGCTCTCTGCAGTTTGTTGCAGATTCAGTTATATATTTTGTGTTTCCTTCCTAGGGGACCTCTGCTGATATTCTCTTTAATTCAGAGGATATAGGGACAATGGAAGGAACATATGTCCACACTGCTACCAGTATGATGCAAATATAGGCCAATCTCTCGGTGCAAATGTAAAACCTTGTCCCTTAAACCTTTATGTCAAACTCCATAAAATACTTTCACTATATCCATCATAATAACCATAATATAAATACATATAGTACTACCATCATAAGAAAAAAACATTTTACCCATTGATGTTTAAGATGTCGAGTCCATAGAATGTCGTCAACATTTAGTATAAATTTATGACATTTAGGCGATTATACATATACAAAAATTTTGATCATTTTAAAACGATACCAGTAGCGACATCTAGCATGTCAATGGGGTAACGTTACATGGTAATACTATGAGTATTTGATTGAGTATATTATGTAATAACTGACATCAAAAACAAATCCGGTTTCAGATCCAAAAGTGAGAACAAAAAAAGAAACTGAAAATGGAACCAAAATCGGTAAATTATCCAGTTAGAGAACTTAAAATGGACCCAAAACCGAAACTGGTACCAGTATCGGAAATAAAATTGAAAATGAAACTAGTTCCGGAAATACTTCGTGTTTACATCCTTGGTGTCAAATGGTTCCGCTCTTGGAAGTTAAACTACAGCCAAAGACGGAGCTGGAATCAGTTCAGTATTCAAAAGCGAAAACTAATCCGGTTTCGTATCTAAAAACGGAACTGATATACCAAGTTCGGAAATATTCCGGAATCAGATCCAGAACTTATCAAGGCGGTTAAGAAATACTGACATGGAAACGTTTTTTTTAGAAACGCTTCAAGCCAATATTGCAATCAACCAGCACAATCGAACAATAAAGGAAAGAAATAGAAGATCTGTATATCTGCACCCAGTTATAGAAATTAAAATAGACCCAAAAAAGGAACTGGAACTAGTTCCGGAAACGTCCACGGATCTGAAACTTAAACTGAACTCAAAAACGGAACTAAAACCAGTTACGGAACCAAAATTGGAAATGAAAATAGACCCATACATGCTCCAGGTTTACATCCATGTCAATCGTTTCTGGTCCTGAAACTAAAACTACTCCCAAAAATGGAGGTGGAACTAGTTTCGGAGTTTAGATTTAAACTTATCCGATTCTATATTCAAAGCAAAAACTTGTCCGGTTTCTGATTTAAAATCGGATCAAATCTCTTGTATAAAGATGCTCCAAGCTAATATTGCAATGAAACCAGCACATTCGAACAAAAAAATGGAAGAAAATCATAAATTTGGGATAATACGTGAATGGCCCAATTTTGGAATTTTAATTTTGTCGAATTGTCTTTATTGATGACGTCATGGTATCGATTTTACCTGTCCCCTAATCATTATGCTAAACCGGGCCAAATATTTGCAATATATCCAGAATAATAACGAATACCAAAATCATATCCGGTTCAAAAAAGAAGCTGAAACCAGATCCGGAAATGTTTTGGAACTTAAACGGAACTGGAACTAGTTCTGCAAATGTTTTGGATTTCGACCCAAAAATGTACTTGGACCATAGACTGGACCCACTAATGGAAATGAAACCAGTCCCGGAAATGCTCTAAATTTAAATTCGGAAATATATCCAGTCCTGAAACTAAAAATGGACTCAAAAAAGAAATTGAAACCATTTCCAAAATTACATACAAAATCATGGCTGAATCGCATGTCTACATTGCTACCAGTATGAGTGGCTCTCAAGATTACGCAAAAAAAATCACGGTTAAGAGATGATTCATGGCACAATTTTGAAATGTTAATTTGGGCAAAGTTTCTGCCTTCTATCTAAAAGTATCGGTGCAAGTATAAAAAGTGTCGGTTTAACTTGATTTAAAAAAGATAAAATACTGGCACCATCATAAAGGTAATAATAAACCATAAACGTATCCAGAGTCAGATCCAAAAGCAGAAACCAAAAAATAAATTGGAATCAAATCCAAAAATGTCTCAGTACAAAATGTTGGGAGACAACATCAAATTGTGGTCTAAATCGTGATTTTTTTTTTTTAAATTACCGCAGTCTGTAGAAAAACAGGCTTTTGGAAAATAGTATTTCCTTCCCAATCCATTGTTATTTGTCTAGATTTTCCACCAGAGCATACTACTACTATTGGGGCTTTATTCCCGAAATGTAGGCCTAGTATACAGCCTTTTGGTAATATTTACTAGGGTGATATAGTTATAGACAAGTGCTGCGAACCTATTCTAAAGGAATTTTATTTTTGGAAAAACGAAAGGTTTATCGGACAATTTATCTTTTTTATTTTAATCATAAAAATGGGCTTCAACAGAATTTCCAAAAGGATCCATTAACTTCCGCGAAAACTCTATAAAAATTGTTTTTTTGCTCTGTCACTTTTATTATATTGATCACTTAAACAATATTCTTAGTGCCCCTATATCTGAATCACAACTGCTTCCCTTTATATTATCAATGGGAATTCTAAAGGATCAATGAAAGAACGGTGGTTGGATGGAAACGAATTACATAATGTAAATAACGCCTAAATGTAGGCCTTTTATATAAATCATCCTAATGGACCTATAAGCAATGTTTCTGGCTTCGAGTATTTCTCACTAGAGTCAAAGTTATGGAGAGGAACAAGGTTTGTTTATTTTAATATTAGTTTCAGCCTTTTTTAAAAGTAGCTTTTCGAATAATTTTAATATTGCCCAAATTATTGGAACATTTTTATCGTTTAGGTTATTCCTGATTCCCAAATTTTTAGAAGTTTATAGCTTTTATCTTTTGCTCGTTAATTTTGTTAGCTGCGGTAATATCTTCTTATGCGGTTCGACGTAGGTATGGTTGAAATATTTCCTAAACGAAATTGGAGGGGCCGGTATAGGTAAGGTCTTTTCATGGACTATTGGCTTTTCATGGTCTATTGATTGCCTTCCATACAGAATAATCAGATTTTTTTGTCCTAACAAATTGTTTAGATGTCTATTGACTGAGTGGTTTTTAATGTCATTTATTAGAGTTTTAAATTTACATTTCTCTAACTTATTATCAAGATATGTAGCGTTTCGATTTATTTTACTTCTGTGACTAGGAGAACTACCTAAGTATATTTTCTATGAGTATATTTAGGTCATCTTCCAGTTCATTTTAACATGAGAATAGACTGTCTGAAGTTCTATTTTTAAACATAAACACTCATATTTTTGATGAGCTCTTCCGAAGAATTGAGTCACAGGCTTCCAAATATTAAAAATTAATCATTCTCAGTAAAAACTTGAACTGTCACTTATTTTGACGGCATCCTGTCCGGTAGGTCTCTACAAATAATTTTGCCGACAGTTTGATTGTCTCCAATTTATACAGACCATAAATTTTAACTGTATGGCACGTTGGTATATTCGCTCGATCTCGTTTCTTTAAAATAAGGTATAGCACTGCATAATATGAATACATATAGCACTACCATCATAAGAAAAAACAGTTTACCCATTGATGTTGCAGATGTCGGGTCGATAGAATATCATAAACAAGTAGAATAAATATATGACATTTAGGCGAATATATTTACATATTAAAATATTTTGATTATTTTAAAACGATACCAGTAGCGACATCTAGCACGTCAATAGGCTAACATACCATGGTAGTACTATGTGTATTTATATTATGAACGCGGCCACTTTCAAGTTATTGGACATACATTTTAGTCTTTGAATGGTCAGGGTAAACTCCTCATTGTAAGGGCCTTCTTTGCAAATTCCCGCAGTTTTTATTTATAATATTAGGTCTATATAGCTCAGAAAAAGGTTAGAGATAGATTCCTCGTTTTCTAAAAGAGAAGCCCGGCAAATATCAAAAGAAGTCGGATACTTTTGAAAAGAATTTGTCGTACAAAAATTTGAATTTCCTTTTTGGATTATACATATTTCCTGTAACTGAAACACATGGCAAATCACCATCAAAAACATCGTCCTGGAAATATTAAAAAATTATCGAATGTATCACTCGTAAAGCAAATTATTTTAAAAGGGAGATGATTTTCGACACAAAAACTGTCAATAGTTTGACCACTCTCGTCATGATTTCCAAATTTCTTAAAATGTAATTTCACCACACTACAAAATATGAGGTTACTAATCAAATGATGAAAGGACGTTAACCAGTTTTTCACATGTTTTATGTCATTTATATCTCCGCAACAGTAATAAGTTATTCGCACATTTAATTAGAGTGTATTAACATTCCCCGACCGATTAATCATACATCTTGAAATAATATTTAAATTTCGTTGAATCTGTTGATGTCTCCGAATGATCCAAAACAACAAAACCAGCGATACAATGTTGTGTACAGGTAGAAAAGCAGTAACAAACAGCAAAGCATAAAAAGGTGTCGGATCGCACGGAGAATTTGTGTATTGGGCTGAAGACAGTCTGACTTTTGAATTGTGGTACTTTCGGTGCTCAATTATTTTTACATTTGGGATGGCTAGGTGGCAAAACTTACTACATCCGGTTATCAATAGTTTGCCTATACGATTTTGCCATTAACAAAGGAGATTATTCCTTTCGAGAAGTCGATGATTTTGTGCCCAGACGTTTCTAATAGTGAAGTGTTAGCAATATTCCATAGCTTCAAGGGAACGATTATTTTTTAAAGCAGTCGGAAGTTGCTGGGATCATCGGTATTGGTCGCGTGCGAAGATGATATCTTGGGCGCTTAGAAGATCCAGATAATATACTTGGAACATATACGGCACGTAGACGTGAGAAGACGTAGATTCGTGCTGTGTGGGAGAGTCAGATTTGAACGTCCTAGGAAGTGTTTGGATTGAAGCTCTAGATCTATGGAGATCTATGGTATAGATCTATGGTATTTATTATGAGTGTTTGCAAAAAGGTTGCGGAAAAGATAAACTGGGAATGAGCAAGACAGTTAAGTAATTTCCATAGCTTTTCGTTGATACGCTGAGGTTGTGCAGGAAAATGAATGCGTCTTTAACATTGAAGCTGGCAACAAAGCCAATTTTTTGTATTATTCGGTCGGTGCCATCCTTAAGGAAATGAGCTTAAGAGTGACAATCAACACTCATTATTGTTACGGGAGTGACGGGAACGGTTTTTGGCTTAAGCTTGATAAGTGTTTGTTTGGCCAGATCGAGTTAAAGTTTTAGGCCACATTGTTGACGATCGCTTACGACCAGATTTCCAGAAAATCGAAATACTGACGCAAATTCCAGCACCGAGAGACATCAAACAAATACAAGCATTCTTAGCGGCCTTTAAATAGTATGGAATATTCGCAAAACAGCTGAAAGTCGATTGTGCAACGATGTACGTTTTGAGTGGCAACTGGGACACCGAAAAGCTTCCAAGAAGCTTTAGAAAGTACTTGTGTCAGATTTGGCGTTAACCCACTTTACGACCCGCAGAAAAAAATCATCGTTGCGTCGGACGGATCGATCTATGGGAGCAGTGTTGTTACACGAACTACCCAATGGTAATACAAGACACATTATGCCCGCCGGATACCATCGATATTTTTACGGTCGCAAATTTAAGGTTTAGGTCGATCACAAGCCATTGTTGTCAGTTTGTGGATCAAAGAAGTGCATTCCGAGAAACCTGATAAAGAGGTTGGCATTGGAAGTTTAGAAAAAGTAGGCAACATTGTCTGGCGTTTCACAATCGATACAGCAAAAACATTTGAGGATTTCCAATATGAAACCATCTTTTGCTTTCGTATTGGTAAATGCATCAAAACAGAAGGTTGGCATCACCGAAGCAAGTAAGGGAACCAGAGATTGCAAAATTCTTACCTCGACGATATGTACTAACGACCATTTCACATGGCCATTTTGTTGGCACGAAACATGATGTACTGGTTATCAATCGACGAGGATATCGGGATGATGGTGAAGCTCTGTGGTAATTGCGCCGTGATCGCAATACCACAAGGCCCAGATTGGACATCGATTTTGCTGGACCGTAAATGGTTTTAGGTACTTGGTGATCGTTGGCGTAAATAATAAGTAGCCAGAGGGTTTTAAATACAGTCAACAATAATCGAAAAGGTACCCGACCGTTTTTAGTATGTGTTTTCTGTTAGGGACTTTGCGTCCCCGTCGTTTTAGGTCCCCAATTTATGATGGAAAATTTCTAGCCGTATTGCAGTGAAAACAACATTGATCACATAAGAACGGCACCATTTCATCTTCAATGAAATGGTCTGGCTAAAAAATTCATCAACTCGTTGAAAACCGATTTCAGAAAGCTATAAAAGGAGAAAAAGGTAATTCCGATCAAATTTGGCACCAATTCTTGGAACCGATGAAAATGAAGTTAGACTTTTGTAAAATAATAGAACTATTTGTCCAATGGAGCGCAATATAAAAACTGTTGAAACGACACGACGGCGCAAAGTGGAAGGAGTTCAAAGCAGCTAAATAACTGCTAATTGAAGTGTTCAGTAATAATAAGTGGAAGTGATCAGCCGGAGTCGTTGTAAAGAGGAACGGGTTTTGGTACACTACGTTGTTTTGACTGAAATGCGATGGAGACAAGTGAAAATCCATGTGAGCCAAATGAAAAAGCGGTTCATCTTTTTCGAAGACCGTAACTAAAGATTTAGTCAAACTCCATTCGGTCCAATGGTACTCCGATAGCGTTTTGTATGTTATGTTTCCTTTCCTTTCCTTACCTAACTGATGTAAAAAATTCTGCATTTCCACTTCTAATTCTAGTATTTCGGATGTCCAATAGTACTAGTAATTCTTTAATGATATGATGTAGATTGCCGTCCATTGCCGTCTATCATGCTAATTTGTTCGTTGCAGAAGCTAACACTCCACGTTTTTTCACTGTTGTGAGCTTAGAATGATATATTGGATTAATAATTATCCAATATCCCTTTTCAGCTTTTGCATTTGCTGTACTATTAAGTATTTTCAACTGTTGACTACTTTTGTTATAGAATGTCGAGTAATATGATTCAGAGGGAAGTACATGTCTTTTTTTTTTGCTTCTGTTTACCCCGAAATATACAAAAAAGTGACGGTTTTGAAACTATTTTGTTGGGCATGGAACTGGTTAAATCAAACATTGTTGCTACTATTTGCAATTTACATGTCTACGCTATGGCTTATATAACCAGCATCATTTTTTATGTGCAATTTATTTTTGTTTATGTTGCTATTTTATGTTGGCTTAGTTTTTGTTTTAATATGCAAATTATTGTGTAGTGCTTATGTTTTTTTGTTTTTATAATCGAATGGCATTTTTTTTCAAAAAAATTTACAGAATTTTCGAAAAAATCCGACAATATTTTGGGGCACAAAGTGAAAGCATACCAATGTCTTTCGTACTAGGATTTTACGTAAGTTTAATTGTGAAACGATGGTGGGAACAATATCGCATGCTACCGTGGCCCGATACGTTAGCCTTATTCATCAGTGCTGGTATACCAGGAAATGTAAGTTTTTTAAAAAGTTTTTTTAAAAAAATATTTTATACTAATATATTATTTATGTATATTTAGCATGAAACTGGTCGATTAATGCGACGAAATATAATGCGATACGCCGTCTTAAGCTATGTAATTACACTGCAACGAATATCGTTACGGGTCAAACGAAGATTTCCATCGTGGCAACATATCGTCGATGCAGGCCTAATGTTAGAAAGTGAAAAGAAAATTTTCGAAATTATGGATGGCAAATCACCAATGTCAAAATATTGGATGCCTTTGGTGTGGGCGACTAATATTATAAATCGGGCGCGTAAAGATGGTTTAATCACGTCCGATCATATTGTGCAAACCCTATTGATGGAGTTGTCCGATATACGGCGACGATTGGGTGGCTTAATTGGTTATGATACCGTTTGTGTGCCATTAGTTTATACACAGGTAAATATTCGGCGTTGTGATGACGTCTATAAACCGCGCAAAAATATTTACTTTGTTTTCTACACAAATAATTTTGCTCGACAAGTGTTTTTTTTATGGTCTAGGCACATGTCAAGTGTTTCCGTGAATTTATTTATATATAATCTTTGTACACGTTTATGCTAATATTTGTTTTTATTTTTAATTTTTTCACAATTCGTTTAGGTTGTAACACTTGTGTTGTATACATATTTTATAGCTGCATTAATGGGACGACAAATGGTACCAATTGTGGATCAAACGACTCGGTCGACAAAATATGAAGAACCGGATTTGTACTTTCCATTATTCACCGCATTACAGGTAAGTCAATTTATATTTATTTTAATTAAATATTTAATAGTTTTAAGCCTAAAACAATTGAATTGGTCGTTGATCAATCGTGAACTTTCAAAAGCTTTAAATTTTAAGACTGAATGAACATTCTAGGCACTTTTAAATAAAAATGATCTTTAATATTTGATATTGTCCAACTAATTCTAGTTTTATTCAGAAGTTAATAAAATATAATTTTAAAACTAAGTTTTTAAAAAGCTTAGTTTCGCCTTAAAACCCATAAAACTAAGTAATTCTAAAAATTTTAAACTTTTTACACCATAAAAAATATAAAATGTTAAGATGACAATTAAAATAAAAAATAATCGGTTTGGTTAAATTAAATTTCAAAAGCTCTAAGTTAAAAACTTTTACAGAAATTTTATCTAGAGTTAGCTTAAATAAAAGCTTCCACTAGATTCCACTAATAAAATTGTTGTCCAGTAAGGTGACAGTAGTCTTTGTTAGTCAAACTTATTTTACTATCATTAAAACAGTAAAGCTTTCAAGTGCCAGCTTTAAGCTTTTTTAACTTAGTTTTAAAAAGCCTTGGTATACTTAAAATTCAGTTTAAAAGCTTTATGTTTCTTATTAGCTTTACATCATTATAGAATTAAAGATTTAATGCGGGTTTCATATTAAGTTAAAAGCTCTTAAAATTTTTAAAAGCTTATTGAAATATTTATTTATAATAATTTCTTATCAAAGTGCATACATTTTTTAAAAATTTGTTAGGTTAAGATGATTTGGAGCTTATACCATGCATTTTATCATGCATTTGAAGCCAAAGCTTTAAACAGTTTAAAACTGTAGATTTTAAACTTAACCAATTGATTGACTATTTTAAAATGACAGATTTATGCTTTTTCAGCATATGGTGCTGACTTATTTGAATTATTCATTAAAGATCTATTTTGACTTTATATTAAATAAATGCAAGTTAAAGTGATTAAATAAGCTTTGAACTTAAAATTAACGTTTTGAAGGGTTAATTTTGAACTTTAAGAGTGATTGAACTTTGTACTTTGACACTTTTTAATTAAAGTGGTCATTAATTTTTAAAATATTGCGATTACTTCTAGGTTTCTTAAAAAAATTATAAAATTTAATTTAAAAATTAAGTTTTTCAAAAGCTTATGTGTGCTTTAACATACAAAGCTAAGTAATTCTCAAAGTTTTAAGTTTTTAACCATATTAGAGTCGATTTAAATTTCACTCGTTAAATTAAATTTCAAAAGCTCTAAGTTTGAAGCTTTTAAAGGTTCGAATATGAAAGTTTGCATGTCATATTAAAACTTTAAATGAACAAATAAAATTAAAATATTTGTTTTATATTTGAAAGCTCTAAAAATATAATTAGAGATTTAATAAACAAAGACCAGCCTAAATTTGTTTAAATAGAAGGAATCTTTAAGCTTTTGGAAGTTATTTTAGTGGTCTTTTGTAGAGTTTTGAAAATACCATAAAATTTTAAAAGCTTATTGACTTTTTATTTATTATAATTTTTTAACAAATCACGTAAAAATCTACAATGCATTTAATCAATTAATTAACACTTTTAAAATGTCAGATTTAAGCTTTTCAGTATATTGTGTTACTGAATTATATCAACTGTTGAACAAAAATCTATTTTTAACTTAATATAAAGCAAACGCATTAAGGTGATCAAATCTTTGAGCTTTAAGAGTGATTAAACTTGTAGGCCCTTTTTCTGAAAAAAGTCTTTAACTTTTGATATTTTCCAACTGTTTTTTAAGAAGATTACGAAATTTGATTTATAAATGTAGTTTTTAAAAAGCTTAGTTTTATTTACAAAACTAATTAATTCATAACGTTTTAAACTTTTAACACTATAGTACTTTGAAGGATCTAAAATAATAAGTTGCGAATTAAAATGAAAAAATCGACTCGGTAAAATTAAATTTCAACAGCTTTAAGTTCAAAGCTTTTACAGTAGTTTTATCTTGATTTAAATGTTTCTAGAAAACTTGTATTGGTAAACTTTGTTTTCTTTTTAAGAAATAGCAACGGCAACTTAGTTATGGTATAATCAGTTTAAAAATATTTGCATAAATAAAAGCTCTTTTAATATCTCTATTAATGGCAATGTCCATTACAGCATCCGGTACTTATTGTTACTAAAATTTAAATACATATTTCTGCGTACGGTTTTGCCAGAAGTGACAGCTATAACTAACTAAAGCTTTTAAAGTTTAAACCTTTCAAAAGTTTTCGAAAACTTTCGTATATAACGGTTGTTTAGTTAATGATGTTTAAGCTTCTGGAAGCTTTTTTAATAGTATTAATTATTTTATTCTAGATATTTTAAGAAACATTAAGCTAACATAAATTTAAAGTAAATTTATTATTTCCGACTTAAATTAAGTGCCTAAAAACTTTACTAGGCTAAATAATTTTCTAGAACTTAGACGCAAGATAATGTAGATCATATGTGCTGAAAACTTCCATGTAAATACATGAAAATTAGCCCACAAAATAGTAGTTTCCAAAACAAGCTAATGTTAAAAATTGGAAATTAAAATAATACATGAAATAATAGCCAAATGAAAAATGTTTAATTTATGCCACAAGTTGGAATTTTGCCCATGAAAACTGTAAAGTTTTAGACACAAATCGAAAATTTCCAATATTCAGAAAATATATAATGGCTATTCTATTGCCAATTGTGAAATTTAAGCAACAAATTAGGAATTCTAGCCCAAAAATGCACGATAATGGCCAGTAAAACTATAAAATGTATGACTCAAATTTTGAAAATTTTTAAAATTCAGAGCTTTCCAGAATCCTCGTAAATTAAACTAACAGTCAATGCCATTGCTTTTGTTGTCATACAAATTACAAACCATACTCTACTGTATACTATTTTTTTTAAGGGAAAAGTTGGCTTTGCAATAGTTTAAATTTAACTTGTCCAAAAATGTATATTACAGTTTATAGTAGTCGCGTAGTAGCCTTTGACAAATTTCAAAATTTTTTATTTTGTTTAGTTGCTTGAAATTTGTTTTACAAATCGAATATTCATATCCAGTCGTTGTGCGGATTTTATTGTGTAGTTTACTTTTTAAGATTATCAGTTTGACTTAATTTTTGTGTTATTGTTTGTATAATTTAAAAAAATGTGCAGAATTCTCAAAGGCAAAGGAGATAAAATACACTAGTTAATAAGGAAAAGGCATAAATTAAATAGAAGGCATTTTTTTTGTTGTTTTCGATAATATTTGACAGAAGCATACAAATGTTTTCAGAATGGAGGACAAAATTCAAATGTCAAAAAAAACAATGCGTGTTATGGATTCCACGTCAAGTTGCACTTTCTCTCACTCTTTTTTATTTTTTTCCTTTTCATTTTTTTTATGAATTTTACCTTTTGTTTTTTGTTCACTATTATTTTATTAGAAAATATATCAGTCAGTCGACAATAAGTTGTTGAAGAAAAAACATCCGACAAAAATCAGTAACAATTTATGCTCCTTCGAAGCCTAATTTGGAATAGCACATTAGAAATTCAACAGTTCAACAGATTGTAATCGAGACAAAACTATCTTGTGATGTCCCTCAATAGAAAACTGAACGATTTGCGCATAAAATTGATACGCACTACTTCGGCAGACAAATGGTTAATCCAAGAAAAGGCAGGATTACCCAGTAATGGTGCATTCAGTACTATAGTGAATGGTTATGACAAAATCGATACATCCGAGAAGGTGACAAATACGGCCGCAATCGATGACAGTGACGAAAGACATTCAATACGGTCCAGTACATAGTCAAAAGGTTCAAAGCGATCCACTGCCAGCGATCGCAAAATCAGCAAATTGAATTAACATCAATAATGCAAATTCTACAGAAAGAAAAAGCAGTTCTGAAACAAAAAGAAGCCATCAACAAAAAATTAATCGAGCTGCACACAGAGCTTGCTATTACAAAAATTATAGATGACAACTGTAGCAAAGCAAGCGATTTATCATCAGTCATAACAAGTAATGCGACAAAGATAGATAACTGGATTAAAGATAATAAAAAATATAATCGACAGCCAAAGCTCAAACCATGGGTCGAATCCGTTATCGGTAATGCAGCAAATTTAAGGCGACAACCAATGGTCGATAATGAAAATAGTAATTATCGACGTCAACGTGACATCGGTGTGAATCCTTGCTATTTTGAACAAGAAACAAGGCAGCATGAAAATTTAATGGACAAATTTATTGCTCGACAGGCAGTCAACCACGACTTGCCTATATTTAGTGGAGAGCCATTGAGATGGCCTCATTTTATTGCGAAATTCGAGAATTCAACACGTGACTGCCAATTTTCAAATTCAGAAAATCAAGATCGACTAAGTAAGTGTCTTCGCGGCAAAGCCAAGGATATCGTTGACCATTTAATGATATTGTCAGGAAATGTCAATGAAATAATAACAATATTACGAAATCGGTTCGGACGATCCGATTTTATTGTAAATTACTTACTGGATAGATTATCAGATCTTCCAGTTGTCAAGGAAGGTAAACCGGAAACATTGGTTGATTTCTGTGATTTTTTGAAAAGTTTTGTATCAACGCTGAAAATTTTGAATAAGGATGACCATCTACGAAACCCAGTGCTTTTCCGTGACATCTTATTAAAGATCCAAACCACTCAAGCCGTACAATTCATCGAATATTTTGACCATCTCGACAAAGACCCGCCAAAGGTTGAAATTTTGGAATTCATGAGATGGATTTGAAAAAAAGCAAATGCATCGAGTCGACTGGTGACACCTTCAGCAAAGAAACAGGTGGAAATCAACAAACTCAAAAACAAAGGTACATTCAAAAAAGATGTGACGTATACTATCGTCAACGACAACGCCCAAAAACAATGTCAGTTCTGTTAGACAACTATTCATAAATTAAGTGACTGTACCAAATTTCAAAAATATGATGTCAATCGAAAATGGGATTTGATCACAAAAAAACCACATTGTTTTTCGTGTGAAACACATACTGAAGTTTTGCAAACAGCGAAAAAGTTGCGGCATCAACAACTGCAGCCGTCCTCATCATCGATTACTCCATAAAACAAATAATGATAAAGTGATTGAGGCGCCGGCAGACATAAATTGCCTCGTAAACAACACCGCACGCAGGGTATTGTTCAAAATAGTTGCCATCAAACTGAAAGGTCCCGAGATGACGATTGAAACATTTGCGTTATTGGATGACGCATCGACAGTTTTACGGACGGTCCTATTCAATCGCTCAAGATACAATGGACAAACAACCAAATGAAGCAGCAAGATGATTCAAAAACAGTTAGTGTATCAATTAGCGGAAACTACGACCAGGCGATGCCCTACGTTCTACGTTACGTTAAGACAATAAAAGGCCTTTCGCTACCAACACAATTAAACGAATTCGACAAAATCGAAAAATATTTAAAAATATTTTAAGTCAATTGTCTTGTCCAATCAGAATTACTGGGACACCAGTAATTCTGATTGGACAAGACAATTGACCTGTGATTGTTGACCGTCAAATCATATACGGTTCCTGGAACGGTCCTGCCATGAGCAAAACCCTACTGGGTTGGGCGCGTCTACTTTACATGTATAAATCTACACGCAGTTCACATGTGTTTTTAGCTTCAATGTGAACCGGTCAATCATATTATCAATTTATATAATAAACCATGACCAGCTCATACAGGGCTTAAAAGTGAGATATGTTGAGACTTTCCGCAATTTCACGCTTTCAGATCAAAATCGTTCTTTGTAAAATTTTACATTTCATAAATCCTGGTGTACTTCAATTCGACAAGCTGAATATTTTAGCGGTATCTCTGAAATAAGCTTCAAATTTATGTAATCATACAAAAATTAGGTAAGAATCTAACGATAAGTATCTGTCCTGGGCAAGAAATAATGTCACTAATATTAATTAAGTACTTAATATAAGTGTCAACCTTCAAGATCTGAAAACATCATGGATTTCATCCTAAAATTGTTTGTTCCTCGACCAGGCCACATACTTATCGCACTACCTTTGTATTTATGTTTATTGTACATCTTACAGGAAAGAAGAAAATCTATAGGTATACGAGTATCACGTGTAATTTTAATAACCTTTGCATATTTCTATAAATTAATTAACTATTATAATTATTTTTATAAAGTGCTTGTTAGCTTTTTGTTTTGTACGATTATCGCTTTAATGCAAACCAATAATTTGTTACAAACGAAGAAGAAAAAAATAATTCGAATAATTGACTGACGTTACAACTTTTTACATGCAAGTAACATGACAATCCTATTGCGATGAATTGCAACTTTACTAAATTTCAATGTAAGTTTGATGTGGCGGTTAAGTTATTTATTTTTGCCAAAAGTAGATTTTGAACGATGGTAAAAACACTTTGTTTGAGTAAAACCATTTTTCATGGTGCACATGGCAAATAAAAGCGTAGCTATATGCACATGCTTTCAATTGACTGTAGCATGAACATGTACAGATGTTCCCGATGAAGTCTAATTGACGGACTTGCTGTAGTGATGTCTTCTCCGGTTTCAGCTGAAAAACAAATGGTAACAGTTTATATAATCCGTATTTATTTCGGATTTCCAGCATAAATTTAAAATATTTCACCGCAAAATAAGCAGGCAACAATTTTCGGGCGTAGGTGCTATATATTTTGTTGTGAAGTCGTAGTATTTCTCGGCAGATATTAAGCGGTATCCAATTTGTGACTGGCATTTGCTGAGGCACATCTCCTCCAGCTTAGTCGAGCGCATATAGAACTTTTAACTCTAATATAGGTCCGTCAATGTAGCTCGGATTTTCTTGAATGCACGTTTTATCTTTATTCGTTTATTTTTCTTGTTGCCCTCCTTGGACTTCATAACAATGATTTTTAAGTTTTCAAAGCATCTTGCACAAGTTGCGATGAAAATTACTAATTAATAGAAGCCGTCGCCATCCTCTAACATTGGCTGGCTCATTTTATTTGGCAATATCAAAGTCTAACGTGTAGTGGTTTCATATCCGTTTTGGATATTAAATGATCCATATGTCATTTCGCGTTATCAGAATAAAATAACAATTCATCCAGATACCGGAATCAAAATCACATCCTCTTAATACAGTATATGGATGAATTTTGGAACAGTTTGAGCAAAATTGCTAAAACCAAAAGAAATTAGTGGAACCTTGAATAATCCGCAGAATGGCATTATACCTTTACCAGATCGATTGTGGAAAATATGTGCTAGCCAAACTATCAGTATTAATTTGTGTGTGTGGTTATTTGCATATAGCTCTATTGAAAACGTCTCTAATTTTGCCATCTTTAAATAGTGAATATAGTGCTGTTGTTATATGTGACAAATGTCTCGTTGCTTTGTCTAGAAAAAATATATTATATAGCACTAAATTATCTTATAAAGTCCTTTGAAATATATAACTCATGCAGATATTGTGGTGGCCATTCTTTAGGTATGTATAAATGAATAAATAAGAGCACAATTCACTTCTTTACTGGAATCGGAGAACCCATGTGGTTCTATTTTAGTATAATTGTCACTGTTCATATTTCTATGCCGATTTGTGCTAAGTTTTCTTCGCAGTTTCAACCAATATTCAATGAGGTTTTGGCAAAATATTTTGGTTGTGATAGTTAAAGGTGCTAACCACAATTGGATTGAAAACACGACTGACTTATGGCTTTTCCTGAAGATTCACGGGAAAATGGAAATAGTCTCCATTGGGATTTCAGTAAAGGCCAAGAATGAGGTCCATTCTATTCAAATCGTGGTTGTTTTCTGAGGTCTCCATTAAAAATTCGAAAAAATGAGTTAATCCAGTTAAGATACATTATTACCAAATTTATTGAAATAAAGATAAGCTTGCTCAAATTGGCCAAAATACGAGATACATAGGAGCAAATGTCATTGGCAGCTGCTTATTTGCTAGTTTTAGCAATATTAACGGTGCGACTTGGAAAACCCGATTATTTTCCAAGCCACCGAAAATCAAGGCACCGAAATTTTAGCATTTTACCAATTTATAGACATCAGTCGCTGTATGCAAACTTCAGATAAAAAAGATCTCTGGGATCCAGAATATAATAGTACATGACAATGCACTATAAGAGAGGTAGTAAGAATATACCTATGTAACTATTAGTTACGGTGTAAAAAAACTGCAGGTTTAACGTTGTTATCATATGATAGTGACGTTGGTAGGCGAGTCAGATCGACAATGCATAAAACAGTGATCCTCTCGGTTACATAATCTACACCGAAACTTTGACGAAATTGATCAAGTTTTGTTTGCAACGATTATGCATTTTAATAAATTCTCTTCTTTGAACTACTTTCATTTTTGTCATCTTAGTTGTCCATTTAGAAATGGATGTAATGTAAGAAATTTAAAATTACTAGATACTAGTGAGTTTAAAGACTATTTACTTCATAATCTAGTTTGCAGGTTAGTGCTTAAAATATTCAATAGGGTCATGCTTGCACTGGTTTTCCTTTTGGGGTCATATCGTTCTAAGCACAACGCACCCAGGTCATCTTGTTCTAATCGTTGCCTTTTACATTCCATCGTCCAAATCATTAATCAAATATTAAAATTACCACGACAATATTAAGAATGACAATATTAGTCTTGACAAGACAATGTCTCGTTCTCATATTTACACAACACATCATGAAGATCATGATGAAAATGTTGAGGTTAATACTGCAGAGACGTGATAGGTTTTAATGTTATGTAAATGCGTTTAAGTTATGGGTTAATATTTATTCAACAATTCAAAGTGTTTAATTACACGCGATACGAGGGTATCGAGTTTGCAAAAGTTGGCAAATATAAATTGTAACTTTTATATACTTGTGATATGATCTTATGATTGGTTGGTCTGTATATATTTTTTATTTTCTTGTCAAGGTTACGCGAAAATTTTACATTGAACGATATGCACGAAATTATGTTTTACGCGTTTTCAAGGTTATGAAGCAAAAAGTCTACTCGTTTTATATCCAGTTGAATTATTTTCAGCAGATAAAATAATTATAAAATTTAACGACTGTGCCTGGATCGGACGTCTGTTTTTTTTTTACCATGACTCAAAATCTATAAAATATGTGATGTACAGATCGTGCACGTAATCATATATATATATAAAAAAAAAGTGTACGTTATTTTATAGCCACCTTCTGTTAATTAAATTCTTATATAAGTCATAATTTGTAAATAAAATAAAATTAAATTATCTAAAGTTTACGAAGTGAGGAGATTTAAAATGATCTATTGCCCGCGTGTGATGATACATTTCAACACTGCATATATTATAATTTTGATTTAGAATCGTGCTTAAATAATTTTTTTACTATTATGATTGATGTGGATGGATGACATTTTGTAATTAAGATGTTTAGAACATGTATACCAAGTAAAATAATTAAATTGTGCAAGCTAATCATAATAAAAAAATTATAGAAATTTATACTAATGCGAAATATTTGGTTTCAACGGGATCGATTCCGAACTACCTGTTGGCATTGTTTTAGACAACCAGAAGAAATCAAGTCTGAATATTCGGTTTTAGAGGCATTCGTTAAGGTTTTACTATCTCACCACAGTTGACGGGTCAGATTAACAACTTGCATAGGTTTTACTTGCTTTAAAGCTTGACAGTTACTATTCCCAAGAAAAGAAACCTAGGGAATGCAAAAACTGATGATTCTTGACAGAGTCTCACCTGCAATCAATGGAAATTGAAATTGATAACCTTGGAATTACCTTGAGAGAACCTTGAATATATAAGTGATGCTTTAATGTCAAGTTTTTCTTTCCAAACAGGTATAACTTTTAAAAAATTGCTCGTTATAGACATATTCGCTTGTGTCAATTGAATTACCTCACCCTGTACTAAATTAAATTATTACACAATTAAAAAAAATTTTTGCAAAATAACCTTTCAGGTGGAAATTTATATAAAAAATAACAATAATAATAAAACGGCTTTTACAAACTATTACTGGCCCATACCGAAACAACAGTCTGGTGACATCAGATTCGATCTCGCGCTTGTTCTTCGTATTGTTCTAGACAATTCAAAGAAGACAAATCGTTCTCTATCCTGAGGAGACATCGTCACTGACCGTAACCTCTGCGCCTGCCCAATGACGGCTCTTGTCTCAGAGATCGCTGAACGAGGTCAGCTATTTTTATTAAATTCCTGATCTCTTGGTTGAATAAAACTCGATAAGTGTCATCACCGTCCCATTTGGGGCTCACACCCATGTGGGCTCACAACGGGTCTGATCAACACCTTGTAAAACCTCAGCTTGTTGGCATTTGCAAGGTATTTTGATTTTAGCAGCGGGCGTAAGGCATACAAAATGTGGTTGCCAGCACTTTGTTATCCCTTCTCACATAATTATTATAGAGACAAGGGACCTGAGCTGTCGGAAACTGGTCACTCCTTTAAATGTGTGGCCACCACTGCTATAGATCATCTTGCCGTACACCAGAGCTGATTGCAAAAATTTCTGATATCTTGTTCTCAATTTTGACACAAAATTGTGATTGCATTACTGTCAGTTTACATAAACGCGTATCCATATTTTCGTTTGATAATCTTTTTAACGATGAAATTTTTTAAAGATGCATGTAGTCAGCCCAGCGATCTAACCTTTGTTTAGTCTCCTCCTACGATAAGCCAAGATGGATGTGATGGAATTCTAAGTATAATATGTTCGTTCAGAAACTAAGCCAAATTTATGTACAACTGAATTTCCTTACAATTTTGCTAAAGTTATGTTTTTTAGGTTAAATATTTAAACAAAAGCTCCTGTATGCTGAATAAATACAACTTTTAAACCTTTTTAGATAGATTATGAAAGCTTCAGTTGTATTTCAGCAGTAAAACATAAAATTCAATATTAGGCTTAGATAAAGAAAAATTTAGAAAATTTCAGAAAATTTTGTAAGAATTTAAGCTTTTAGCTTTCTTCTGTTTAAAAATAAGAAAAATTTGGACGGTATTAAAACTAAATACTGTAGAATTTTTACTAGGACCTATAATTTTTAATTTATAACGTGGAAATGAGCTTTTCCAAATTTCCCTAAATCTTGAAATTGTATTATCTGTAATTCCTATAGTCATCAGAACAAAATCACGAAGAAGTCTTGAATCTATCTGAGGGTAATGGTTTGGTGAAGACATCTGCTAATTGATCCTTAGTAGATTTGTATTTTACTTCGCTTTCTCATTGTTTCAATTTTTCTCTAATGAAGTCATATCGTATATCGATATGCTTGATTCGTTTGTGAAATTCTGGATTGTTAATTAATCGTATGGTACTCTGATTGTCAATAAATAGCGTCGAGGGGCCATTCACATCTTCACTGATGTCTTTCAACAACTGACGTATCTGACTGATGTCTTTCAACAACTGCACATCCAGCCATATACTCAGCCTCGGTCGTTGATAATGCGACTGAATGTTGTCGTTGACTACTCCATGTCACTGGTCCACTATTGAGCATAAAGACATATCCAGTAAATAAACCATATAAGGACTTTTTCAACTTACATACCATTTTTGAGTTAATGCTCGTCCCATCTGTTGGTGTTAAATAAATATCATCTTGTAGCTTTCCATATAGGAACGCTGTTTTTACATCAAACTGCATAATTTCGAAGTTATTTGAATGTCAGCTTCAATAAAATTTGCCTCGAATCCGTATCGTGCAGGCATTCTAATACTGTCGCGATTGCGTAACTTATAGTCGGTATTGACTTCTATGCTTCAAATTCCCTCAGTTCGTTTATTTTCAGATTCTTGTACTTTTGGTTGGTTTTCGTGTTCATTTAGTTGTAAACAATCATCATCAGTGTGATCTTCTGGTATCTTAATCTCAATCGTATTTCTTCTTGGAAAACAAACAACTGTATTTTCATTAAAAATAACGTTTCGAGAAACTTTCATTTTTTCGGATCAAATATTAGTTTCATGCATTTTGGATCCAATTTTGTACGAAGCTCCTTGGGTATATACATGTACGCTTCGCATCCAAAAATTTTCGTATGTTCCAATATAGGCTTTTTACCTATCCATAGTTGGTATGGGATTGAATCGGGCGCTTGAGTAGTTGGTGTGCGATTTAAAATATACACTGCTGCGTGTTGACAGCTTCACTCCACAAATTAATTTGAACATCATTTGCATATAACATTGATCGTGCACTTTCCACTATAGTTCTCATGTCTCGTTCCGCTCTCCCACTCTGTTTTGGTGTGTTGAGAGCCGTTGTTTCCAAAGAATTCTTTTCTCCTCGATATTTCTTTGGAGCTCGGCACTGGCTAGTAAAGTGTCCCTTCTTTTGACAATTATAACAAATTAATCGGGATCGGTTTCTTCTCTTTTCATTTGAAAACCGTTGATTTTATGAACTGCTGCTACCTGCTTTAGTTACTACCAACGCCGATTCTGATTCTTCATATGACGTTAAACTGGCTTCTTCGTCCAAAAGTCATGCTCTTAGAGTATCTATACCATTTCCTTTGCCTCATCCAATGATAACCATGCTTGTCTCAAATTTCTATATTTTTGGGGCAAGCTTCCGAGAATTTTTGTGATAATTGCTACATCACTGATATTTTCTCCTATATCTTTAATTTGTTGTTCCAAATTTTGATTTGTTGGTCCACTTTTGCAATGTGAAATCACTTGAAGTCATTTTATATTGATGGAATCTCTCGTGCACTAGCATTTTATTTATTTCCGTCGTTTGTTTATAAATGGAATTCAACCTGATGATTATCTCATTTGGAATATCAACCAGTGATATTCACTCGATATCCAGACTTTTATCACTGTCAAATTGGTTAATTTCCTCAACAACTCACCAATCACAAGTATAACATAAATATTTGGTTTTTCATTGTGACAGTCTGAGCTTTGATTTTGCCTTTTCATTTATAACAAATACGCGGCAAACTCTTCATCGATGATCTTTTGCTCTTTTGTGTCCTGTTCATGCCATAGTTTGGACTTAGCATTAAAGTCACCGCAGTTATAATTAGTAGATTTTATATACCTCCAGTGATGTTATTACGTCTATATTCAAGTAGACCACCGGTCACTTAGAATATTGAAATTTAAATTTTGATTACTATCACCAGTGACAATTTTTGTTGATGTCACCAGGACTGGTGGCAGTTTTTGCATTAAGAACTTTGAGCTAGACAGTTCTAAAATTGACAGTCTTTAGATATCTTAGACAGCTTTCGCTTGATTAAGTTCCATGATTTTTGGTATGATGTGGATATTTTGAACTTTACTTTGACAAGCCGAGTTAGTTTTATAACGACGGCGGTGACGTGTCGTTATTTTAATTATTCAGGTTTGGATGATGTGCAAAGCAAAGCTCAGTTTCGATCTGATGAGGAATTTTAGTTAAAAATTAATTGGCATCTCATCAGGCCATGGCGACCGTGTGCTATGTGTAATAGCTACTTTACGCTCTATATATATTTATGTACAGTGTACATGTAGCGTTAGCGAATTATAATATGGATTTGCACGAAATATCTGAAATAATTTTAATTGTGTGTGTAGCGATGGTCGCTACAGTTTCTATTGAGGACTCTTGTTGATCTTTTTATTAGTGGTTTTCTTTAGTGTTTCCATTATTTTCAATCCTAGAAAAAAATAGAAATTAAATGACTTAATTTTGACGTCTAAGGTTATAATCACATCAGATTTTATCTTAAATATAAGCAACCTTCTACATCAAAGAATGCTGGATATTTAACTAGAATACCGTATATCTGTTTCTCTCAGGCTCCTGGCATTTGCAAGTTATATTAATTTTACGAGTAAACGTAGGGACTACAAAACATGATTGCCATCGACAGTGCGCTTATAAAAATCGAAATTCATTAATCCTTTAAATTTAAGCTAGGCTAACATAAGTTGTCATAATAGACAATATGCTCGATTGGCGTCCTTGGAGTAACTCGGCTGGCGATTTGGCCACACCGTAATGGATTCAAAACCATTTTGCTTTTTCCAAGTTTTGAAAGTGCGGACGAATTGTTTGAATTCTCTATTTGATTTAGGGTAATATGGGGCTGACGCCACATGTTCTGTTGAATTACATCGCTATAATATCTGAAAATCACTTGAAGTGAATTGAGTGGATGAATATATAGTGATCGCACGCATAATCTCACATAATCTCATAATCGCATAATCTCATTAATGGCGCTGCATAATTTTGGAACCGTTGCCAATGTTCATTACGATAACAAATAAGCTGAGTATATAGAATATTTCATCACATAATTTGGTAGCTTTGGAGATGACTTTGTTTCTATTCCGTTACTGTAACAAGCCGCTGTTTTATATAGCATGGACAGCAAAGCAGACGTTAGAGTGCTTCAGAATTTCTGTTTTGATTTGTTGGTTTCGCATCACAATAAAAGCCCATCGTTGTAGTCTGTTTATGGAGTGTGCCGGGTGTTATGTATTTGCATTCCATAAATAATTGAAAGAACCACCTTCTCAATTTTTGATGTATGTTACTTTTTATCGATGGCTTAAAAAGCGATAACCATTGATTGCCCTGAATTATCTAGGTAACAATGGGATATAACACACCCAATACCATATGATGATGGATCCGTTACTAGGACGTTCGAATTTATTCCGGAAATGTGCTAGTAGATCCTTAGATTAATATATTAGGAATTCATTTTCAATTCTTTTTGAGGTCGTGGTTTATTTTTTGTAGCCTCCACGCGGAGATAAACAAATGCCGTCTTTACTGATGTCATGTCCCAGATCTCACAGTTATTGAATCGGCATCGAGATCCACTTTCTACCAAATGAATCAAGTAATAGTGACATAGTCGATATTGACAGTTGAACAAAACTTGATGTCAGCATAGTTCCTATATGAGGTAATTCGATTTTGTTTATTTGTATCTCCTTTTGTGGTTACACTTGTTGGAGCATTGATCGCAAATACTATTTCTAGCACTTCATTGAAAGTATATAGGTTTTCTTTTGTAAACTCTTACTGTATCTTAATGGTGTATTTTTAACAGTTATACCACGGATTCATTCTTTAAAAACCAAGTGCCACAATTCGCTTTTTTACATACAAAAAATCATCTGCGCGCGTTACCACTTAAATCACGATTGATTTGATTTTATTTGCGTTTGGTTAAATTCATAATTCACAGCTGAAATAAGGATTTTTGAAGTAAAATGGACTGATAAAATTATTTGGAGGTTGCATCTTTATATATCCTAATCACCGAATCGTCATCAAACAGTTTTTAAATGGTTTGAAAAATATAACTTCGCACATTAGCCCCACAGTGCTCAAAACACTGACTTATTTATCTTTTTGGCTTATGTATGCACAAAAGATAAGACAAAAAGATAAATAAGACAGTGTTTCAAGCTGGAAAAACGGTAAAATTGTTGTTAGCCACTGATTTTGTTTGGGCAGCTAAAAATGCTTATATAAAAATTCTTGTTGACTTTTAAGAACAAAATATTGGAATATTAATTTACACTTTACTTTAACTCGCCATTATTGCTTCTGACTTGGACAAAACTGACCGCCTACCATTTTTAGTAGGCAACGGTGACCACCAACTAAAAATTTGGTATTTAACCACAGGGCGTAACATTTTTTAAGAACCGAGATACCATTCTATGGTAAATTTGGCAGATTTTGGATAATAAAATTTATACATAGTTTACATCCGAAAATATACATCCGACTAGTTCTGCTCGAGTTGTCTAAATTGCCTATACGATAATTTAAAGATAATTTAATTGTTATATTCCAAAACAAAAAAACAAATCAGCCATGGTACACTTCCTAGTTCTCCAATGATTTTTAATGCTTGATTAGTCTACCGTCAAAACATCAAACGCACTTGATCGGCAAAAAATATGACAAATTTTAATGATTTTGCATACAGGTGTAACATGTCTACCGTTGGACATATTTTTATTACTCGATATGCACCCAAAACCATATAACAACAAAACTTTCAAACCTTGATTAGTGTTTGTGGTAATGCAATTCGCGTTAACTAAAAAAAAAAAAACTTAATGATTAGTAAAAGTCGTTCTTAATTCAATGTCTTTCCAATACTTCCTCGGTGGATAATTTTATCCAAAAAAAAAAAAGCGCGGAAAAATAAAACCCAATTTAATCTAAAAATATCTTGAGGCGAATGTATTTCTTGTTGATGTTTTTTTTTTTTTGCAATTGAACCACTCACTCTCCATTTGAAAGTAGTTTTTTTTTTAGCTGTTTGTACAAAATAAAGTCAGTGTCACCCGAACAACGCGTGTGCACTCAAAATCACGTCATACACATGTATAAGAACCTGTATATTATATTATAATATTTTTTAAAATATTCTTAATCGCATCCAAATTTATTTTTAATTACAGTTTTGCTTCTATGTTGGATGGTTAAAAGTGGCCGAAGTATTAATCAATCCGTTCGGTGAAGATGATGATGATTTTGAATTAAATTGGTTAATTGATCGACATATCAAGGTAAGAATATATTATTATTTTAATAAATCCCCCAAAAAGTATTAAAATACTTGACCATGAATAATTAAAATTTTAGTGTTGTTGTTGTTGTATCTTTGTAACGCTCCGATGCTTAAAGGTGACCCATTAATAATGAAATGATATTCATCTTCCCAGAA
This sequence comes from Tipula confusa, assembly GCA_963556175.1. NCBI lineage: Eukaryota > Metazoa > Arthropoda > Insecta > Diptera > Tipulidae > Tipula > Tipula confusa. Next base: position 33,055,516 of record OY744477.1, on the reverse strand, counting down.
AGATAAAAAGAAAAAACAACAAATAATAAACGCACCTATAACTTAACGAGACCTTGCAAGGTTGTTTATAAAAAAATTTAACACATTTAAGTACTTTACGAACATGATAATTTACGACTTTAGTATTTTTATGTTTTTATTGAACTTTAAGCTACCGCATAAAGTTAATTTGGTCATATTTAGTAAGACAATCTCACTCAATCTATTTGACTCATCGCACACGTATGTTTCGTTTGTTTTTTTCTATATTTTACCTTACACCGGTTAAAAACCGGATTTTAACCCGTAACATAACCACAAAATTGTAAGCCCAATGGCTAAAACATAATAATTATATGGAACATGTACAACGACGCGTGTTTGTAATAATTTGTTCAATTGATTAATTTTGATTATGCTGATGATGATGATGACTTGGTCAAAAATATAAGTTGTTGTGGAATGCGGAATCTAAAATATATAAATAAAATTCGAGGCTATTTACAACATAAAATTAGACTCAGGTCATGAATTAAAAAAAATAAAAATGTTTAAGCGTTTGATCATTATAACATATTTACACGAGTGTACTTATTCGAAAAAAATTTGGCTTTTGCAAATCATTGTTATTGTAACTTTGCAAAGGTAACATCTTTTAAAAATTCAAAGTGTGTAGAGTTTTTTTGTATCTGAATTGAGATAAAATTCAAAACTCGTTTGATTGGTATTCCCAAATGAATCGCTTCAGTTATTTAAATGTTTATGATTGAATTTTAGATATAGAATTTCATTAAAACAGCCATGTGTGAATATGAATCAAAGTTTGAGCGAAAATATCAATGTTAGATCAATTTATTGAGTTTATGGCAACGAACGATGTGCAGCCACATGATTTTATTAGCAAGATTTACGAACATAATATCATCATGATTAAAACCTAAGTTAAAATTTTTTTTCAATTCATAGACTACATTTGTCTGTGTTTATTGCTAATTAAATATTAGGCTGTAGTATTTAAGCTGATATTGAGAGCTTTCGATTCAAATATCACCCATCAAAATCGGACCACTATTACGTGTTATATTGCACAATTTATGAATTATTGATAATTTTGTGGGTGCCTTGCCTGATTTTTATGCTCGAAAATGATTTATGGAGATGAACAAATATTTTGCCGTACTATTTATGCTGATATTGAGAGCTTTCGATTAAAGTATCACTCATCAAAATCGGACCACTATTACGTGTTATATTGCACAATATATGAATTATTGATAATTTTGTGTGCTAACCCCTTGCCTGATTTTTATGCTCGAAAATGATTTATGGAAATGAACAAATATTTTGCTGTAGTATTTATGCTGATATCGAGAGCTTTCGATTAAAGTATCACTCATCAAAATCGGACCACTATTACGTGTTATATTGCACAATATATGAATTATTGATAATTTTGTGTGCTAACCCCTTGCCTGATTTTTATGCTCGAAAATGATTTATGGACATAAACGAATATTTTGGTGTAATATTTATGCTGATATTGAGAGCTTTCGATTAAAGTATCACTCATCAAAATTGGACCACTATTGCGTGTTATATTGCACAATTTATGAATTAGTGATAATTTTGTGGGCTAATGCCTTGCCTGATTTTTATGCTCGAAAGTGATTTATGGAAATGAACAAATATTTTGGTGTTATATTTATGCTGATATTGAGAGCTTTCGATTAAAGTATCACTCATCAAAATCGGACCACTATTACGTGTTATATTGCACAATATATGAATTATTGATAATTTTGTGGGCTAACCCCTTGCCTGATTTTAATGCTCGAAAATGATTTATGGAGATGAACAAATATTTTGCCGTAATATTTATGATTGAGAGCTTTCGATTAAAGTATCACTCATCAAAATCGGACCACTATTACGTGTTATATTGCACAATTTATGAATTATTGATAATTTTGTGGGCTAATGCCTTGCCTGATTTTTATGCTCGAAAATGATTTATGGACATAAACGAATATTTTGGTGTAATATTTATGCTGATATTGAGAGCTTTCGACTAAAGTATCACTCATCAAAATCGGACCATTTTACGTGTTATATTGCACAATTTATGAATTATTGATAATTTTGTGGGTGCCTTGCCAGATTTTTATGCTCGAAAATGATTTATGGAGATGAAAAAATATTTTGGTGTAATATTTATGCTGATATTGTGAGCTTTCGATTAAAGTATCGCTAATCAAAGTTGGACCACTATTACGTGTTATATTGCACAATTTATGAATTATTGATAATTTTGTGGGCTAATGCCTTGCCTGATTTTTATGCTCATAAAGGATTTAAGAAAATGAACGAGTATTTTGTTGTAATATTTATGTTGGTATTGAGAGCTTTCGATTAAAGTATCACTCATCAAAATTGGACCACTATTGCGTGTTATATTGCACAATTTATGAATTATTGATAATTTTGTGGGCTAATGCCTTGCCTGATTTTTATGCTCGAAAGTGATTTATGGAAATGAACAAATATTTTGGTGTTATATTTATGCTGATATTGAGAGCTTTCGATTCAAATATCACTCATCAAAATTGGACCACTATTGTGTGTTATATTGCACAATTTATGAATTATTGATAATTTTGTGGGCTAATGCCTTGCCTGCTTTTTATGCTCGAAAGTGATTTATGGAAATGAACGAATATTTTAGCTGATATTGTGAGCTTTCGATTAAAGTATCGCTAATCAAAGTTGGACCACTATTACGTGTTATATTGCACAATTTATGAATTATTGATAATTTTGTGGGCTAATGCCTTGCCTGATTTTTATGCTCATAAAGGATTTAAGAAAATGAACGAGTATTTTGTTGTAATATTTATGTTGGTATTGAGAGCTTTCGATTAAAGTATCACTCATCAAAATTGGACCACTATTGCGTGTTATATTGCACAATTTATGAATTATTGATAATTTTGTGGGCTAATGCCTTGCCTGATTTTTATGCTCGAAAGTGATTTATGGAAATGAACAAATATTTTGGTGTTATATTTATGCTGATATTGAGAGCTTTCGATTCAAATATCACTCATCAAAATTGGACCACTATTGTGTGTTATATTGCACAATTTATGAATTATTGATAATTTTGTGGGCTAATGCCTTGCCTGCTTTTTATGCTCGAAAGTGATTTATGGAAATGAACGAATATTTTAGCTGATATTGTGAGCTTTCGATTAAAGTATCGCTAATCAAAGTTGGACCACTATTACGTGTTATATTGCACAATTTATGAATTATTGATAATTTTGTGGGCTAATGCCTTGCCTGATTTTTATGCTCATAAAGGATTTAAGAAAATGAACGAATATTTTGTTGTAATATTTATGTTGGTATTGAGAGCTTTCGATTAAAGTATCACTCATCAAAATTGGACCACTATTGCGTGTTATATTGCACAATTTATGAATTATTGATAATTTTGTGGGCTAATGCCTTGCCTGATTTTTATGCTCGAAAGTGATTTATGGAAATGAACAAATATTTTGGTGTTATATTTATGCTGATATTGAGAGCTTTCGATTAAAGTATCACTCATCAAAATTGGACCACTATTGCGTGTTATATTGCACAATTTATGAATTAGTGATAATTTTGTGGGCTAATGCCTTGCCTGATTTTTATGCTCGAAAGTGATTTATGGAAATGAACAAATATTTTGGTGTTATATTTATGCTGATATTGAGAGCTTTCGATTAAAGTATCACTCATCAAAATTGGACCACTATTGCGTGTTATATTGCACAATTTATGAATTAGTGATAATTTTGTGGGCTAACCACTTGCCTGATTTTTATGCTCGAAAGTGATTTATGGAAATTAACAAATATTTTGGTGTTATGTTTATGCTGATATTGAGAGCTTTCGATTAAAATATCACTCATCAAAATTGGATCATTATTACGTGTTATATTGCACAATTTATGAATTATTGATAATTTTGTGGGCTAACCCCTTGCCTGATTTTTGTGCTCGAAAGTAACTTATGGAAATAAATGAATTTTTTGGTGTAATATTTATGCTGATATTGAGAGCTTTCGATTAAAGTATCACTCATCAAAATTGGACCACTATTGCGTGTTATATTGCACAATTTATGAATTATTGATAACTTTGTGGGCTAATCCATTGGCCTGATTTTTATGATCGAAAATGATTTATGGAAATGAACGAATATTTTGGTGAAATATTTATGCTGATATTGAGAGCTTTTGATTACAGTATCACTCATTTAAATCGACCACTATTATATGCTATATTGCACAATTTATGCATTGTTGATAAGTTTGTGACTCTAGATGACACTAAGTAGTCTTAAGTATGTACCTAACTGTTTGAATAGTGAGCACTATAATAAAAGACTAGTGCAACATAGTTTTAGCGATTTTCCCCAACATTTCAGCTGAACTACCTAAGCCGTTTTTATTCCAGTAATTGCCAAATATACTTAAAATTTGTCACTTACGAACATTAGCATTGATTTAAGATTTGTGGCATCATTTCTAACAGGGGTTAGATACTCATCACAAGACCATCGCATTACTATTCATCTTGTTGTAAAAACTTGAAATAAACTGTCTGCTTACTACCCACTTACATTTAAGTTTCGATTTAAACAACATTTTAACTGAGCATCCTGTATGATGAATTATATGTCTAATCATCTTAAAACATGTCACCAATGTCACTTACTTGACCATGTAGTTTGACCTTTCGCTAAGTAATACTTAATAACGGATGCTGATTGCAGAATAGAAAATATACAGATGCAATTAAAGCATAAATTAACGTTTGCTGTGGATTAACATTTTATGGCACTATATGGTACAAAGGCAACCGGTAGTCAACCAATGAAATTGCTATAAATCTTGCAAACTTGTATATCTTTGAATAAAAGAAGAAAGTTTAATTATAAAACGAATCAAAATGTTTATATCACCTGCTGATTGCAATACTTAAATTTCACCATTTTGTGCATCTTTAACTGACCGATTACAAACACGCGATACTTTGTATATATAAAGTTTTGTTTTTTTTGTATTTAGAAGTATGAACACACCTGTAATTTGGAGATTTGGATGATTTAATCGAATGTACCTTAAAAACTATAATTTATGTGCCATCATTAATTATTTATAATTATATAGTTTTAAAAGATTTAAATATAACAATTTTTGTTCGACAATGATGAATTAATTTTTTTTAAACTAAATACAAGGTCGACTGAAGGTAGTTTTGGTCATGGAAAATGTTTTAAGATTATATAAAGTTAATTTGTAAAAGGTGTGAGAGTGGTTAAGTGGGACATTTAAGATTTATTATGAAAATAGTTGGATATACGGTTTGTTTTGTTTTTAGATCTTAATAGCAGGGGTACTCTCTCCTATCCTTGGTACCAAATTGTATCGAACGCTTGAGATACAATGGAGTCAGCAACTGACTCGGTCAGTATGATTTTTATCGTTTGCTGGTTTAGTAATCGTATAGGTGATTTAAATACAGTCAGTGGCTTTAATTGGTGGTCAGTGGTTTTAATGCATTTTGGGTTTTTTATTTTTTTAAAATTTACCTAGTATTTGATGCATCGATGTGAACATCAGATCCTATTCAACTTTGTAATGATTTTAAGAACAATCTTCTGGAAGACTTTATTAATAAAGATATGACTGAAAATGAAGCTTTAGCTCATTGCGTATTTCAATTAAAAGAGCAGTGTGAGCAAGCATGAATTGATTTATTCTTACTTTTACCACTTCCTAATGCAACAAAAATCTTAAATCAAAACATAAATTTTGCTCCTATTATAATAACAACTGAACCTAATCTGTGGGTATTACTCAACAATGATCAGAATGTCGCAGCACCAATGATAATTTCATCCTTACATAATCGAATTTCTCAAAAATGTTTTTATTTAGATGGACCTGGTGGAAGTGAAAAAACATTTGTATACCGAGCGTTAATTCGAAAAATCGATGCAGAAAATAAAAATGTATTATGTGTTGCATGGATAGGAATAGCAGCGTTTTCATTGCCTCTCAATATGGATGCCGTAAAATTTCCACAACTTACTCGCAAAAAAACTGACTTTTTAGTATTTGTTGATTGCGTAATTTGGGATGAAGCTCCAATACTCCAAGGCATAGCACTTGAAATTGTGGACTTAATATTTCGCGATTTAATGAAAAATGATTTACCGTTTGGTGGAAAGGTAAAATGGTCTTAGGAGGAGATTTTCGGCAAGTGTTACTTGTTGTTAGAAGAGAAATCGTGCGTCAATTATAAATGCGACTGTTAAAAGGTCCCATTTGTGGCATCACTTTAAAGTATTAAGCGTAAGTACTAACATGAGAGCAAAAAGTGATCCACATTTTAGCTTTTGTACGTTGGTGATGGTAAGAATTTTGATACCTCAGGAGGATTACCGCTAAATTGCCTTAAATTAAAAAAGGGCTGCTGAGAAATCTTGCAATAAAAATGGATTATGCAATGGGACACGGTTAGTGGTTCTTGATTTAGGCACCAACTGCTTAAAAGTAGAAATAATTACCGGATCACATTCAGGGACAATGCATTTTATTCCTAGAATTACCTTAGACACAGGTAATGATCCATCTTTGCCTTTCAACTTCGTTTGAAATCAGTTTCCAATTCGTCTCTCTTATGCAATCACAACAAATATATCGTAAGGTCAAACGTTCGAAAGAGTTGGATTGTATCTTCCTAAACCATGTTTTGAACATGGTCAACTTTATACCGCATTTTCTAGAACTTTTACATCAGATTCTTTAAAAATTCAAGTTTTCGAAACACCACGTCAGGGAACAGAAAATGTTACAGTAACAGACAACATAGTTTGTAAAGAAATATACGATTGAAAAAATATTTTGTGCAAGTGCACAGGGGTCCCCTATAGTCCACAATTATAAGCTTGAATGAAGCTTTGCTTATTGGCCTTTCACATAACAAAATGATTTAAGAGCGGTGCTTCTAAGATGGAAAAAAACCAAACGCAATCCAGTAGGTGAATATCAATTAGCTACAGTAACCTATGGAACATCGGCCGAACTCTTTGAGTATTCCACGGTACATCAACATGCTGATGATGAACAATCACTAAGTACTCCAAAGCAACTACATTTTAAAACAAGACTTATAAGTTTTCAACAGTCAATTAAAATCTTAGGAATAGGAAGCAAACCGTTTGCTGACTGCTTTGTATTCCAGTTTCATTTACCACCGTAAAATCGTAATCGATAAAGAGAAAACAAAACGCCTTGTTTTGTCAGAAATGTCTAAAATCTTCGACCCATAGCCTTTCCATAGCCAGCGCGGGTGGCACCACAAATCATTGGCTAATAATGAACCAACGGCTATGGAGTCTCGACTCTAGATTAAAACGTTGAATTGCCAATAGCAACTGCTAAATGCTGCGATTAACTCATGCTAGAACTAAATAGCACGCAGCAAATCGAAATACCTCGCTATATCAACTATGCGGAAGGTAATTACGCATTTGAATTTCTCGGATTTTGTGATGCGTCCGAACGCGCATACGCAGCTGTAATGTACAGTAGAATGTCATTAGTGGTCAAAGTCCATCTTTTGACCGCGATAACAAGGGTAGCCTGGATTAAAGATCTATCATCCTTTTGGAAATAATTCGTTACACATCGAGTGGCAAAGATTCTAAAAGCACTTCTTGTTATGCAATCTCAAGGCATTCCAAAGCTCTCCATAGATGGTGGAACGGCCTAACTTTTTGCAGCACAAAAGCATGACTAGAGAAGAAGCGGAATATAAAACATTAGGAGAAAATAAAACCATAGTTACTACACATTTGCAAGTGGAAAATATAGTGTGTTCCATTCAAGCCTTAATTAACAAGCACTCGTGATCTCTTAGGTCTCTCGTACAAATAAAAATTCATATTTTAAGATGGCGAACCAAACAACTTATTTCTCGACAAGAAAAACATAATTCGGGTTGGTGGGAGATTAGAAAACTCGGCATTACCATACGAAGAAACATATCCCAATATCCTACTGTATAAAAGGGCTGTCCATCAGAAATATTGTTGGATCATCAAGTAGCCCCAGCAGTCAAACATATAATAACCATCAATGATATAGCTGCCACCGATTAAAATTTAAATCCACAAAATAAATAATTGAAAATTCGTCAATTCACTGCGTCACCGTTTCATGACCTAAACTGGTTAGCCACCGAAGGATATATAAGCGCATTTAGACGATTCACTACTCGCCGAGGCATTGTTGCACACGTATTCAGCGACTAACTTTATTGGAGCTCACTAACTACTATGATCTCTTACTTATTCCACTAGCATCACCACATTTCGGTGGATTGTGGGACGTTCACCTTTGAAGAGATAACAACAATATTGAATCAAATAGAAGCCTGTCTCAATTCAATTTCAAGGCTTTTCCTATAAGTAAAGATCCCAAATCACTAGAAATACTAACGTCAAAGTATTTCCTGATTAGAAATGGCTTACTAGTGCCAGCACAAAATAAGCAACTAATTCAACATGGAAATATTCTGTCCCGGTGGAAGCTCGTCCAGAAAATTAATCCCCAATTTTGGTCCTTGCTCAGCCAAGAACCCGTGAAAGAAAATAAAACTCGAGAACAGAAAAGAGTCGGCAGCGACCCTATCGACAGGTAAAACAAGCACTGTATGAAGCCTCGGTTACTAATTAGAACTTCTTTAGACTAAATAGGATCTGGTAATTTGGTACAACCTATCCTAGTTGTTGGCATGAAATGAGTTACGTAGAGAAAAGGCTTGGCAGTCATCATATCGAGAATTTTTTACACCCACCACAATCAAGGAACTAGCCAAGTGCAAGGAACTTTATCTGACGGACTATTGGTTTGCGATAGCGACGCTGTATACTCAACAAAGTGAGCAGAATCGATGTGAGATATCAATGTGTTGCAAGGCATCAGCCCTCTATCGAAATTGCAGCACTGAGGTTACGAAGTCAGACAACTGCAAAACAATGGATTTTCCGTTGCATTTGAAGATCGAAAGACCGGCTTGTTCCACAGTAGACAAAAGCAATGCTATACTTTGGTAAACAATTATCTTCCTTTATCAGCATATCCGCAAGCGGTCGAACTATAGTTTGGATGTTGATCTACGCCACGTGGTCTACCATAAAGTCACCTCAGGCTAATTGCCAGTATCAAGAAAACGATGACTAGCCTCCATGCGCCTTTTGTTTTAATTCACGGAACTCCAACACATGGTGAAATTAGAGATTTGTTGATCAACTAAACACCTACCTCATCGTCATCTGATTTGAATGCCTATGTATTGAATGAATATGTAACACTATAACATATATAAACGATACATACACATTCATCGTTATATTGGTGACCCTATGACGTGTTTTGCACGTATAATTTTCTTCTGACTTTTCTTCTAGCATTGACTCAACTTGGAGGTTTTTTTGGTACTGCAGTAAGCAGCTATGTACAGCAGCATGACTTCTCCAGATTTTTCGTACAAGCCGCATAGTTCACATTTTTGGCATTCTTTTATTCTTTAATACTTTTAAGACGGAAATTGTTTATAATCTCTATTAATGGCACTTATGGACCACTCTTCTTCTACTCGACATAATCTGCGATAATTCACAGACAATTCTTAGTCAAGTAGCCACAATATAAACTTTATTCCATTCAAGCAAAGTTTTAGCTCTTAGCAATTCTTTTACTGTTGCAATCTAACTAACTTTCCGTTATTGTTACAGCTTCCTTTTTTCGTAAATTTTACGCGACATCCATTGGACATGAAATAGGAAATTCCAAAGGGCAAAAAATGAACATGTAAAACCTTGCAGATTAATATACTCTTTTGTGTTCGAAAATATCTGGTCAGACTATCCAACTTGGCTCAACCTGATTTTCTTATAGACTTTGCATTTTTGTTGTGCTCTAAAGCGGAACCAAATATCCACCTTGACTTTCATTCGATTTTAATAAAAATATTCGATACGATTCAGCTTATAAAGGATATTAGCCACAATGCTATTAGGAGTTTTCTAATATGAGTGCTTTATATTTGACATTCTATACTGCAGCAATATTACAAATGAGAGCATTATATTACAGAAATACAAGTAAAGCGATGCCAATATTTCTGTCATATGGTCCTGGGTAATTTATATAGACTTGCTTTTTTATTGCAATTAAAAGTTGACTTGCCATATTTGGGAAACCCTTTATATCGATTTATTTTATACAACATCACCCACCATAAAATTTAGCAGCCTTAACGATTTTTTTATTTATCACATACTTAATTTAACAACCTTGACAACAAACCTACATATTTACCATAAACTCTTGAGTACCAATAACCTAAAGTAAGGATTTACAACTTTATACGAGTACAAGCATAAATTATAACCAACATTTTTGATAGAATTTGTTGATCCCATTATTGGTGTACTGTACGATGTATTATAATTTTTTGCATTTCTAGGCATCCTATATGATTGTAGATGAGATGCATGAAGAACACCCAGAACTTCTCAAAGACCAATATTGGGAAGAAGTTGTGCCAAAAGATTTACCGTATACAGTAGCGTCCGAACATTATAGACGATCAGAACCAAAAGGTTCGGCTGAACTATATAAAATAAAACAAGCGGATGCCGTTTACGCCAATATCATACCAAAACGTATGATAAACGAAGATGTCTACGCCGATTACGAAAGTGTCGACACGCCAATAATTGAACGTAGAAAAAATTGGTTTTCACGGCAAATCACACGAATGGGATCGGTACGTAGTTCATCCACAGCCTATTCGTCGGGTGGACTTTTTGCCCGAAATCGACATAATTCCGTATATTCATCGCCCGAAGCTGGTATGTTGCCAAATCATATTCCAACATCGACCGCGCATAAAATGAGTTTTTACGATAAATTTGTGAATCGAAAATCGGTTCGAGCGCAACGGCAACTAATGAAACAAAGTAAGTAAATCACAAAACTGTCATAATTTGAAACCTAACCAAATTTTATTTACTTTACTTAGACTCTAAGCTTAGTTTGAACGGTGGGGTTATGACAACAGCACCACCACGAAATAGACCACGTATCCCAACACCCGATGTGACGAAAGAAAGTATGGATCGTGAACATAATCGTTTTGCCATTACAACAATTAATTCGTTGCCATCGACCATTGGACCGCTAGCAAATACAAATGGTATTGCTACACCGTCGATAGCATCAGGGGTTGCTCTAATGACACATCAATTAGCAAATACGCCCAACATGTATCAATCATCGATGAATAGTAATGATTTGCCGGTGGTGGGTACACTATTGTTGTCACCAATCAAGGAGATGGATTCAAATTCGGTGAATAACACGTTACAAATTGGACACCCAGCAACCGCGGCTCTAGCCAAAGCTGTTTTACCTCATAATTTACAGACAGCTCAATTCGGTAAGACAATACATTGGCCGTTTCCTAATTAGCAACTAAATATAATTTTGTTTATAGATTTTAATGGATTTACCAACACATCTTTATCCGATCGATCACTAGGATCAGTAATACCAACAATTACACATTCGAGTCCAGCACCAACTAATACAGTACCCGCTTTATCGATGGTACTTCCATCGTCAAGTCCAAACGAATCAAATATACCTACCTCGCTTAGTCACGATATGTTCCCCCTATCCGTGTCGTCACTTCCCATTGTCGTGCCCATCACATCACATTCCAATGTTATAATAACTGAATTACCCGCAGACAGTAGCACTTCAACAACCACAACAACTTCGGCCAGCGACAATATAAGTATAAACGAACCAGAATTTACGTCAATAAATAAATCGGCATCGTTACGATCGTCGAAACGTGATCGGCCATTACGTAAAGTTAACAATCATATTAAATCGGCGTCGACATCGAACGAAATGCCAATCGAACGCAAGTCGTCGTTGGATTTAAAACCATTAGATTCGTTGCATCCGCCGGCCATTGGAAAATATAAAGAAGTTGCATCGGCACCCTCGACACTCACAAAATCAAAGCCAGAAACAAAAACTGGTGAGGTCTATGTATAAATGTTTATATAGGTTAGGGTTTTAAGCGATATGTGAATGTGTGTGTGTATATATATGTGTACGTGTGATTAGGCTACGCTTCGTATACAGGAGCGTTACATTTGATAATTAAATTTTAATCCCTAGTCTTGAATTTTTTTTTTGTATGAAATTTTTTTTTTTTAATTTTTCGATATCTTGTTACCATTTTGACATTTTGCCTAATTATTTTTAATTTTTTTGTTTGTGTTTTAATTTTGTTTTACTAATTAAATTTGTTATTTTGTTTTTAATTAAAGAAATTTTTTGTAAATAGTTTCAATTCATTACACTTTGGACACTGTCTGTCTATACGGTGTGACATAGTTTAGTGGATCTATATAGTAAAGTAGTTTTTTGTTATAAATTTTAGTTTTTAAATTAATTAAACAAAATTATAAATTATAATTATATAGAAATAATTTATTTTTGTGTATAAAACTATATATAAATATAAAATAAAATTAATTAATTAAATATTATGTGAAGATATATTTTATATTAAAATTAAATTTTAGTTTTACTCGACGAACGTAATAAGTGATGAGCGCCAGTAAATGATAATAATTTCACTTTTAACACTGTTAACTTTAATATCACAACAACTTACATGTAGCTCGACCACAGCGACCTCTACGTCCGACAAATGGCGAGCCGCCTCTCAGAGATTCTTTTTTACGGGTCTGTTCATCGCCTTGTACAACTTCTGCTGGTCGGCATTTGCCGAATTATTTAGACTTTAAAAGTGAACTAAAAGTATACAAATACGATTGCCAGAAACTAGAGGCGCTTTTATCTTGCTTTTATTTACACTCCAACGCCAAAATTCCTAATCTTGCCGGCATTCAAATAGTAAAAACCACCAGCAACATCTGGGTAGACCATTGCACCAACCCAATCAGTGATTTTGTTCGTTTTTTTGTAATTCTCATGCGTTCGAATTGTTAAACCGGTACCCCGATTTTGTTCGGAATTTCATTCATTCTAACGCAGGAGAATTTCGTATACGTATACAGTGTATAATACCCACATTTATTATTGTGCGATTCAATTTTATTTTAATGTGTCAGTTTAATTCTCATGTAAACTACGCCTAAATGTTGTTTCAATAAAGCCTAAATGTCGAAGCGGTTGAAATCGGTTCGCATGAGTATTATTTTCCCAACCTTTCGATGTGACGATAGATGGCTTATATATACAAAATCAAAAATCAAATGTCGTTTTGTATTTTCATTCTAAGAAAAATATTATAGACGGAACTATATCATTATGCTCGAAAATCGAACAGAGAATACAATTTATATTTCAAAATGGTAAGTGTTCACAATTTTAAGTTAGAAAATCAAAAATCAAGTCACAAAATCAAGTTTCAACAAAAAAAGTAAACAACATGAGTAATACACTGCGCATGTACACTCACACAAACACAAGCAACATTATTATTAGTATTACTTGGTATTACGTTTAACAATTCTTACTAGAAATCGTTTTGTATTCTCATTGAAACAAATGAACCAAATTTTTAAAAAAGGTAAATTTACCAATTTTTTAAAATGGTGAATGACAAATTAATTAAAATTTTACAAAATTTAAAGCGATTTAAATTTATAATATAAATAATTATTTGTGTATTTAAAACCACAACTAAAACTTTAGATGCGTACGAATTTTTCAAAAATGATGTACCGAATTAAACTAGCAAAAAAATGTAAACAACATGCGCAAATACAGTGCGCATGTACAATACCACGAACACAAACACCAATATTAATATGCTCCGGTTTAACAATTCGTAATTCGTACGCATGAGAATTACAAAAAAACGAACAAAATCGGGATTTTTTTGTTAGTTTTTTCGGTACATCATTTTTGAAATATTCGTGCGCATCTAAAGTTTTAGTTGTGGTTTTAAATACACAAATAATTATTTATATTATAAATTTAAATCGCTTTAAATTTTGTAAATTTTTAATTTCGACACATCAAAAGGTTGGGAAAATAATACTCATGCGGTAATCGATTTCAACCGCTTCGACATTTAGGCTTTATTGAAACAACATTTAGGCGCAATTTACATGAGAATTAAACTGACACATTAAAATAAAATTGAATCACACAATAATAAATGTGTATATTATACACTGTATACGAATACGAAATTTTCAATTCTCTTGCGTTAGAATGAATGAAAAACGAACAAAATCGGGGTACTGGCCACGAACAATCAAATAAAATCAAAATTTGTAGTATTTCATTAAAAGTAAAAAGTTTTACAGTCCACTCATCAGCATCAAGGGATACAACATTTGGTCCTTCGAGCCGGATAGATATACTCATATTATTGGCGTAGATAAGTTGGTGTGGATAAGTTGGCGTGGGATAAACGAAGTCAGGTATTTAATAGCAATTGTTTTGGTGGTTTTATTGGAAGAGTTTGGAAATTTGGCATTCGATCTTTGGGGTAGCGTTGAAAAAATTAGAAAAGTGAATTGGTTTTCCTAGCCTTGAGAGTATACAAAATGGATGACGGACACATGGCAAATAAGATTAAAAAGTTGGTACGTAAACGGTCGGGTGTTAAAATACAGTTCGGTGCGTTAAAGAAATATATGGATAATTTTGATTCGAGAAATGACCATTGTGAATTTCTTTTAAATTGCCGCTTTACCAAGCTAAATGAGTGTCTTGAAAATTATGTTAAGGTGTTTGGTAATTTAGTTGATTTGTCGGTGGAGTTGGATGATGAAACAGTTTTGGAAGGGGTTGAGCTGGATAATCTTGAGTTTCAAGGAACATTTTTTGAGTTAAAGTTTTTGTTTGTAAAGTCATTGGATAGGGTACAACAGACAAAGGTAGAATTGTTCAATGGGGAACCAAGATTGGGTAAACCGTTAGGGGATGGAAATTCTAGTGTAACGAGAAACGAAACAGTGGTAACCGTTAATTCGCAAAATTATATTGAATCACAGTCATAGGTGGCATGTTCAGTTTCAAATTTTCATTAATAGAGAAATGGCTTCAGTTTAGGGACTCATTCAAAATAATGGTAATCCAACATTGTCGGATTTAGAGAAATTCTATTATCTGAGCGGAAGTTTAGATGATGAAGCCAAAGGTGTAATCGATGAAATAGAATTTTGCAATGACGGATTTAAACTCGCATGGGACGCCTTAATGTCAAGATTTGATGATAAAAAAACGATTATAGACAAACATATTCGGTCATTCTTTAATTTAAAGCCAGTTTATAGGGAATCCAAGTCAGGTTGGTTCCAAAAAGGTGTTCCAAGAACGGTTGGATAACGAAACAAGGAAATTATGGGAAAACGAGTTTAAGTTAAATACAACTTGGAAACAATTGGTAAACTTTTTGCAGGGTCGTTGTCGTATTTTAGTCGCATTAGGTAAAAAAGAAAAACAAGGATTAGGAGCATCATCTGGTCATAAAAAACAAGAATCCCACTCTAAAGCTTTTGTATCATCGGAAATATCACAAGAAAATAAACCGTATGTGTGGAATGTGTAAACAAGATCACTTTATTGGCAATTGTCGAAGTTTTTTAGACTTAACTGCCAAGCGGTATGAAAAGGCAAGACAGATTGTTTTATGTATAAATTGTTTAAAAGGTCGATATAAAGCCTTTGAATGTAGAGGACCTAGACGTTTGCATTGCAATCAAAAACACAAAAAGCTTTTACACATGAACTTAGCAAATACGAAAGCAAGTGAATCAAACAATTTGCACCAAATAAAATGAAGTACAAGCCCGTGCACATCTCAATCGGGCAATAGGTCAAATGTACATCCTAAGAACATCGATAAGGCAACCAATGCAACCACGTTGTATTGTCAAAGGAATAGTAAAATGAGACAGATATTTCTCTTACCATCGCTGGTTGTAATTTTAGATTCACAAGGAAGCAGTCATTTATGTAGGGTGTTGCTTGATTCGGCATCGTAATCCAATATTATTTCATCAGATTTGGCTGATAAATTGGCTATAGCAAAAAGTAGCATAGTGTCATCAATTGCAGGTCTTAATAACACGAAAACAAATATCAAAACCAAATTGCTTGCTAAAATCAAATCTTGAATAAATGATTTTAGCGGTGAATTAGATTTTCTGGTGGTACTGGAAATAGCAAATAATATTCCTACTGAATACATAAACATTGATGATTGACCTATTCCAAGTGACGTGAAGCCGATCCTAGTTTTAACATTCCAGGCTCAGTAGACGTACTATTAGGGGCTGAAATATTTTATAAGAGTCTTATAAATGGAAATCTAGAATTAACACAGAATTTGCCAACGTTACAAAACACGTTGTTTGAATGGGTGATTGGCGACAAATTCGGAAATAGTTCCAATTTCCTTTTGTCATCACATGATGATCAGAGTGGCTTTGATATGGATGTAAGGTTAGATCGCATCAGGTGCAAAGATTTTGGGAAGCTGAATCATGTGATCCCGAACCAATTTTGACATTAGAAAAAAAAACATTGCGGGAAGTTGTTTATGGATACATATTCGAGGGATGAAACTGGTCGGTTTACGGTAAATTTACCAATGAAAGAAAATGTCGTGTCCGTAGTGGTTTCAAAAGCTATAGCAATAAAACGATTTGCATGTACGTTGATTTAATGCGGGAATACGAACAGCTAGGCCATATGAAGGTAAGCCAAATAAATATTAATCAATCATTGGAATATTTCTTACCGCATCATGCCGTATTCAAATAAGGCAGTAGTACTACTAAGTTACGCGTGGTATTTGACGCTTCGGCCAAAACGGCGACTAATTTGTCACTTAACGAAGTTCTTTTCGTAGGTCCAGTCGTACAAAAGGATTTGTTTTAGGTTATTCTTGGGTTTCGGAAATTTCTCTATGGATTTACAACCGACATTGAAAAAATGTATAGACAAATAAATGTTCGTAAAGAGCAAAAAATCCAAGGAATTGGAATTACAGGCTATAACGTATAGTACATCACCTGCACTTTATTTGGCTACTAAGGCCCTTGTCCAATTAGCTATTGATGAACAACATCAATATCCATTGGCAGCTAAAGCAACTTTGGAACATTTTTATGTAGATGATTTACAGGGCGGGGGCGACGATATTAATGAAGCGTTAGAGATGCAAACTCAACTAATAGAAGTGTTAAAACGTTAGGTTTAATTTGGAATTCTACAACCAATAAATTCAAGTTTAAAATTGGTATAACTCATATGCCAGCATTAGTTACAAAAAGAGTCGTATTATCAAACATGGCGAAGCTGTTTGACACCATTCTACACTATAGGGTTAGATTTTTGTGGTCCTTTCTCTGTACACTATAGAAACCAGAGAAAAGATACCTTTACTAAGGTTTATGCATGTATTTTTGTATACTTCGCCACCAAGGCTATTCACTTAGAGGTGGTCGAAGATGCAACGGCGGATTTATTTATTGCGTGTCTCAAACGGTTCTTCAGTCGTCGAGGCAAAAGTTCGCTATTTGAAGCGATAATGGCACAAACTTAGTTGGTGCTCATAATCAGTTGGTACATCTTCAAAAATTATTTGCTGAAAAAGAAAATCGTATTACGAGTTTTGATGCAGTAGAGAATGTCAAATGGAATTTTACTCCTCCACGAACCCCACATTTTGGTGGGTTATGGGAATCTGGGGTGAAAATATTCAAATCACATATGAAAAAGGTAGTCGGAGCAAAAATCATGAATTCGAGGCCAATGTCTGAAATGTCATCAGACCCGAACGATCTTGAGCCTCTTACTCCAGGGCATTTTTTGATTGGGAAGGCTATAAATTCCATAACGGAACTTGACATGTGCAAATTACCTGAGAATAGATTATCTCACTGGAAACAACTTACCCGACCATACACACACCAAACTTATAGATCAACCTGAAAATAATAATAATAATTGTCGTTGCATGACATGGAAATGCAAAAACCACTCGTTAGTGCATTTGAGTGAAGATAGCGAAGAGTTCATTGGGCAGTCAACGTCAAGTTATGTCCCAAATAAAGTTATTACACATTGTTCATACACCGAAATGTCTCAGACCATTTTGCCTACAGCAGTTATCAATATTTTAGATTCTTTCGGTCAAATATTCAGTTGTCGAGCCCTGCTAGACTTAGGTTCTCAAATGAGCTTTATTACTGGAATCATGTGCTTAAAAACTTCATTTTAAAAAGCAAAATGCTCGTTTATCAATTTGTAGTATATCAGAATCCAAAACCGGAGTTATGAAGGGAGTCATCAATCTCCTAATCAAACCTGAGTGTGACCCAGAATTTTCTATCAAAGCATTAATCATACCAAAAATCACCTCGAAGATTCCTTCTCAGAATTTAACCATCAACCATCTCGAAAAACTACATGCAGTAAAGTTGGCTGATCCATCTTTTTATAAATCAAACCACGTTGATATAAGCATTGGAGCTGACCACTTCTTCAAATTTCTCAGAGACGGTCAAAAATGGAGATAATGAACCATTACGCCAAAACACAATTTTTGGATGGATTGCTGCTGGAAAAACCAGTAATTTATTGCAGCCTGAGTTAATTTCAATGGTAGCGTCCGCGGCAGAGCATACTTGCATGAACATTGATCTTACACTTCGCAAATTCTGGGAAGTCGAGTCTATCACAGCTAGAAATAAATTGTTATCCACAGAAGAGCAGCTATGTGAACAACAGTTTACTGATTCACTGCAATTAACGAATGACGGCCGATTCATTGTAAAGTTACCCTTCAAAAATTCACCAACTATTCAGTCCACACTTTATGCAATCATACTTCGATTCAGAGAACGTGCCATCGTTTTTTCAGCTGACGTTGAGAAAATGTACCGTCAAATTATTGACGGTTACATACGGACTGGCATCTGCCCCATTTTTGACAACATGGGCAATTAACCAAACGGCCGTAGAAAGCCAAATCACATTACCATTAGCTTTAGCCGAAATTATGAAAAACATCTGTGTAGACGATCTGATGGCCGGAGCAGAAGACGAAATAGAAGCAATACAAATTATGGAAGACATTACAAGTATCTTAAAAAAAATTATGACAAACAAAAAACAATTTATTTTAATTTGTTGGTAACACTTCGTGATTTAAATTGTCAGGTTGGTCCATAACTTATTAACTTATGGTATTTGTATTATCAGGTTGATCTATAAGTTTGGCGTGTATATGGTCACGTCCGATAATTCTGCCGCCGTTGAACCATTAGGTTCAAATAGAAGTCGAACCAACTTTGTTATTGGCCTTTTAAGTTGTCCATTTTTGGCTTGATTGTGACAACTCTCGTTAGACCGTCAGATCCAGGGTGTGCTTCAAGCAGTACTCATTGGTTGATGGGTCGAATCGAACAGGTCATCGAAGAGTCTGATGGTAAGGTTCGATGTGCAAGTATTCGAACTAAAAATGGACAAATCTAGCGGAGCATCACCAAATTGTCACGACTTCCAAGGAATTAATTTTTATTTTTATTGACAATATGTAAAATGTACATTTAGATTATTTGATTTAGTCCATCTTGGAAAGAAATCACTCCAAGGCGATATATTTTAAGATTTAATTCAAAATAAGTTTAACAATGTCAAAATCAATGAAAGGTGGCAACACCAATTAACTTTTTTGTTTTTACTCTTTTACGTTTTTTTTGTGAATTATTTTTTAGTATTATGGCGAACGTGATCGGGTCACGAACAATTAAATAAAATAAATCCATATTTGTAGTATTTCATTAAAGGTAAAGAGTTTTACAGTCCGCACTCATCAGCATCAAGGGATACAACAAAAACAGTCACAGCTTCGAGGTCTCTATAAAGGCCACCAGCAGCAACATCAAAAATACTCAAGTTTAATACTAGGAAACACTTCTGCCAAAATCAAGTCAATAGCACATTATTTCAAGCAGATCCCGAAAATCAAGGACACACCAAGCCAAAAAAAAATGTCAATGAAAAATAGTCTATATATAAGATCGGATTGGCTCTAGTCATCAGTATAAATAAAGGGGTTGTTAGCTCTTTTGCTTTAAGACAACAGCATTAGGAGCTTAGACATAATGGGAATCACACATGTTCAAAACTCTGGATTTAAATTTTTTTTAATATTTTTATTTCGTTAAACCCAATTTATGCATAAAACACATAAATCATAATTTTGCAGAAACATAAAATGAAAAGCAACAAAATACTGTCATAGCAACACCTTAATATTACCTGTGATTTTTTATATAAGCTTTAGCGTCAGTCTGGCCAATTTACAAAATAAAATTAAATGTATTAAATGGAGACATATAGAAATGTATAATCTACTTTAAACCGTGCTAGATATATAAAGTTGAAGGCCTACAAGGGCTTCTCAGATTCCTATTCAAAACTTCCACTTTGAGTCTTATACAATTTATAGTAGAAACCACCTTTTGCCAACAAGCTCTCATGATTTCCCATTTCCACCACTTTACCACTTTGTAGTACACAAATTACGTCAGCATTCTGAATTGTTGTCAACCGATGTGCTATAATAATACACGTGCGACCGCAACGTGCCGTTTCGAGAGCTTGCTGTACAATTTTTTCTGATTGTGAATCTAACGCTGAAGTAGCTTCGTCAAGTAGTAATATTTTCGGGTTGCGCACTAATGCACGTGCTATAGCGATACGCTGTTTTTGTCCACCAGACAATGATGTACCTTTTGTGCCGAGACACGTGTCGTAGCCAAGTGGTAAAGACATAATAAAATTATGAATATTTGCAGTTTTAGCCGCTTCGATCACATCGGCTAGATGAACATTTCGATTATTATCACCGTAAGCAATATTTTCGGCTATTGTCCGTTCGAATAGGACTGGTTCTTGTGAAACAATTCCGAGCTTACTTCGGAGATCATCTAACACTAAATCATTTGATATGTCGTCAACGTCGACAAACTGTAAAAACGAAAATGTTGGTTTATGCACTTTCCAAATTCAAATGTTCTATACTCACAATTCTACCATTGTCTGGATCATAGAGTCGCTGAAGCAATTGAATGCATGTTGATTTTCCACAACCAGAATGTCCAACTAAGGCCACCGTTTTTCCCGAGAGCACTTCTAAATTAAGTCCCTGCAAAATTTGTACGTCCGGCCGTTTTGGATACGAAAACTCAACGTTCTGATAGTTAACGGTATTTTCATTGCTGTCTTTGCGAGTATTATCGATCATAAATGGTGACTTAATTTTTGGTCTTCGATCAACGATCCTAAATATTCGTTTAGCAGCTACAAATGCAGATACAAAGGCGGGAGCAAAAGCTAACGTTTGACCCAACATCATGGCGCCAAAAATCAAACCTTCAGAAACTCTACAAAATTGCTAGGTTAGTAATAGATCGACTAAAAAAATTTTTGAGGGGTTACTTGATAATATTTTCATATGGTATGGCGTCATCGGCCACCAAAAAACCTCCATAAAATAGAACAACACCATATGCGAAGAAAGGCATTGCCTGTCCAATTGAAAACACTACACCGCGGAACATCATTTTCTTGCGAATTAATTTTTCAACTATGCCCACCGATTCGGTGTACCGATGCATCATTGGCCCTTCTTGTCGCAAACTGGCAACAGTTCTTAAATTTGAAACAGCCTCCATCGCAATCGATGTTGCATTTTCGATAGCAGTTTTCTCGACGAAACTGGCAGCTGACATAAATCTGAAATTATTGCGTTGAGTTAAGCGTGAAACGGTGTTCGGTTTAGTTCGATATACTTACTTAGCTTCGAATAGTACAGTGCCCAATATAAACGGAATGAAGCTAATACAAACCAATGCTAGCTTCCACGAGTAGTAGAATGCAATGGCTAAACCAAATATTAATGTCGATATGGCTTGAAAAATACCGGCTAATGGTTGACCAATTGCCGCCTGTATGCCTGGTGCGTCGAGAGAAAGTTTCGTACAAAGCGCCCCAATTGAATTGTTTTCCTGGTCGAACCATCCCATTTCCTGTTTAATCATCGATGAGAATAACAATGATCGTATCCTTTTCGTTAGATGACAACCAGTCAAGGTGAATAAATAGTTTTGCAAGAATAAACTGAACGCAGTAACAATTCCAACAGCGACGAAACTGATGCAGATGATATTCGTGCGTGCTAATACATCGTCTGGATTATGTAGTGATAGGGCGCCGTATACGTCGCCGAACAAGATTGCAAATGCAGGATATGAGGCACCTGCTAGTAGAGCACCAATACCACCGAGTATCAAAAAAGGTATTTCTGGTTTAACGTAGCTGAGAATCCGGCACACCAGCTTAAAATATTCCATATCTTCGTCATTCTGCTCCTCCAACTCTTTATGGTACTGGTCGTCGTTAAAATGCCCTTTTTGCTTATCTACATAGTCATTACTGTAGTATTCGTCTTTTTTCGACATCGTTTTATCTGAGAGCTCCATTTCCTTCTCCAGCATCTGATCAAATGCATTATCAATCTCTTTGGATCCATCAAAGTTTTCTACAGCATGCACTTGATTCATATGGAAGTATTGACCTTTTAACATCATTAACTCGTCGTGTGTTCCATCTTCAATAATTTTTCCCTTTTCGAGTACCACAATTCGATCGGCTTGGCGAATCGTGGAAAGACGATGCGAAATTATGATGGTGGTGCGCCCCTTACTCGCATTATCCAAAGCATCTTGAACTAGTTTTTCGGATTGGGAGTCAAGCGCTGAAGTTGCTTCGTCGAGAAGTAAAATTTTTGGATTTTGAATAAGCGCCCGAGCAATCGCGATGCGTTGCTTTTGCCCACCCGACATTAACGCACCACGTTCTCCAACTTTTGTTTCGTACCCATTTGGTAGTTTTACAATAAATTCATGTGCACTTGAAGCTCGTGCCGCCGCTTCAATTTCCTGTAGAGTTGCATTCGGTTTACCGTATCGTATATTTTCTGCAATCGATGTAGCAAAAAGGACCGGCTCTTGCCCAACGACAGCCAGATTAGCACGGAGCCACGAAATATTCAATTTTCGTAGATCGTTCCCGTCAATCGATACTCCACCTTCGAGCGGATCGTAAAACCTTTGAAGCAGCTGAAGCGTAGTTGATTTACCACATCCAGAACTACCAACCAACGCGATCATTTGTCCCGCATTCACCTTTAAATTGAAATTCTTTAACACTTCGGTGTCGTTTCGTGTCGGATACCGGAACGATACATTTCGAAATTCTACATCACCCTTAATACCGTAGTTTATGATTTTACCGTCCTTGGACATTGCATCAATTTTGGGCTCTCGATCGATTACCTTAAAAATTTGTGTAGCGGCGCCTCGTGCAATAGCAAATATTCCGATAAATGGTGCCATCCGCGCAATATTATCTGAACCAACGAGAATACCAAAAAACGTGATCATCAGCACGGCCGGAGTATATTCCTTATCCTCCTTATCACGATCGTCCAAAATCAAAGTGACACCATACCAAAACGCAAGTGCATTACTCGCGTAGAATACAAATTTCATAATGCCTTCACCAACACCGGACCATGCTCCTTTACGTTTACCCGCCACCTCGGCCGGTATAAGTTTTTGTTCGTAACGTTCCGATTCCTTTTTCTCACCACCAAAAGCTAAAACGGTTCGTATGCCAGTCAATACCTCTTCCGCTATCGATCCTGCATTCGAATACGATTGTAATTCTTTCGTTGTTAGTGAACTTTGGAATTTTGCCACCAGAGTGCTTGTTGTAATTAAAACAGGGACGCAAGCTATACAGACCAATGTTAATTTCCAACCGTATAAAAACGCAATGACGACCGATATAACGAAACAGGAGAACAGTGAAATGCACATGCAAACTTTTTCTGAGATTCCTTCACGAATTTTTTCAATGTCCCTAGAAAAAAATTTACCGTTAGTCATACATGAGTTTGATAGTGACTTACTAAAGTGGTACTCTGTAATTCGTGATCCAAAATTTTCACCAGTATTGCCATCGTGCCACGCAATATCTTGCCTAAGTACCGATTGGAAGTATCGTATCCGAATTCGGGTGACCTGTTTCAACGATGTATAATTGAATATATCGACACAAATTGTGCCAGTAATAAATTGAAGCAGTGCTGTGATTGCCATTAAAATCAGGTACGATATCGAATCCTTGTAGATTTCATTACGATTCTCCTCCTCCGTTGCGTTAGTCCTGTCGAAAAAAAAATTTCGTCATAATTTCGTGATAACGATAGATTTTTTTATACTTACAATGGGTGTCCCCCACCAAACAAATGCAATAATACGGTATCCGAAGTTGTACCCATACGATATGCTCGTTCAACGAGCAATGTTGTAAATTCACCATAAATAATAATGACCAAAGGTAGTGCGAATGCGTTCAAGACCGCCAATATAACACCAACAATGATTAGAAAAACTTCCATTTTAGTCGCGAACCGATACAATTTGAAGTAGCTAACGGATTGAGATTTTTCCTCCAATTTATCACCACCACTATCATTCCCATAATTTTTGGCGTCATTGTCATTTGAAACGGCGTCTCGCGTCTGTCCTCCCCTGTGAATAAATTGCAAAAACACACAAAATTTTGTGTTCTAATTTAATTTAAAATTAATTAAAATTAATAAATAAAAAAATAGTAAATTAGGCAAAATGTACGTTTGTACGTTTTGGACGTGACCTTTGGCATTGACGTTAAATTTTTCAAATCAAATTTACGAATTTTGACGGCCGAAATCATGCATCACATTTATGTTTTTCATCGGTATTGCTGTTCATAAATAATAAATTGATGGGATCAAGTTGCCGCACTACTTAATTTGCTGTCAATTGAAATTAATTTTTTTCGAACAGTCATGGAATTATATAACAGTTTTTTTTATATATTGACTCATGTTTGAATTCAGGTTACTTAAAACTGCAACAAATCAGGTTGATCAAGCCATGTAACTTGTATTGGAAATACGTATTGAACGCATTCGAATCATTACAGATGTTCCACTGTATTTAACTTTTATAGCTAACTTCACTTCTGATTAAACCATCAATCAAGTAACGTTAGAAATCATAAAGCTAAACAAAAGATTTTTCATAACTAAAATTTAATCGAGAAAAATCCGTATTTCTTTTTCACGTTTCCAACTCTTCTTACCATTAATCCCATCAGGTTATGGGCCCAGCGGATGAAGAATACGAATATTTAAAAAAAAAAAAAAAAAAAATTACGGCAAATTAATTGAATAAAGTGAAATTGATTTTCGGTGTTGTGAAATTCACATACGGAAAAAGATGGCGTCAGCTGAGTCAAGATTTTCAAAACTAAACGGAACAAATTATTTTGTATGAAAATACAAAATGGAAATTCTTAAGGAAAAAGGTTTAAGGGCAGTCATCAATGAGGTACTACCATCACCAGTTACAGCAGCGTGGACAGCAAATGATGAAAAGGCACATTCAACAATTGTATTGAATGTAGAAGACGATCAAATTCATCACATCATTGGTGCAAATTCAGCAAGAAATGCATTTTGCAGTTAATCGTGCAATAGCGGCTTGATGAAGGTGGAGATGCGGAAAACATGTGAATTCCACGAACGAGCTGTTTCGAAAGTTATTGGCGCTTGGTGCAGATTTTAGTCTGGAATTTTTTTGAGTGTTACCTTGTTGGCTTCTTTGCCACCAAGCTACGACGGTTTGGTAACGGCGCTCGAGGGTAAAGAAGAGAGTAAATTGACAAAATAAGTTCAAAAGAAGAATGGATCGAGGCGGAACAACGGATGACACTGCATTAAAGGTTAACACATCAAGAGCAACGTCTAAAAGGTGAAAATAAAAGTCTGAATTCTATTTTCGTCAATATTGACATGAATTGTAGAGATAAAGTAAGCGTTGCAAGTGGTCAACAATTAACAGCTGCGGGCAAAGGCACAACTAAGGTCGATTTTCTGAACGAGGAAAATCAGAGTGTTCCAGTAAGAATCACAAACGTGTTGCTAATGCCAGATATAAAAAAACTGACGAAAAAAGGTTTTCAAGTAAATTTCAAAGGCAACAAGTGTGAAATAATGGAAAACAGTAGGCAAATTGCAGTTGGCGAAATCAACGGTAAACTTTACATACTAAAGGAACCTCACAAAGTTTACTCGACCGAAAAGGAATCGAAAGGCTGCATACATTATTGGCATAAGGTTCTAGGCCATAGAGACATTAAAGTAGTGAAGTCATTGGCGAAACAAAATTAGGTTAAGGGCATCAACTTCAAGGAGTGTACAGTGGATTGCAAAATCAAATCCAAGTGCAGTTACAGTTATAGCAGTAACAGTTATGGATCTGATTCATTCGGATGTTTGTGGTCCGATGCAAACGACCACAACATCATGTGATCGTTACATTGTGACAATTATAGACTATTTCTCAAAATTTGCAGTCAGCTACCTAATTGCAAATAAATCATCAGTTTACAGCAAATTCAAGGAATATATTGCGATGGTAAAGGTTAAATTCGGAAAGAAACCTAAGTGCATCCGTATAGATCGAGGACTATTCCGTATAGATCGAGGATTATTTAAAGTCAAGCAGAATTCAAATCCAGAGAACTACTGCATACACACCTCAACAAAACGGAACAGCGAAACGCAAAAACAGAACGTTGCTAGAAATGGCTCATTATATGCTAATTGATGCAGGTCTAGAGAAAAAGTTTTGGGGCGAAGCTGTAATGATGGCTAACGATGTCTAGAATCGTTTGCCAACAAAGGGTATAGAAACAACGTCATATGAAGGCTGATTCCAGAAAAGTCCGAATGTGCAATATTTCAAAAAATTCAGATCAGAGTGCTATATGCATGTACCAAAGCAAACAAGGCGCAAATTCGACTCAAATGGTGTAAAAGCGCAGTGCTGGTCGGTTTTAATTACGAATCAAAGGCATATCGTTGTTACATTCCGGAAACCGATCGAGTCACAGTTCGTCGAGTTGTTCAGTTGGTCGAAAGGGGCCATTTGTTACCTAACAGACACAAGGCAAGGCTTGTTGCTCAAGGGTTTTCGCAGAAATACGGTACTGATTATGATCAGGTGTTTGTTTGCTCCAGTTATTCGTCAAACTACGTTTTGAACATTGCTTACAGTGGCAGCAACCAAGGACATAAAGGTTTATTATCTAGATGCGAAAACGGTTTTTCTTAACAGAATGAAACGATTTACATGAGATAACCTCCAGGATTCAAAGTTGAAGGCGGGGAAGATTTAGTGTGTCTACTAAAATGGAGTATATATGGTCTAAAGCAAACAGCGCGCAATTCGAACAAAACAATTCATCAAATTCTCCTCGATTACGGTTTTGTTCAAAGCAAGAATGATCCATGCTTGTACACCTACAACCATGATGGAAAAATATGCTACGCATTAATTTACGTTGATGTGGTCATTGCTGGTGAAAACAACGTGATAATCTCCAATTGCGAAACATTTTTAAATGAAGGATTTCTTGAGTCTTCAAGTCAAGAAGGAAGCAGATGGCCATTACACGTTAAATCAGAATGCTTACATTGGAAAAGTACTAAAGGATTTCCAAATGGATGCAAAGGAGTCCTCAGTTCCATTATCAGTTGGATATGGTAAAGGAGGAGATATGGATTTATTGTTGGGCAACGGCAAATATCAAAAGTTGCTCGGTTGCTTACTCTACATATCAGTCAACACGAGACCTGACATATCGGCAGCGGTTTCAATTCTTGCACATAAGTTGTCCAGTCCAAACCAAGAGGATTGGAATGAATTGAAACGAGTATTAAAGTATCTCAAGGGTACTGCGGAATTGTAACTCCAAAATCATTTTCTACATATTTAAGCAGTGGTACCTTTCAATGCGTGCAACATTTTACGCTACATTTTAGCTACTCTGCACGCTTATTCCACTCCATCGATCGATCGGATACACTCTGGACAAAAAATTTGCCAGAAATCATTAGGACTGATCTAATACAGCAAATCTCGTTAGACATTCAGCACCAGACAGAAAAATAGCATATCAGGTTCTTGCTGGTAGCACCTTATGTGCGCTACAGCATCGAACAGTTGATAATGGATAAATGACTTGGTTTGAGACGGTACCTTTATCAGTACTGTCAAACTACAATTTAGTGCCTAACACAACGTAGCCCACTATAGTTTACAGAATTTTAACATAATATGTTAAAATTAGAGATTTTCCGACCATGCGCACATGTTGCAAAATAAAGATCGCGAGTGGAGACCCTTGGCCGATTTCCGAAAACTTAACTTATTGATTAGAATGCGTGATTTACGCCCAATGCTCTACATTTAAGGATTATTTATGACATCATAAATCGAGGCCAAATTTTACCTGGGGATTTATGCCACAAAGTATTAGTATTTTTAACAGTGTATAGGGTAAATACAGTACTTATAAATCCGTAACTTCTGGATTTGTTTGAATGATGTTTTATTCTTCGAGGTCTGATCATGCGAGGACTGTACCAGTATTTGTAAACTGCAATTGTAACCAATTCTCTAACAATTTTTTTCCTTTGATTTCAGGTATACTAACTACACTTCTCTGGGTACATTTCTGGTTACATGTCGAGACCATTTTAGAACCAGGTTGCTCTTAAATGAATCTTGATACAACCAGAAGAATGTTGACATCGAAAAACGCCTCAATAAACTTCACACTTTAGATATGCTTCAAAACAAGCGATTTTGGTTAGCATCGCCATCTTTTGTCACTTTACGCAGCTTAAGTTTTATCAAGTTAGAGAACTTGCATTGTCGGAATCTCCTCGTTAGATGAAAGACGTGAAAATTTTCGATTGTTCTTCTCGGCATTTTGGTGCTACGTCTAGAGTGCCTCATGGTCATGGCAGTCATATTAGTTATATCTTATTCATAATATTTTTCAACGATGTTGTCGACTGCTTCAAGTTAGTGAAATTCTCTTTGTAGATGACATGAAAGTATTTGCCCCAATCGCAACCGTTCCCTGATAATATTTTAATTATATCCTTCAGGATGTTGTTATTAATAGAATGGAGGGTTGCTTTGATCTTAGTGTAATTTTCTCCTCTTACCTAATATCACTAGGCATATTGATTTTGTTATCAGCAGAACCAACACCATGTTAGGCTTTATTAAGCGTAATTGTGCTGATTTTTGTGATCCGCTAACAGTGAAGGCTTTTGTATGTTCTATCCTGGAATACGTTCACCCTGTTTGGTCCCAGTTTTGCATGTGCCACTCTGAACTTATTAAAAGTATCCATAGGCAGTTCGTCCTATATGAACTTCATCATTTACCCCACAATCCTTGAGATTTTTTAGTTTTTCCGCCATATTAGGACCGTTGCGGCCTGCTTGGATTGCAACGGTTTGACATATTAAATGCGCGTATTGTCTAAACCCCGTGGTATTGGTTTCTAATCCAGCGGCACGTTAAAAGCCATTAGCAAAAATTATCTGACGTGTATCGATTTATCTGACAATATATCGGTGAAATTAACCCTTCAAACTTATATATTTTACCCTTCAAGCCGATTTTGACCAATTTATTTAACAAAGAATTCAGACATTATACTAAATTGTGTGCCTGAGTCTGATTTCTTCGACTAAATTACAGACTAAACTTTTCGATGGCACGTTACGCTCAGTCAATAATAGATAGCGCTAGTGACAATAGAATAACCTGTACCTTCCGTGTAATCTAAATTGAAAACTTTTCAAACGTCAAAATTGTTTTTTGTGCTCATTGATAGTGTATTATAATGACTATATGGTTGACTATATAATTAAGACTGGTCTTAGCAGTGAAAGTGTTTGAAATCTGAGTGTTTGAAGCTGCAGTCATGGCTTCTAAAATACGAGCACAGAGGTAAATTATATCTTAAATTGTAGGGAGCCAAAAACAATAAAATTGTCTGGGTTGAGAATCGACTCGTTGTGTTACATGACACCAAATAAAGATGCTATTCAGGTACAGAACTTTCAGGTACAGAAGCCAAACTTACTTGAAATAACTTAGCTTCTTATCGATCAATAAAATTAATTTAGATTCTGCATAATATTATCAAAAATAATACGTGCATTATAGCCGATTTATATTAGTTTGCAAAATTATGAAAACCAAACAGAAAAGATTTCTTATAAAATAAAAAGATAAAACCCGAGATCCAAACCCACAAAACTGTTATAAAAAGATGAACTTGATTTTTACAGGAAAAAATCATAGATAGATAGTTGTATCTTTTTGTAGCAAACAAATATAAAAGGATTACAATACTTGTATAAAATTAGTTTGATATACTATGTTTTGGTCACCCACATAAATCAAAACCAAATGTTATTGCAATTTTTGGTTTTATTTCAATTTTACAAAATTAATTTCAAGATCAACATCTTCTTCAAAATTTGTTGAATGCAAATTTGTTTTCAGGATCACGTCAAATATTTCCAATAAAAAGTTGTTTCTTTTGTAATAATGACAACTAATGTCGAATTTACATCCAACGAGAATTTGTATCGTGAAAAAAATCAAGACATTAAATTAAAAATTATGTTAAAATTAAAATAAAAACATAAATTGCAATAGCATTTGGTTTTTATTTGTATATTAAACTAATTTTATACATGTATTGACATATTTTCATATGTTTTCCTACAAAAAGATAAAACTTTTCATCTTGTAAAAATCAACATTATCTTTTTTATAACAGTTTTTGGGTTTGGATCTCGGGTTTCGTCTTTTTATGTTATAAGAAGAAATTTTTTTCTCGGTTTGGCTTGCATAATTTTTCAATCTGGTGATTCGGTTTTTTTTCAAGATGAAAAATTCGTTGAATGTAAATCAGATATAGTTTTGTCGAAAAATCGGGCTAAGATACACAGTATAAAGGCAAAAATTGTTTATTATCTTCGATAAAGGTATAAATATGTACTAAAATTACAATTCACTATTCTAAACAATTTACACGACTACTCGGCCGCAGCCCGCATGCGAGTAGGACGATTTATCTTTGGCTTCAAGATAACCCTCTGTTACAGTGATGACTTTATTTCTGATACAACGTACTCGGGCCATACCAAATATATAACTGCAAGGCATACCACAAACCATACCATCCTTAATATTTGTAGGGTTCCCAGCCCTGATCAGTACTAAAATAATAATAATCAGTTATTCTTGATTTTGGTTTCCACTTGAATCTGACGAATATTCGATTGTCATCCTAAGTGTTATCTATATGCCTTTAAGTAAATTAGATGCAAAAACGAGATCAATGGAGCTGGTTTGCATGTAAACTCGGCCACTTTTTATGCAGTATATCACTTTTAATTTTAAGAGGCAAGGAACAGGGGTAACAGTGGTCAAGTACCAGTTCAAACGTCGACCTCACTTACAAGAATTTGGATATACACGATCGTTTAATAAGTCCCAAAACTAACTCAGAGATGGCGCCTTTAATGAATTTTGTATGATTTTTTGAACCATAACATACTGAGTTACAGTGATTTAAGTGACGCTTTTTTTAGCAATTTTGCAAACAATGGGAAAAATATCGTGTACAAGCTTCTGTGTCACAAATCGTTGAAAACGATGATTGGGTTTCGAATTGGTGTCCCATTCGCCGTATTTTCTAAATTGGCTCCAAGATCTCAAAAAAAACTTGCGAAAAAAGACGACACTGAGTTCTCTTCAACTATGAGATCAGGAGTTTTATGTAAATTCACGTAATTTTTTATGAAGAAAAAAGACGGTGAATACATTAGCTCGGTTAGATTATGCGAGCTGATCTAAAACGGATAATGCATGGATCACCAATCTCTGAGAGGAGAGCTACTATTTCGCAAGCGCATAGCAGCATGTTGAGATGACCATTGCCACAAAATAAATGGGTCATAAGCCATTCATACAAACGAGATAAGTGAACTATATAATTTGCCTATTCCATTGTGGTAAAAAAGGCATACAACAATTCCTAATTGACAAGGAATCTATCAAAAAGTTGATATAACATGACGACGTTGTGGTTTAATCCTCTGCCCAGAATTGATTGGACTAATTTACGAATCTGAATTTTGGCATAATTTAATTCATGATCAACTGCATGCATATCAGCCCAAACAACTTGCACCAACTTGCTATGATGTATAATCTACTTATGTGAACCACATTTTTCCCTCATAAAATTATTCGCATATTTGCAACGTGAAGATCTGATGATGCAAATCAAAACTATCACGCCATGATCTCAAAGAGATACTCCACAAGTATTACGGACGTTCAATCTTTTAGCTAGAGGTGTCATCATTATTTAATATAGGCAAACAAGAAAAATCGTGCACTGGAATGTCATTGCTTTAAAACATCCTGATGCAACAGATAGTCACCAGACGGCCTACTCTAAGCCTACTCTGAAGATTCATTCAATATACAGGGATAGTGACAAATATTACAGTCACCTCATAGTGTTGCATTAATAAGAAGAAACTGCTAGATAAGGGCCTTATATGGCACACTCGTAGCAGCCAAATGCAACTCATAAACGCCAGAAAAGAAACCAGCAAATTTCTTCGACCAAAAAAAAAAACTCAAAATTATGAGGAACTGCAACAAAATCATCAACAACCACGCGGAAACGGAATCTCTAGAAAATGTTTTGCCAACGCTCAGAGTATTACTAAAGTTTATAAACCATCACCATCGGAAAACAGAATGGAGCACTTAGGAAAAATTCAATTGATGCTCTCTCGAACCATCACCATCGGAAAACAGAATGGAGCACTTGGAAAACATTCAATTGATGCTCTCTCGGTATGGCAGTCCTACTTTCAAAAGTCCTTCAAGAGTCCTACTGAATAGGACCGACGATTAGAGACATTGCGAAAAAAAATTGATTGATTCACTGTATTAGTCGGAGGGGAAGAGTGCGCTAGCGTGTCGACATTGGCCAATATTTGCGTGATATATGATGTCGAAGCTGGAAGCAACATGGGATGGCCCGAGATGATTTAGAGTCGACCGTGTGGATGGCCAAAGACATACATGGGATCCAAAGCTACAAATATTTACATAGCCGAAAATTCATCCATTACATAAATTTTACATGGCACACAATTCATTCCATAAATATCTCTATATAGATACGCCAAAAGATCCAGTTTTGCCTTGCAATTTTAACAGACATTAATGAATTAAAATTTTTGGAAGATTAAGACAAAACTACTCGGTGGGAGACATTATAAAATGCGATTCACTAGATGCCACTATGTTTTTTTTAGTTTTAAGAAAAAAACCCAAATCGATAAATTGAACACACTTATGTACACATGTTTTTTAACAGTCAACACAATAAAAAAAGGGGTAAGCGGTATTGCCCTAAATATACATACGCGACTTTCATAATTAACCCGTATCGTAATCCACCAAAATATATCACCAAAAATATTTAACACGATCGTTAACACTCGATCGATTAACACATCAAGATGAAACTGTTATGTATTTACAAAGATGTGAAAATGCACTACACCCAATCACCACAATGTTTTAATCTGCGACATTAATTAAATTGAACCAACTAAATTAAATTAACTCACTCCGACGACGATACATATAGCTATAGGCGAAGCAATTAAACTTACATTTTACCAACGTAAAAATTTTTTCTTTTATCAACACACACAGTGAATTTTTTTTTTTTTTTTTTGTCTAATAAACACTATCACCAGCAATTAGAAATTAGAAACCGAAAAAAAAATATTTTTGTCTAAATATTCTGTTATCTCGATCTGATCAGATCGAGATTCGAATATGAAATGATTTTGATCGACCAAAAACTGTCGTACGTACTCGTAGATCGATTGGGAATTTAAATAAATTTTTGCTGCCGTTGCTAATTTTTTGTTCTTCTAAAATATGTTTAATTTATGAGATCAATTGAACTGTGCTTAGAACTTAATTGATTGAAACAGAATATACACATGTGAAGTCGTAAAGATGAACTAGACAAATAAATTTTTACGATATATGGTGCAGATGCTGTGAGTGAGCTATCGAACAATTTTACTTCCTGGTAAACTTTATAGGATGTTTACTAATTTTCAAGGTCACAGACGTGATAGACCATATACTAGATCGGGAGATAAGAAATTTTGTTTTATCATTGCCGTAATATGATCGTAAACTTGATTTTATGGAGTGTGTCAATTTGATAAGCTGTACATACTCGTAAATGATATTGTATAGCGTTTTGACTTAGTTTTGTGACTTTTTCAATGGTTAGGGAATAAAAATAATTGCAGATGTGATTAGAGTATAAAAATATAATGAGACAGGGTTTTCAGACCATTGCTGGCCCATACCGAATTAACCATATGGCTCCAACGAATTCTCCACTTTTGGACCGATACTCATTCATGGCTGATATATAGTGCCTTCAAACTTGTCTGGTTTTCTTAGCGACTTATAGTTAGTGTCCGTAAACATAAGCGGGGGTCGGGTTAAGTTTTGTCGGTATCCATATTTTCTTTTGGTGAGTCTGTCTAGCGATCTAACCTTTGTTTGGTTTCCTCCTACGACACGCCAATGATGATGTAGTGGAATTATAAGGATAAAATGCTCGTTTTAAAGTTTTTTACGAGGCGTGGTAGTGTCCTTCCAAGCACAGGGAGCCAAATATTTAATTAGGATTACCGCCAAATATGATCTCATGTTTGGACGACAAAAATACGCTCTCACCAAGGAGAGTTGCGATACTGCGCAACATTTTAAATTGAGACCTTTGTAATAATTTCAAGTAAGACGATAATGCAGAGCCCCATATTTCAATACCATACGTTCAGATCGGTTTGATACTGGTTTTGTAAAGAAGATAGAATCTCGTGACAAGCTCTGGGTAATTTGTTTTAAATCTTCGAGTCCCTTGTGCCAAACCTTATCAAACACCTGGGCCACACCTAACAATACTGCTGAACAATAGCTCCTATTGTTGCCCTTGAATTTTTTATTTGACGACCACTCAATGCAATTATTCCGTTGTGTTATGCTTATCACTGCTAGCCTATTTCCCATTTTGAATCCACAGTGGTGTGTTAGCGTGAATTGGTCGGTCTTTCTTTGTGGTTTTCTACAGCGAGTAGTCCGTATCAGAATAATGTAAATAATGTTATGAGATATTAAGCTATGCTCATTTATCCGGCTATTTAACTTTCGAACATTTTTAATCGGTAACGTAGCTTTACTTGTATCTACTTCCCTAGTGGAGTTTAGTGATAGTTTGAGTCGCATTTCTCACTCAAATGCTTTTTGAGTTGGGGGAATGATCACAAACCAAATCAAAATAGATTTTACAGCTTTTACCGATGCTCTTGGAGCTCCTTTAATGAAACAAAAGTCAATAAGATCAGGAATCTTTCATCAATCTATTTTGTCTAATATGTTGGGCATCAATCAATCGTGAACACCAAAAGTAGCTTAAAAATGCTTTTTTGTTGGCAGTATTATTACCTCCACAAACACTTTACGCTTTTTGAGTGTAATATTATTATCCTTCGTGTTACAGTTTTTGGTATCATGCAAGCCACTACATATAACACATACCGAAGACATCCAGCAATAAGTCTTAGTGAGTGAAAACTTTTGAGGCAAAAAACCTTTCTCTAGCGAGACATTATAGTTATCTTTATAGGATCTACAGCTGTTTCGATGCCTTTAATTAATTAGAACGTGCATTATGATTGGCCTCTTTTTTTAAATGGATCAATGTTAAACCGATATGATTCGACTGACTGACTGACTTGAGTTTAGAATTTACGCATATAAATTGGAGAGTTTTTGTACTTGAGTTTGTCTTCATATTTATCAGTATTTGGTCAGGCTAAGGGCCAAGTTTAACTATAGAGCTTTCAAATGGATTCAAATCGTTACCCCTCAATGCTTTTCTGACATTTGATGATGATGGTATTGAGTTGTAAAGTTTTCACGTTGCGACGGTGGCCCCTTTCTAGATAACCCGAAGAAAAATTAGAGAATTGATTGCATCAGGTCAGGCATCAAAATGTGAATTATCCTCGATCGTGACTAACACAAACATATTGGCCTAAAGATGATGCTACAATTTTGGATCCATTAGCAGCCGACCAAATTTTTTGTACCCACCAGCTTCCCATGTATTATTTTTAATCAGGGGTTCATACTCTTCACCATGCGGCGTCAATCCAACAATCTTTTTGTGTGCAAGAAATAGCTTCGGTATAGTTGGATGGTTCGCCATTAATTACAATACAGATTCTCTCAATTAAACGTCTTGGATGCTTATTCTTAGTCGAACGATTTGACCCATTTTTGTGCCTATAGTAACGATTTCGCCAGCAGTATAATCGCAGTTTAAATTTACATTAACTGGCACCATAGGAAAGACATCTGTGTGATCGGTATCATTTTTTGGACCATGATTTTCGAGATCAAGGTAAACATAAGACTATTCCTTGCCTTCTTCAATAGCTTTCTTTACCTTGATTCGGAGTGACAGGCCTTCTACGATATGTATACTATTACCATACAGAAGTCGACGAACTTGTGCTGTTCACAAGTTCCAATATCTCAAGGGACTTCTTCGGGGAAATACAGCTTTATTGTTAAGCCACATTATTGTGACGATAATAAAATTACAGGTATTACAGGCTGATGAACACTTTTGATAAAATCATAAGAGGACTGGATGCTCTTGGTGAGGAAGGAGAGAATGATGACTCCTGGCTAATTTACATCCACTTGCAAAAACTTGATGATAAGTCTAAACCCAGATTCAATAAATCTAGAACTCTCCAAAGTTCTTGAGTAGACGTTATAGATACTTAAGAGTCGTTAACACGACTCTTAAATATCTATAACGTGACAGGGTACTAGGTTCGAACCCCAAGGGGGGAAGATGTTAGAAGTTTCAAGCATTGAGAGCCAATTATCAAACGGAGTTTGTAAAACGCAAAACTCGTTGTTTTAATTGCCTAAGTAGCAGTCATCCGATTTGTAAATGCAACTTTAAGCGACGACGTCAACGATGTGGCAAAACACAATTCGTTTTTGCATCCCGAAAGAGTACACTGCCAAAACAACAGAATTTAAGCGATACTTCCCGCTGCTGTAATGAGTATCGTAACCCATTCAGGAAGAACAACGGTATGAAGGGCTCTGTTATACTCCGGTTCGCTAGTCAATTTTATTACTGAGTGCTGCATACAATGCAGCCTGCTCATTGGAGCTGATCATATTTTCCCATTAAACATGCCACTAAACCTTTTGGGGGATTTATCATCTGCAATTCAAAGACTAACGGCAGTTGACGGTCGATTGGTACGCGATTAGTACGCGATTTAACATTCACAAAATTATCACGCAATTATATCGCAATTTTATGGCAGAGTATTAGAAACTGAACCACATGATAGAAATAGTTCCGGCATAGTATAAGTTGGGGTTCTCAAAACATCCAAGAACGTCACTAAAATACGTAACACATACTAATTTTTCAGCTTACGACGGTCACCTATGGTCTGCCTATTGCATCATTTCTAGCCACCGGAGCACTGAAACAAATAGCGAACGACAGTAAAAATTCAGTCAAAAATGATTTTCTTACTAGAGCCAAAGGTACTTATATGAACGACCTCATAATGGGAGCCGATTACCAAGACGATGTACTTCAGAAGTTCAGCTACGCAAGGAACGATTATACAGTTAAATTACCGAAGTTCCATTTCAGAAAGTGGGAATCAATAGTCATCGTATATTCCGCAACACTCCTCAAGAATTTCATTAACTAAACAAAAAAGAAATTCAGGACCGAGTTCGAAAAAGTATTTGAAATCAACTGGAACCCCATAACCAATTGTTTCACTTTAAAAACTCAGTTGTTCTAGGAAAGCCAGCAGGTTCTTTGATCCTCTGGTTTGGGTATCTGCAATGATCGTAATCTTCCAAATATTTCTGCAGATACTTAGGTGTGATAATTTGAAATAGGGTGATTCTCTTCCACAGAGAAGGAAATTATATGGAATAATTTGCAAAATATTACCAAATTTCTATTACTAGATTATTTTCACTCCTCAAATGTGGTTCCAAAATAAATATACTCGGCTTCTGCGATGCAAGCCTGTTGGCTTATGTCTTTTTGGTATATTACCACATTGTCAACCCAAATGAAGTAACTTATGTAGTACTGGCATCCTATTCCATTAAACATCCGATTATTCTACAACCAAAGTCTACAATATGTCTCTTCTTATTTGTGATGCTCATATTATGGACTACAAGCCAAATCGTCAATGAATGTCATCTTAACACTTGGCAGGTGGTGCAACAAAATAACAATTCTGGAAAGGTGGTATCTACAAAGTTAAACGTTATGTGAGCCCTGGCATTGTATTTGCTAATTAAGGCAGTTTCTGTATTCTGCACCTCTGTACTCTTGTGGACGATTCCGTTAGGAATTATTTTGACAGATGGTTATATGGCATGCGCTAATATAATATGAAATATGAAATTCAGACTCGCATTCACTACCTTCACTGACTGCCTTAATTATGTATCATAACCTCAACGAGTATAAATTCGGAATATTTACTTTGTTTACCGCAATGAATAAAAACTTTGTGTTTGGGGAGTATAACTGTA
This sequence comes from Tipula confusa, assembly GCA_963556175.1. Lineage (NCBI taxonomy): Eukaryota > Metazoa > Arthropoda > Insecta > Diptera > Tipulidae > Tipula > Tipula confusa. The sequence goes on along the minus strand of OY744477.1, from coordinate 33,016,602 downwards.
TATAAATTCTATGTTTATCATTTCATGTAAAGAAACGTGTGAAATTTACGATATTGATTCGAAACCACTTTGACATTTTACACGTACATAAAATACGGTAAAAGAGCGTGTGCATAGTTATTTGATAATAATATTTGAACTGACTTTAAAATCTGTTTACCTAATATTATTTCCAAACTACTTATTATCCTTATCATTTTATTTAGTCATAGTTTAATCATTGCACATGTCTCAGTTTAATCATTGCACATGTCTCAGCGAACGAACGTTAAAAGTGTTGGTGTCAAATGATGGCAGGCTAACAATGCCATCAAATAAAATTTAAATTTCGACACATCGAAATCGCGAATCTACGGTCTGATTTGATTAAAATTAATTAATTTAACCAACTAAATAAAATATCAATTATGTGATTTGGCTGATAATTGTGATGTGACAGTTTTTTTTTTTATTTTTGGTTTATTTTTAAATAAATTATCCATAATGATGACTGAGAAGATTTTTACCAAATAACCAGAATAGACCAACACATGAAAAAAAAATAGTTTTGTAAATCGCAGTTCATTGAAAATTTAATTTAATTAATTCAATTAAATAGATATATTATTTGACCTTAAGGATCGCGAGCACTACAACACATACCTATATACACTCATGCGCATACATAGTAATCAGCGTTTACAAGCCATAGCTGGCCCTTACCGTATGGTACTCTTAGCTCCTCGTAGATTTTCTAAATAAAAGCAAGAAGCTAGGCAGTTATCTGCTACTCCAAAGACCATATCCAAATTTCAGACTGTCAAACATATCAAGGACATATTAAAATGTCCAAAGTCTCGAGTATCGAACCAATTCTATCACCAAGCTTTATATCATGGTCCTGAATGGCAATAGACATATGTCTAAAATTATGATGCAGCCCAGCGTATCTTTAAAAATAATACCTTAAGTAAGCTCCTTTCTGCTTTGTTGTATTTTAGACTTCAACCTTCCATCTTAAGCGTTTTTTGTTTAGAAGCATTTCTTGTTTTTTGATGACAATACTAAATCGCGTGTCCCTAAATAATATCAAACACCCAAAAAAAAGACATAAAATACTGAAGGTGGTAAACCTTGAGCTATATGTGGCTTTAAATTAAAATTAACGACAATCTTAACAATTTTGGAATTCACAACGTTAAATTCGTGTTTAGTGACTTAAATGCTATGAAGCTAGCAACGATTCATAACCAATAGCATTGAGTAATTAGTTTAGTGACCAATACCTTAAAAAGGTTTAGGACGTATTAAGATCTTCAATAGATGTGTAATTTTGTAATTTGGTTAATGTTAGAAAGATCCTGTTAAGACTAAAAAAGTTGAATGTTTGCTGGAATCAACTAATACCATGAATTTCACAGTTTAATGGGTTAATCAACATGTATTCTCTGGATTCTCGATTTGTGGCCTAAATTTCACAGAGTAATAGTCTAATGTAGTAATGGACTAAATTATAACGAATTAGTTCAATCTATATCTAAATATATGGAACTACCACAAAAGTCACTTGTTGTGCCTGATTTGGAACTAAACTAAAGTATTATTTTTTCCCCTGCCCAAAACGGGTAGCAATGCGACTTGAAAGATATTTTGTGCTATTGGGATTTGTTAGTCCAGTAGCTTGTCTTCCTTCCTAATAAAGGCGATAATGCTGCCTGTAGAGGCCAATCTACATGTTTCCGGGGTCAAATACTTCTCTTCAAAATGACCACAGAGCAACACACTTCATCAGTGTGCACAGAGCAACACACTCACATAGTATGTGTTCTGCAGTTTCTAGCTCTTCTAAACAGAGTCGGCAGGTTTATTTTGTTCAAATGATATCTCAGGTTGCAGTGACCTGAAAGAAAACTCACTATGTCTGATCAAAGATTTGGCCTGTCTTATGCCGGGAATACAAGTCCAATAGGTCAAGCACTGCATTTTTCTCATTTACTAATATTGTAGACTACTGAGGCCCACGGGATACCACAGAAAGGCTCAGGGCCAATTGGTGTAGCTGATGAGCCTGCTCGCGCAAGTTCGTCGGCTGTCTCATTTTCAGTGATACCTCTGTGACCAAGTACCCACCACAACCTAACTTTGTTATGACAAGAGAGAGATTGTAGCAGTGTATAACAGCTTTTGACCGACTTTGAATCCAGGCAGTTGGAAGCCAATGCTTTCAATGCTGCTTGACTGTCGGAGAAAATGTGGATGGAGGCGCCCTTAAGACCTTTAGTCATAATAGTTGAGACGCAGGTTTCGATGGCGTGAATTTCGGCTAGAAAAACACTAGTATAAGTTCCCAGGGATTTCGATATTTTGTTGTTGGGCCCAAAGACACCAATGCCTACTTCATTATCCATTTTTGATCCATCCTCGAACCAGACTAGGCTGCTGGGTTCCATAAGAGGTCCACCAGCATCCCAGGCGGTTCTATCAAGGACTGTTACTCCGAAATTCCTGCCAAAGCAGAGTTCCTTGGGCATCACGTCCGGGACTCAAAATAATATATCTAAGTCAGAGATTTCATTCAAAATGTTCAGATGACCCATATGATCATCATGACTATATTGATTCACCAGCTGTAATCTAGCTGCACAAGTAGCAGCTGATTTTTTGACGTAAATATGAAGTGGAGTGAGTCCGATGAGGGCTTCCATTGCCCCCGTAGAACAGGTGCACCTGTGATTCCGAGACATGCTAGCCTCTGCAATGAGGTAAGCTTGTTCATAATAACTTTTTGCTGTACCTGCGGCCACCAAACATATACCTACAGATACACATGGCTCTGACCGCTCGTTCGGTAGTTGATTTAATATGAGAGTTCCAATTCAGGTTCTTATCTAGGACAACACCCAGATATTTGACTTCTTTAGAGTATCTGATAGTAATGTCATTTAGACTAATTGAACCAAAGTTCAATTTACGTCTTTTGGTAAATGGTACCAGGACTGTCTTGTTAGGATTTATCGAAAGGCCCTCTTTAGTGCCTCAATTCGAAATAACAAGCAAGGCCTGTTGCATGCTGTCAGACATCGTACATTCATGCCCACCAGAGATTATGATAACCAAATCGTCTGCATAACCGAGTAGATGTAGCTCATCAAGTAACTTATCGATCACGAGTGACCACAGCTTAGGTGACAGGACACCGCCTTGTGGGCATTCCTTTACTGCCGTAACCGTGACTGATTCATTACCTAATTTCGATGTAATCTTCCTACTAGCCAACATGGAGCTAATCCAGTGTCAGTTTGATCATCAACACCTCTATGCGTTATTGCCCTAGCAATTAAGTCGTATCCAGTACTGTCGAAAACTCCGTCAATATCCAAAAAAGAGCTAACCATCCTGTTTTTTCTGGATTCTAGAAATATGTGGCATTTCAATATTACCATCATGCATTTTCTCGATTCAGGAAATTTTCGATGTGTGGCCTAAATTTCACTGCTTAATGGGCATCGTGTGTTTTCTGCATTCATTTTTTTCACCTAACCATTATGAAGTTTCCGTAGTCTGGAAATGTACTTCGGCCTTCCATCATTCGCGCAGCAAGGCGGTTCTTCTAGGAGTTTTTTTTTTGTTCCGTGCGATATTGAAAAGTATTCATGCTTTTTTATAGGCTATGTTCTGTTTACTCCAAAAAGAAGTCATTTTTGGAGTAAATATTCACCATACCACAAATCACTTTAAACTATATTTTTCTATTACCATACCTTGATCGTCTGGGCGGCACTGATAACCGAAGTTTTCACAACCTTCCATAGAGCGTTTTAATCATCGATCAGTGGGCAGTTTTCATAATGCTACCACTAACAAGATTTTGGTGTTGTGTTTATTCTTTTGTCAGCATTTTACAGTGCTGAACATTTGAAATTTTATTACTCTACATTTTCTTCGGCAACATTCACCTATAAATAACTCGATTATAAATCAAAACCCAATATTATTTATTAAAAAAGCAAAAAGAAAATTAATTTCGAATTTTGTATATTTTGTTTTTATTCATAAATTTCATCTCTCTTATTTTTCATTTTTTAATTAACTTTTTGATAAATTTAGATATAATTTTACAGTCAAAAAATTAAATTAAAAATTATTTCAAAAATTTATGTTTATTATTTATTTACCCAGCGCGCATACAATATATAATTTTATAAAAAAAAAATCAAGTCAAAAACATTTTTTTTTTATATTTTGTTATTTATTTATATATTTATGTAAATTGTAATCGAAAATAATTAAAACAAACATAAACTAGCGAGTTTAAATAATAAATAAAAATTAAAAATCTTTTTATATGTATATATAAATTTCATATTGAAATGAAAATTTTATGAATAATCTTTATCATAAAATACGAAACTCATTAATTTAAGAAATTTATTTCAATTTTTTTTTTTAAATAAAAATTTATAAAACCACAACAAAATTAAATTTAATGCATGATTTTATTATTTTGTATATGACTTCTTGTTTCACACACTTAAAATTAATTTTTTTTTTATCTTCACTTACTCTTTAATTAGTTCCATTTTTCTTTTTTTTTATTTATAAATTTTATTTTTATCATCAAAATCATAAAATTAAGACATATATAATTATGTTTTGTATAATAATTAAATCTATTTGTTTAAATATTTATTTTTCAGTTTTTAGTTTTTTATTTTTTTTTTGTGTTTGTTTTTAAATTAAATAAAAAATATTAAGAAAACAATAATATAATATTAATATAATTACAACTTGATAATTTAATTAAATTGCGCAAATTATAAAAACAAGTTTTTATTTTTTTTTTTTAAATAAAATTAAAACAAAATTATCTTAAAATTTTGTCTTAATTCAATCGATTTTTACATTTGCATATATTTTTCTTACAAAAATACTTGTACCAATATAACCAACGGTGCCGCACATAATACCAAGTGCGCCACTAAATAATGCCATATAACCAAAATAGAACGATGTTTGAAACAGGCCGTACATTTTGGTTTTAAAAAAGAAATAATAAAATGAATATACATAAACGTAAATGGCAGTTGATCCCGCCGATAGGAAACTCGTCCATTGCCATCGATAGTCCTCCGCATTCAGTAAAAAGTATGTACATACGATTGTTACGCATACGGTAACGATCATTAGGATGAAGAATACGAGTAACATGAAACCATAAACGTAGTAGATTTTATATGCCCAAAACGAGGTAAATATGAAATACCTGAAATGAAAATAATTAAAATTAAGAATTGTAGATTAATAATAATTTAGAGGGCTATTTCATATTTTAGGAAACGTTTCTGGATCGAACCAAACGGGACTTCTTTGCAGTCAACCGTTGCCTTGCAAATCGATGCCTCGCGAATAAAGGTCAATTTTTTTTACCAACTGCACAATACATAGTTCTAGATAATATTTTTTTTTTAATCGAACCCTGCAATCTTTTTTGGGGCCGAAGCTCTCCCAACTCTTTCGAGGTTTATTTTTAACGTCCTCAAATTTGCCAAATCGAGGACGCACGATACAGGTTCGATTCTAAATCCATCTGCACATTGCTCCAGCCAGCCTGTACTGACATGGACGATGGATGGTTCGGCCCATGGGTTCTGCACACCAACAGGGGGAGTGTTCTTCGTCATCACCGATCGTAATCAGATGATGAAAAATCCCTTTGCAACCCTCCCCCCGATGGGATTCGAACCCGTTACCTCCCGTCCCAAATACCGCAGCTTTAACCACTGCGCCAATTGCTCGGTTAAATAATATCGATGCATTCTGAATTCCAACGGGGTCATAGTTCTGCTCATATCAACGACCGTGATTACGAATTTTTCTTTTGTTGTTAAAATTTACATTTTTTTATTTATTTATGTAACTAAAATTAATCTATGACGCAATCCCATTGGGGTTTCATATTTTTTGGTGAGTTGAGATTAATACCGCATCGTTATTGTGAACTTAAATTAGTTAGATGCTGTTTGTCCTAACAATTAAACAATTAAAATTAAGCTTCTGAGGTTTTCTTCACAGAGATTACTACACCATCCGTTTAGGGCAGGTTCGCTGAACTTAACCGAGCCATGTTGGATATTTCTTAAACAGAAATATTTCTTCCAAATGTCGAATACGAATTACAATTTACCTAAATCGAAAGGTATGGTGCAGCCCGGTCATTCCTCTAAAGAAGCTATGTGAACTGCGCTCATTGCTAAGTAGCTAAACTCTTAAGTTTGAGTGAAACTAAAGTTCACATTAGGGTGGTGATTGGTTTCCTTAATGCGACTGCCAATTAATTTTTACAATCTCATCCATCGCATTCACGGGCTTTTGGTGGTTTCAACATTGTACCGAAGCATCAAATTTGCACTGGAAACCATCGTCAAAGCTTTTGGCAATCGTCTAGTCTTGTTAATGGTTTCTGAGATGAGTTTACCCTCGAAAGAGTTTGGACATAACTGGCAATAGCGAAATTATGGTTTTCCAGGTTTTAATCGTAACCCGGAGATTTATTCGAATTCATATTGAACTTCATGCCAGCATACAATTTGATATTAATTGTATATCAATAACCATTTTCCGATTTAGGGAATTAGGGATAACTCTCTTGCTTAGCTCAGAATTCCAGTGTTTGTAATCGCTCCTCAGTCGTTTTTCCAATTTCTTTGGAATGTTTTTGTTCACAGTTAAAACATTTAGGCTGAACATTCTCTGGTATGATGATTTCTTGTACATTTGTCATATCTTGGTTGCTTGTTGCAGAAGTGTATGGCTTGCATTAATAGTGTATAAGCTTAGATCTTTTTAAACGCTGAATAACCACTTTATATCTCAAGATGTACTCAATTTGAGAAATTTTTTGATTATCCCATCGGTAACATATCCATCTGCGCATTACATTGCTCCAGCCACCCTGTACTGCCATGGACGATGGATGGTTCGGCCCATGGATTCTGCACTCCAACAGGGGATCATAGTTGTGTTGATCGTCATCACCGATCGTAATCAAGTGATGAAAAATCCCTTTTTCAACCCTCCCAACATCTCGGATGACTCGAGACCTTCCCTTAGAAATTAAGACTTTATCAATTTGACTTCGGGACGTCTTACGAGGGTGTGTCCATGTTTCCAAGTGGATATTTTTATGAGGAAAGAATCTGCTAGCCACAATGAGGTTGTGGGATCGAAAAGTACATCATCCTTTCCCTATTATGGGTCGCTAGATCGTATCCGGAGTACGGACCTATGTTTTCACATAAATGACATCAGACTGATTTAGTGCCATCAAATGCTGGCTGGCTTTCCTAGCGACTGGACGTACCGATCCTAAATTGCGTGTCCGTTAACATAACCGGTATCCATGTTTTTTCTTGTTGATTTTTTTATCAGTGAAGTTTTTTAAGGATGCTTAGCGATCCAACCTTTGTGTAGTCGCCTCCTACGACAAGCGAAGGATGCTGTGGTGGAAATATAACGATAACATGCTCGTTTAGAAGTTTCTTTCGAGGCATGGGAGTACCCCGCAACCACATAGGTCATAGGGAAACGCCTTGATGCGCTGGTAATGAAACTAGAGCAAGGACAAACTTATGCGGAAATACTAAAAGCAATAAAAAGCAAGGCAAATCAAGAAGATAGTAATTTCAAAATAAGTTGTGATACGCTAAACCAAGAAATATACTCCTGATCTATAACAGTAAAAAGAAAAGGCAGCGATACTCTTTAACATATTGTTGGGAATAAGGCTAGGATACGGTCTGGAATTGAAAATCACAGGCGAAATCAGAAGAGATAGAGGAGGCCATAAGAGAGAAACTCAGAGCCAAGCTTAGAGCTTAAAGTGACACACTTGAATGTAAACAGCAGAGACACGAATTTCACTCGATACCCGAACAAGCGGCCAATATATTAATTGCGCTTCTCCAGTTCGAATTGGTTAGGTAAACTGCAGAGTGAGTTACTGTCGTTGCTTCATATATTTTTAGATATAACGGTGCTTAAGGTGGGTGTTAATAATTAGCGAGCATTATAAAGGAAAAAACACCAAAGGTTGGCACTCGAATACTCTAAAGCCGCACTATATGGATCGCAAACACCGGTAGTGTCTCAGTAGAAAGCAAGAGATTAGATGCCGGATTTCCTAGTTAAAATCAACTGTAATCTTCTATTACCCTGAAATCTGACAAGGCGACACCAAAACTAAGCAATTGGCGAGTCATTAAAGGCCAATATGTTACGAAAAGTGATTCTTAAAAGCAAGCAATAGAGCTGTAAGAAGTCAACTTCGGTTGAATGCGATGCATAGAGATTGGGCTGCAAAATAGATTGGTTTCCCTTATCCACTAACATCTAATTTGCACGACCATCGAACCAGTGTTGCCAACGAAGAAATCAACGCAGTTATTTATAAAAACCAAATTTAGAATCGTTTTCAAAGAATTAGAATATCACTATAAAGGCTATCGGGGGTCATAAGTCTATCGAGTGAACTAATAAATTTCGCAAGCATTAAAGCCAGTTTCTAAAATTTTAATGTTGAAATAATTCCAGTTTCTTATCACTAAACGGGTATAAATATAAGTATATTTCTCAGGTAAACACACAAATTAACATATCACGATCGGTATAAATAAAGACATGGACGACATAAATTAGCAAGTTTATCTAATCAATTCGAAGAAAATAAATTGTACTTACATTTCGATAAATATCGATCCAAATGGTAGAACACCACCTAATAACACAATAACGGCGGGTTCCATAAACCATTTCTTTTCAGGAATTGGTCGGGGCACTGCATTCACTCGACACGGATAATCTGGTTGACCATCTAAATTTCGTCCTACTACCGTTCCCACTAGGGTTAACGGTAATATTACAAATATACAAATACAAGTGACGGCAACCATTGTACCGAATGGGATCGCACGTGATGCATGATAATAAATAGCGATAAAGTTAATTAAAAATGCTGTACCGCATACAAAGGTGGGAATGAAAAATGCCGATACAAGCATTTGTCGTATCCACACTTTCCCACCCAGCCGCGCATACAGTGAACCACCAAAATATCCATTTACCGGTGATGTAGCTGCATAAACAAATATCGATGTCGAAAGCAATGATCCACGCCTGTATATAGAAAATAATTAGAATACGTAGATAATTATGACATCACCGTCGTAATACACTTACTCTGTGTACAGTTCTCCAACAATCGCGAATATTATAACACATAGCACGACCGTTACTAGTTGATATCCAGCACCAACTAGTGCCGAGAATAATAGCGTATTCGATGGTGATCTAAATACATCACCATGCACTTGTTTCCAACCATATTCATCGCCTAAATCACGTTCCATATCGTCCATTTCTTCATCCTTACTATAACGTGCGTAATCTTTACGAAGTGTGCGCATAAGTATCATCGATACGAGTCCGACGAGAAAAATAACCATCATAAAACTGTTGAAAATACTGAACCAGTGAATCTGTTGAAATAAAATATTCGTCAGTTATTACAATTATGTTGGACAAACCGATATAGTACTTACACGATGTTGAAAAAAGTTAGGATCTAAATATTTGTCGAAACGATTTTCAAATTTAACAGGAGCTGGTTTCCAATTAACTTCGTACGTAAATCGAAGTTTTGCTCCAATTTCGAGTAATTCTTTACGCTCTGTATACAAATTAACATCCACAATTTGTTTCCCATTGTAACCAATATCGAATTTTTTATGTGTATGAATATAATATTTTTTCTCGTCCCGTTCACCGACACGTCCCCAAATCGGTAGGCCATCAATATACATTTGATACCAGTAATCATTTTTAACTGCGTACGTAAACGCTTTTAATTTCTCCTCATTTAATTCGACCATACAAATTTCAGTCTCTTGGATCGGATCTTTAAATTCAATTTCATAACCGCTAAATTCTAATTCAACACCCTGTAGGGCTTCACTTAACGTCTCATGATAATGATTAATGTTTGTTTTGGTGCCAACACAGAATGGCAATGTAAAATATGCATAAGTTTCTTGTCGATTGTCATAGGGTCCGACTGTATTCATCCACAGTACCACCTCTTCGTGATCTTGATACTAGTGAAGAGAAGAGATAAACAAAACGTTAAAATTGCATATTTTAAATTATGAAAGTAAGATTTATGATTTTTAATGACAACTGAATAAATATTGAAAGTTTTGTTGAGTGACACGACTTATTATCGTTTTGTTAACTAACATCTGCGATTGAATAACAAGTACGCACCGCGTCACAACCAACTAAACTTATTGCAAAAAATTCACTATTACTCCGGCCAATGGATTACAAATAAACCGGCATTGAACTTGGTGGAACACGTCATTCCTGTTGATATTTCGTCGTAAAACAACAACACACAATAAAATGACAACATAAAACCATTTTTTAATACTTACAACATGATTATGTTCATCACAGATCACTACCGACAGTATAGTTGCCAAAATGAACACGGCTTTCTTAAAACTACTCATCTTTGTTGTGAATTTTTATTTTTTTCTGTCTTGACGTTTTTTTTTTTACAACCAAAACATTTAATTCATGTTTTCGTATGGCAAAGATTTCGAATATGTATGGATAGAAACGAAGAGGAGATTATTTTATTAATTTTCCGTATTTATCAAATAAGAAAAAAACAAAATAAGCAGCAAATAAAATATTGAAACACGTAGACACGGAATTTGACACTTTGACAGTTGTTTGATAATTCATGTTTTCGATAAAGGCTTGCTTTAGTTTTTCGATATCGAATTTATAAAACAATGTTGCTGCTGACATCTAGTTGCCGTGATATTAGCTATGGTGTTTTAGAACATATTTTTTGATTACTGATTATATTTGTACTAAACCGATTATTTTTATACAGTAAGGGAAACAATTTTTGTAATTAAGTATGGAAAGGTCGATGTTTGAAGGCTTGTATTATTTTTTTATTTGTTTCTGTAACCATTTCGAATTAGGATTAATCAATGCTTGAAATATACTAGCTTACACAAGGGAGAGTGTTTTCGTTATATATTTTTATTGATCATTTCTCTTCACAATCAGTAATAGGGTAACACAGCTATAACCAAAGCTACCTAGTGGAGTGTAGAATCCATGGGCTTTGTTGGCCTATCTATATCGAATAGCATTAGTGGTCCTTAAAATAGGATCATTTCAAAACTTATTTTGACGCCATACTATGCTAAATAATTTTTTTTAGGTCGAGTTAGTCTTTAAGAGGGTACGCCTCGCTACCTATATGAAGGCCAGACGTGATTAGACTAAATCAGTAAAACTACTAAAACCTCAGCGGACAAATATACTACGAATTGACAAAATATCCAACATACTGTGTCAAAAAACCGCATATATGAAGTTGTAATTATTGTAATGTATGTATTAAAAAAACCGCATGAACACATATACACCCATACACAAAAAATAATCATAGTAATAACAATTAAAATATGTATTATCATTATGCAAAACCATAACTTATGTTTTATATTTTCCGTTGAAAGCGACATAAACAAACGAATTTATGTATATCACATCATCAACAATACATCAACCATTTTTCCGTTAATATTTTCATGTAATAAAAAAAACAAACGAAAAAATGGTAAAATTATGAAAATGGGGAAACCATATGTTTGCGGATTCATAAATATAAATAATAATATTAATTACAAATTGCTTTTATTCAAATTCATAAATAGTTTTGAAATAATTCTATTGTTGCATTGTTTAAAGGGTGCAATACAATTTTCTGGGACATTTGCCAGACCTTTTCCAAGTTAAAGTTTTCGCAATAATTTTACAAAAAGTCAAGTTAGTTGGACGACGAAACCAGAAATCAAACTCAGGCAACAGCCTTTCTTACGTGGTGATTATTTTCGAGCATACAAATCAGGCAAGGGGTTAGCCCACAAAATTATCAATAATTCATAAATTGTGCAATATAACACGTTATGCTGATTTTGATAGTTTTTAATTAAAGTATCACTCATCAAAATCGGACCACTATTACGTGTTATATTGCACAATTTATGAATTATTGATAATTTTGTGGGCTAACCCCTTACCTGATTTTTATGCTCGAAAAAGATTTATGGAAATGAACAAATATTTTGGTGTAATATTTATGCTGATATTGAGAGCTTTCAATTAAAGTATCACTCATCAAAATCGGACCGCTATTACGTGTTATATTGCACAATTTATGAATTATTGATAATTTTGTGGGCTAACCCCTTGCCCGATTTTTATGCTCGAAAATGATTTACGGAAATTAACGAATATTTTGGTGTAATATTTATGCTGATATTGAGAGCTTTCGATTAAAGTATCACTCATCAAAATCGGACCACTATTGCATGTTATATTGCACAATTTATGAATTATTGATAATTTTGTGGGCTAACCCCTTGCCTAATTTTTATGCTCGAAAATGATTTATGGAAATGAACGAATATTTTGGTGTAATATTTATGCTGATTTTGAGAGCTTTCGATTAAAGTATCACTCATCAAAATCGGACCACTATTACGTGTTATATTGCACAATTTATGAATTATTGATAATTTTGTGGGCTAACCCCTTGCCCGATTTTTATGCTCGAAAATGATTTATAGAAACGAACGAATATTTTGGTGTAATTTTTATGCTGATATTGAGAGCTTTCGATTAAAGTATCACTTATCAAAATCGGACCACTATTACGTGTTATATTGCACAATTTATGAATTATTGATAATTTTGTGGGCTAACCACTTGCCTAATTTTTATGCTCGAAAATGATTTATGGAAATGAACGAATATTTTGGTGAAATATTTATGCTGATATTGAGAGCTTTCGATTAAAGTATCACTCATCAAAATCGGACCACTATTGCATGTTATATTGCACAATTTATGAATTATTGATAATTTTGTGGGCTAACCCCTTGCCCGATTTATGAAAATGAACGAACATTTTGGTGTAATATTTATGCTGATATTGAGAGCTTTCGATTAAAGTATCACTCATCAAAATCGGACCACTATTACGTGTTATATTGCACAATTTATGAATTATTGATAATTTTGTGGGCTAACCCCTTGCCCGATTTTCATGCTCGAAAATGATTTATGGAAATGAACGAATATTTTGCTGTAATATTTATGCTGATATTGAGAGCTTTCAATTAAAGTATCACTCATCAAAATTGATCCACTATTACGTATTATATTGCACAATTTATGCATTATTGCTAATTTTGTGGGCTAACCCCTTGCCCAATTTTTATGCTCGAAAATGATTTATGGAAATGAACGAATATTTTGGTGTAATATTTATGCTGATATTGAGAGCTTTCAATTAAAGTATCACTCATCAAAATCGGACCACTATTGCATGTTATATTGCACAATTTATGAATTATTGATAATTTTGTGGGCTAACCACTTGCCTAATTTTTATGCTCGAAAGTGATTTATGGAAATGAACGAATATTTTGGTGTAATATTTATGCTGATTTTGAGAGCTTTCGATTAAAGTATCACTCATCAAAATCGGACCACTATTACGTGTTATATTGCACAATTTATGAATTATTGATAATTTTGTGGGCTAACCCCTTGCCCGATTTTTATGCTCGAAAATGATTTATAGAAACGAACGAATATTTTGGTGTAATTTTTATGCTGATATTGAGAGCTTTCGATTAAAGTATCACTTATCAAAATCGGACCACTATTACGTGTTATATTGCACAATTTATGAATTATTGATAATTTTGTGGGCTAACCACTTGCCTAATTTTTATGCTCGAAAATGATTTATGGAAATGAACGAATATTTTGGTGAAATATTTATGCTGATATTGAAAGCTTTCGATTAAAGTATCACTCATCAAAATCGGACCACTATTGCATGTTATATTGCACAATTTATGAATTATTGATAATTTTGTGGGCTAACCCCTTGCCCGATTTATGAAAATGAACGAACATTTTGGTGTAATATTTATGCTGATATTGAGAGCTTTCAATTAAAGTATCACTCATCAAAATCGGACCACTATTGCATGTTATATTGCACAATTTATGAATTATTGATAATTTTGTGGGCTAACCACTTGCCTAATTTTTATGCTCGAAAGTGATTTATGGAAATGAACGAATATTTTGGTGTAATATTTATGCTGATTTTGAGAGCTTTCGATTAAAGTATCACTCATCAAAATCGGACCACTATTACGTGTTATATTGCACAATTTATGAATTATTGATAATTTTGTGGGCTAACCCCTTGCCCGATTTTTATGCTCGAAAATGATTTATAGAAACGAACGAATATTTTGGTGTAATTTTTATGCTGATATTGAGAGCTTTCGATTAAAGTATCACTTATCAAAATCGGACCACTATTACGTGTTATATTGCACAATTTATGAATTATTGATAATTTTGTGGGCTAACCACTTGCCTAATTTTTATGCTCGAAAATGATTTATGGAAATGAACGAATATTTTGGTGAAATATTTATGCTGATATTGAGAGCTTTCGATTAAAGTATCACTCATCAAAATCGGACCACTATTGCATGTTATATTGCACAATTTATGAATTATTGATAATTTTGTGGGCTAACCCCTTGCCCGATTTATGAAAATGAACGAACATTTTGGTGTAATATTTATGCTGATATTGAGAGCTTTCGATTAAAGTATCACTCATCAAAATCGGACCACTATTACGTGTTATATTGCACAATTTATGAATTATTGATAATTTTGTGGGCTAACCCCTTGCCCGATTTTCATGCTCGAAAAAGATTTATGGAAATGAACAAATATTTTGGTGTAATATTTATGCTGATATTGAGAGCTTTCAATTAAAGTATCACTCATCAAAATTGATCCACTATTACGTATTATATTGCACAATTTATGCATTATTGCTAATTTTGTGGGCTAACCCCTTGCCCAATTTTTATGCTCGAAAATGATTTATGGAAATGAACGAATATTTTGGTGTAATATTTATGCTGATATTGAGAGCTTTCAATTAAAGTATCACTCATCAAAATCGGACCACTATTGCATGTTATATTGCACAATTTATGAATTATTGATAATTTTGTGGGCTAACCCCTTGCCCGATTTATGAAAATGAACGAACATTTTGAAGTAATATTTATGCTGATATTGAGAGCTTTCGATTAAAGTATCACTCATCAAAATCGGACCACTATTACGTGTTATATTGCACAATTTATGAATTATTGATAATTTTGTGGGCTAACCCCTTGCCCGATTTTCATGCTCGAAAATGATTTATGGAAATGAACGAATATTTTGCTGTAATATTTATGCTGATATTGAGAGCTTTCGATTAAAGTATCACTCATCAAAATCGGACCACTCTTACGTGTTATATTGCACAATTTATGAATTATTGATAATTTTGTGGGCTAACCCCTTGCCCGATTTTTATGCTCGAAAATGATTTATGGAAATGAACGAATATTTTGCTGTAATATTTATGCTGATATTGAGAGCTTTCGATTAAAGTATCACTCATCAAAATCGGACCACTCTTACGTGTTATATTGCACAATTTATGAATTATTGATAATTTTGTGGGCTAACCCCTTGCCCGATTTTCATGCTCGAAAATGATTTATGGAAATGAACGAATATTTTGCTGTAATATTTATGCTGATATTGAGAGCTTTCGATTAAAGTATCACTCATCAAAATCGGACCACTCTTACGTGTTATATTGCACAATTTATGAATTATTGATAATTTTGTGGGCTAACCCCTTGCCCGATTTTTATGCTCGAAAATGATTTATGGAAATGAACGAATATTTTGCTGTAATATTTATGCTGATATTGAGAGCTTTCGATTAAAGTATCACTCATCAAAATCGGACCACTCTTACGTGTTATATTGCACAATTTATGAATTATTGATAATTTTGTGGGCTAACCCCTTGCCCGATTTTTATGCTCGAAAATGATTTATGGTAATGAAAGAATATTTTGGTGAAATATTTATGCTGATATTGAGGGCTTTCGATTAAAGTATCACTCATCAAAATCGGACCACTATTACGTGTTATATTGCACAATTTATGTATTATTGATAATTTTGTGGGCTAACCCCTTACCCGATTTTTATGCTCGAAAATGATTTATGGTAATGAACAAATATTTTGGTAAAATATTTATGCTGATATTGAGAGCTTTCGATTAAAGTATCACTCATCAAAATCGGACCACTATTACGTGTTATATTGCACAATTTATGAATTATTGATAATTTTGTGGGCTAACCCCTTACCTGATTTTTATGCTCGAAAATGATTTATGGAAATGAACGAATATTTTGGTGAAATATTTATGCTGATATTGAGAGCTTTCGATTAAAGTATCACTCATCAAAATCGGACCACTATTACGTGTTATATTGCACAATTTATGTATTATTGATAATTTTGTGGGCTAACCCCTTACCCGATTTTTATGCTCGAAAATGATTTATGGAAATGAACAAATATTTTGGTGTAATATTTATGCTGATATTGAGAGCTTTCAATTAAAGTATCACTCATCAAAATCGGACCACTATTACGTGTTATATTGCACAATTTATGAATTATTGATAATTTTGTGGGCTAACCCCTTGCCCGATTTTCATGCTCGAAAATGATTTATGGTAATGAACGAATATTTTGCTGTAATATTTATGCTGATATTGAGAGCTTTCGATTAAAGTATCACTCATCAAAATCGGACCACTCTTACGTGTTATATTGCACAATTTATGAATTATTGATAATTTTGTGGGCTAACCCCTTGCCCGATTTTTATGCTCGAAAATGATTTATGGAAATGAACGAATATTTTGCTGTAATATTTATGCTGATATTGAGAGCTTTCGATTAAAGTATCACTCATCAAAATCGGACCACTCTTACGTGTTATATTGCACAATTTATGAATTATTGATAATTTTGTGGGCTAACCCCTTGCCCGATTTTCATGCTCGAAAATGATTTATGGAAATGAACGAATATTTTGCTGTAATATTTATGCTGATATTGAGAGCTTTCGATTAAAGTATCACTCATCAAAATCGGACCACTCTTACGTGTTATATTGCACAATTTATGAATTATTGATAATTTTGTGGGCTAACCCCTTGCCCGATTTTTATGCTCGAAAATGATTTATGGAAATGAACGAATATTTTGCTGTAATATTTATGCTGATATTGAGAGCTTTCGATTAAAGTATCACTCATCAAAATCGGACCACTCTTACGTGTTATATTGCACAATTTATGAATTATTGATAATTTTGTGGGCTAACCCCTTGCCCGATTTTTATGCTCGAAAATGATTTATGGTAATGAAAGAATATTTTGGTGAAATATTTATGCTGATATTGAGGGCTTTCGATTAAAGTATCACTCATCAAAATCGGACCACTATTACGTGTTATATTGCACAATTTATGTATTATTGATAATTTTGTGGGCTAACCCCTTACCCGATTTTTATGCTCGAAAATGATTTATGGTAATGAACAAATATTTTGGTAAAATATTTATGCTGATATTGAGAGCTTTCGATTAAAGTATCACTCATCAAAATCGGACCACTATTACGTGTTATATTGCACAATTTATGAATTATTGATAATTTTGTGGGCTAACCCCTTACCTGATTTTTATGCTCGAAAATGATTTATGGAAATGAACGAATATTTTGGTGAAATATTTATGCTGATATTGAGAGCTTTCGATTAAAGTATCACTCATCAAAATCGGACCACTATTACGTGTTATATTGCACAATTTATGTATTATTGATAATTTTGTGGGCTAACCCCTTACCCGATTTTTATGCTCGAAAATGATTTATGGAAATGAACAAATATTTTGGTGTAATATTTATGCTGATATTGAGAGCTTTCAATTAAAGTATCACTCATCAAAATCGGACCACTATTACGTGTTATATTGCACAATTTATGAATTATTGATAATTTTGTGGGCTAACCCCTTACCCGATTTTTATGCTCGAAAATGATTTATGGTAATGAACAAATATTTTGGTGAAATATTTATGCTGATATTGAGAGCTTTCGATTAAAGTATCACTCATCAAAATCGGACCACTATTACGTGTTATATTGCACAATTTATGAATTATTGATAATTTTGTGGGCTAACCCCTTACCTGATTTTTATGCTCGAAAATGATTTATGGAAATGAACGAATATTTTGGTGAAATATTTATGCTGATATTGAGAGCTTTCGATTAAAGTATCACTCATCAAAATCGGACCACTATTACGTGTTATATTGCACAATTTATGTATTATTGATAATTTTGTGGGCTAACCCCTTACCCGATTTTTATGCTCGAAAAAGATTTATGGAAATGAACAAATATTTTGGTGTAATATTTATGCTGATATTGAGAGCTTTCAATTAAAGTATCACTCATCAAAATCGGACCACTATTACGTGTTATATTGCACAATTTATGAATTATTGATAATTTTGTGGGCTAACCCCTTGCCCGATTTTTATGCTCGAAAATGATTTACGGAAATTAACGAATATTTTGGTGTAATATTTATGCTGATATTGAGAGCTTTCGATTAAAGTATCACTCATCAAAATCGGACCACTATTGCATGTTATATTGCACAATTTATGAATTATTGATAATTTTGTGGGCTAACCACTTGCCTAATTTTTATGCTCGAAAGTGATTTATGGAAATGAACGAATATTTTGGTGTAATATTTATGCTGATTTTGAGAGCTTTCGATTAAAGTATCACTCATCAAAATCGGACCACTATTACGTGTTATATTGCACAATTTATGAATTATTGATAATTTTGTGGGCTAACCCCTTGCCCGATTTTTATGCTCGAAAATGATTTATAGAAACGAACGAATATTTTGGTGTAATATTTATGCTGATATTGAGAGCTTTCGATTAAAGTATCACTTATCAAAATCGGACCACTATTACGTGTTATATTGCACAATTTATGAATTATTGATAATTTTGTGGGCTAACCACTTGCCTAATTTTTATGCTCGAAAATGATTTATGGAAATGAACGAATATTTTGGTGAAATATTTATGCTGATATTGAGAGCTTTCGATTAAAGTATCACTCATCAAAATCGGACCACTATTGCGTGTTATATTGCACAATTTATGTATTATTGATAATTTTGTGGGCTAACCCCTTGCCTGATTTTTATGCTCGAAAAAGATTTATGGAAATGAACAAATATTTTGGTGTAATATTTATGCTGATATTGAGAGCTTTCAATTAAAGTATCACTCATCAAAATTGATCCACTATTACGTATTATATTGCACAATTTATGCATTATTGCTAATTTTGTGGGCTAACCCCTTGCCCAATTTTTATGCTCGAAAATGATTTATGAAAATGAACGAACATTTTGGTGTAATATTTATGCTGATATTGAGAGCTTTCGATTAAAGTATCACTCATCAAAATGGGACCACTATTACGTGTTATATTGCACAATTTATGAATTATTGATAATTGTGTGGGCTAACCTCTTGCCTGATTTTTATGGTCAAAAGTGATTTATGGAAATGATCGAATATTTTGCTGTGATATCTATGCTGATATTGGCAGCTTTCAAATAAAGTATCACTCATCAAAATCAGACCACCATTGCGTGTTATATTGCACAATTTATGTATTATTAATAATTTTGTGGGCTAAACCCTTGCCCAATTTTTATGCTCGAAAGTGATTTATGGAAATGAACAAATATTTTGCTGTAATATTTATGCCGATATTGAGAGCTTTCGACCACATTAATGATGTTAAAGACCAGAACGTGGGAATATATCGTAGAAAAAAATGTTTACATAACCTAATTGCAACATAACTTATTTTTGCCAAATAACCTCTCGTAAACAGAATTTCGTCTTTGAATTAATTCAATTTATCAACGATCAAGTGACGCAGATTCATGTATCGTAATGACACAAAGTAAAAGTGGCAGTCGTTGCTAACATTCTCCCAAACGCGGCCGTCCTGGGCTGGTTGTGATCCGCTCGTCAATAATTAAATAAACAAATACAAATTCCTCTCAGTTGAATTTTTACCCTTTTGGAGCCTTACAGTGTACAGTTTTCGTTTTTTCTTAATTTAAAAAAAAATTGTTGGGTAACTGTGCCAGAGTTCCTCTCCCTTTTCTCTTTGTAGTAAATAAAATAAAATAAAATATGAATCCACTTCGATCCTTCTCGCCTGAGTGCGTTATGTAGTTAACTGACGCTCCTTAAGTGCATCGATTAGTTTGTAGAATAACATACCATGGAAATGAGTGGTAAATTTTGAATCGAAACTACTTCAGTTCCAAAGAAATACACACACACATTACACAAGCACAAAACATTTCAAATCGTCTATTAAAAATACTTTTCAACGTATACATGTATATGATTTATATACAGTTTCTACCATCATATCTAAATTAAAAATAATATAACGGTATAGCATAATGAAAAATTTAACAGATTTTTGCTACAACAACAAAAAATACGAACTCATTACAAAATTGCATTTTCATTCATTTTCCTCTATATTTCCACCATTAATTTAAATCAATTTTGTCTTTGTTTCATATATAATATACCATAAATAGTTTTTTCTCTCTACCTGTGTAAACCATGCATATATACGTTACAGGTATAATATTGTGGAGTAACCTAAAATGAAAAATCATGAAAAAAGAATTTTCTTCATAGCATTACTCGTACAAGTGAAATTTTCTAATTATCTTTTGCACTTTGGTTGGTTATGTCTTCATAATGATGTTTGACGTTACATTTAGAGAAATTTATCAACACCTTATTACCTTTGAATTGGAAATAAAATAGAAAATTTTATGATTTAATGAAGTTTTCTAAATCGAAATTATTTTCTAAGCTATTAACGTTTTTAATTAGCCATCTAGTTCATCAAATGATTAAGTTGATCGAAAATGTTTAAATTTTATGAGAATGATAATAATAATAAGCGGTTTTTACAGGCCATTGCTTTACCGTTTCAACAATCTGGTTCCATCGGTTTCGATCTCAAGCTTGCTCTTTGTATTCGTCCTCGAAGATCTGATGTTCAGATTGTCAATATTTGTAAGGAATTTAACACGGTAGCAAGCAGGAAGACTGTTTGCTTTGTTAATTTCAAAAATACGATCTTTCATCAAACAGATTCTAAACAGATGGTCCAGTAAGCTCTAAAAGTACAGATGTCATTTGACAGGAGCTGGAGTCGTTTTTGGCGAAGATAACAAAATACAAAGAGTAATTTCAGGATCGAAACTGGTAAGCGGAGCTAGATTGTTAATAAAGTACAATACCGCTAAAAATCGTTTATTAAGGTTAGGTCCCACATCTTATCTTCCACATCTTATTTTCCAAGTCAACAATCACACTACTCACCATTTTTCATAATTGAGAAAAATTTCCCATTTTAACTTTATTACGATTTTTTTTTTAAGTTTTCAAAAGAATATATTTATTTCTACGAAAGATGTTTATAATATTTGAAATAATATAAGTTATAATTTAATAATAATCCATTTTTTTTTGCTATTTATATTCAAATATTCCTCTGCTTCCAGCTCTATGTATTCGGAAATTTTAATATTCGGAACAAAAATATTTTTACTCTGTAAATTTAATTAGGTTCCAAAACAAAAAAATTTGAAATATTTAGCCTATATTTAGTATTTAGCCTATATTTAAATATTTTATGTAAAAATTAAAGTGGTTTTCAATTCGGGTATTCGCAGTAGCGGATCATGCATTTCAGGAGCTAGAATCAATGAAGAGAAAACCAGATTTAAAAGTAATAATCGCCAATCGTCTCTTTGAGCAAAGGTCTAATTCAAAAAAGAGTGTATCAACATTATTATTTTCTTAATAAATTAATGAAAGATGCTTTCTTTCGAATTACAGTATGTCTCCCACTGTAATCTTTCTCATTTAATGAGGTTTTTGATTAGTCGCTTTGTAATCTTGACCGAAGCCTCCCATAATTCTTTAATATTAAGCAATTTGGATGGTATAAACTAACATTCTACGAAATACTGAGCACAAGCTTGCCATATGTCTTCTTTATGGTCTTCCAACATCGGTTTTACTTCAATCAGTTGATTGGCTGCTATTTTAAATTTTGTTGCGTTATCGGAATTTATTTGTCTAATAAATTCTAGAACAAATGCAAATGCTCGGAAAACCGCTCGGAAATACAGGCAATTATGCATACTTCTTGCAATATCCTCACTTTGGCTAATCAACTAGATTCGACCATATTTTCTCCAAACTTCCATCCATGTACTCTGTCACATCTTAGTTACACGATAAGCCCCATAAGCCAGTGTAACGTGCCACACACACTATAGCGGTAGTTTTAGGTAGACAATGCAAATAAATATTCGTTGGGCGCCAGTCTACCGACAAGGGTTTTTTTATCGGTCAATAGCTCGAGGAGCAGGTGGACTCGGAACGGGGTCACAATTTTCAATGAAAATACCACTACGTCGCGAACACAGATTATGCACAATACAGAGTGTGCAATGAACAAAAATAAAAAAACAAACTACAAGATGGATGACGCAACACAAAACAAACACGTGTATCACAAAAAAAAAAATTACGTCATCAACTTTATTTTTTGTTTTTGTCGAACTATTATATTTTTTAACTTTAATTTTCACCGCTAGTATCAAATCAACTAGTCTTGAATCTTTTAACCTGCCGAGCGATTATGCACAGATTTTAGTGACAAAAATTATTGTTAAATAGTAATCATTTTTGCTATAGAATAACGTGTGTTGCATTTAAAAATTTATTGTAGTAGATGTGTCTTATTTAGCCGTATCTTGTTTATAAATAAATTAATTTGACGTTTATTATTTTAGTGTTGTGTTGTCTTGATTTCTGAATACTTTATAGAAAAATTCTAAGTGAAAATAGTTTTAAATATTATATAGTTGTGGTTTATTTCACCGATCACAATAAACCACAGCGACAATAAAACAAAAATTAAAAATAAAATTTAGAACAAAAGCAAATAATGAAATTCAAATTTTATTTTTCGTAACGTATTTTTTATCTATACCTAGATTTGTACTTCAAAAATTTTTATATTTTTGACATGTTTTTGATTTTTGGTTACCTACACGAAAAAATATAGCAGTTTTGGTTGCACACAGTTTTCTATAAAAAAATTTATTTTGTTTAACAATAATTTTTGCCACTAAAATCTGTGCATAATCCCTCGGCTGATCCTCTAAATTTTCAGGTTAATTATATATATATATATATATATATATATATATATATATATATATATATATATATATATATATATATATATTTTATACTACATCGTATTTCAATGATTACGTGACTAATTTTAGTTCGGAAAGTCAAATATTACAAATACAATAAAAAAAACCTATACCGGCCTGCTTGTATTTGAGGATTTGACACAGAAAAAAAATATTTTTGAATATTTTGTAATGGCAAGACAAACTAAATTTAAACAAAACAAATCTGGGTAACCTGATATTTTTAATCGCCTGCTTTATTTTTCTTTAACTTAATTTGAGCTACCTTTGATTTAGCGTAAAGTAAATTTCGAACAAAAACTAAATTCCAACTAAGCTGTACCATCATCAAGAAGGCACCTTAAATAAATGCATGCGCATAAAGAGTGGACTTAAGTGAGCATCTGATTGCAGTTTCTCAAAATCAAGGGATGTAAATTCCTTTTAGAGATGCCTTTAGTGGGTGGAAGTCAATTCGTTGATAACTGATTGCAGTTTCTCAAAATCTAATGTAAATTCCTTTTAGAGATGTCATTGGGGAGATGGGTAGAAGTCAATTCATTGATAACTGTAAAGACAAGTCGCAATGGATTAACAAAACTTTCCATTTTGACAAAACTTCTCTTTTAGTGACAGGTGCAGCTATGGTTTCTTCGACTTATATGTAAAACGAAAACTGTCTTGATCAGGTTACCAAATTAATCTCAAAGCTTTGATAATGTCTTGCTCATCAAATCTTAAATATTTTTCGCGATGATGGATCTCTTGTGATGACAAAATGGCTTCATCGTTCGAACAAAATTTGCGCAAAGTGAAACCTTTCTTCAAAATCGCAATCGATTCTATCCATTTAAAACAATAACATTAATAATTTCTGGCAGGGTCTTCACCGAGTCCCTCGACCACCAAAAGATTATGCATTCCGTTGGGATTAGATGTTGGTGCAGTTGGCGTACCTTTATGATCTCTAATTGATGTCTCAAAAAGTCTGAACATTTGGTACAGGAACTGGAATTTGATTCCATATCGGGATATGACTGGATGTCGTTTCATCCCATTTCTTGACAGTAACAGTGTCTGGTTTCAAAAGTAATAAACAAATGAAGAAATTTTTCGTTAGCTCTGCATTGAATCCCAAAGATCTTTAAGCGACGACGGCTCCTCGCAGTAGATAACAACTTGTCTTCTTTGGTTTGTCTAGAACAATCTTCTTTGGTTTGTCTTCTTTGGTTTGTCTAGGCAAGCTTGGGACCAAAACCATTGGAGCCCGATTTTTGATTTCGGCTATATTTATATTTGGCTCCACAAAAAATAAGTTAATGGTGCTAGTATGCTGAACGATTTGTAACGTTTTCTTGTTGTAACTTCAATCTTGCTTCTGTAGCCAATACTCCCAGTCCATAGAGTTACACGAGACCAATGGGGAATTATAAGGAATTAAATATAAATCGTTGCAAAATATGTACCATGTTGCCGATTTCAACAAGTTTAATTGGAGGAAGTCGTGAAATCGATAAAGGTGGGTTCTCTGCAACATTATTATGTTTCTTACAGGTGGTACTTAGATTAGTGGTCTCTTAAGTCTACTTTAGTAGTTTTCCAAAGAGAGTAGTTCTTATTAGCTTCAAGGCCCAGTACTTTCAGATTCAGTACAAGATTCTTTAAGTTTTCTAATTATCCGTTAACTTTGTTACTTACCCGATTAAATTCTCGTTTGTCAATAGTATTTATGCTTCTATGCGATATTCGTCTAATTCTTGTCTTTTATTTGCTTGTCCTCGGATTTCTTGGGAGCAATTTATCTCTTGTTTAAGTTTTCTACTAATACTGGTGCGACGTTTTTAACTGCCTCACGTCTATGAGGCAGTGTAGTTGAGAACTAATTTTATGCGCAATTAGGTTGTCCAGTTTCTCTATAAATACTTTTCAATGAGTAAATTTGTTGGTAAAGTTAAGTTTCTTTTTCTGTTTAATGCCTCGAAATTGATTTATGGTGTTTTGTTTAAGCTGAAACTTTCAAATATCTCGGTAAATAAGCACTCTACAAAAAAAATTTACAAGGTCAAAATTTAGTCATTCTAAAGGGAACATACATTAGTGCTAAAACTAGTACCCCTTTCCCCTTCTTGTAGATGGGACAGGGGGTAACTTTGAAATTAAAATAGGAACCCCTATTTTTTATTGCAGACTCGGATTCTACGGCTAAAAATACTTAGGATTTCCTTAAAATATTTTTTTCGATTCATGATAGATGGCGCTGTAATAGACGATATTACTTTTTTCGATTTCTCCTTCTGAGAACATATGCATACGATTCTGCAATATGTTTGCATTAAAATTAACACGTTTCCAATGCAAATACTCGAAATTAGTCTTGAACAAATTTTATTTCTTAAATTTTTAATTAGTGTAAAAGGACTTGTCAATAAACTACTATTATCGTAACCCAGGAACATGCGACTAAATTTGCTTTCAAATAAATGATTGTATTTTGTTTTAAAAATATCAATTCAGTTCGAAGATTATTTCAAAAACAAAAAAAACATTTTGCGTTAGGCTGTCACAATACAAAATGGAGTATTTAACTGTACTAGAAAAAATTTAAATGGTCCTGGTTTATGGATAAGCTGGCCGTTTTGATAATGTAGTCAATCTCTACGCTTCGCGTTTTACAGATAGGTTTTGGTCACGTGCTTCATTTTGCCGGACTATCAAACAATACACTTCTAATGGAAGTGTTCGACCGAGGAAAAGAACTCGTCGTTATCTCTGACTCTGCCCCATTTGTGTTTCACAGGTTCTGGTGAGTTGAGACCTTATCGTTATTGTGAATTTAAATTAGCACCTATGGCCCTATTTGTCCTAACAATTCTCCAGTTTTGTTCTTTAAAGTCTGCGTACTGTATTGATGTTATTTTAGAGCGGAACTATGTCTAAATATTCACATGTTGCTGGAGTCTTTCTTTGTGTCGCATTGCATTTTTTTTTAAATATTTTATTTCAATTGGAGCGAGATACACTTTAAGATGCATATACATAACATCAGATGAATATCTTAGGATTTTCCATATGTACTCTTTGCCTCATAATTTTTTTGTTTTTCTTCTTGCCAGTGATAATTAATTATAATTAATTAATTGTTGTTGTTATCGTTGTAATGATGATGACGGTGATGTTCCGGGTTTATGATCGAGATGTGTCTCGATTGACGTTTAAAATGGAATTGCTGAGCATTTTGATTTCTTCTTTCATTTGACATCTTTTAGTTTGTGATCGCACCATCTAGTGGTCATCACTTAAACATTATTGTACCATAAGCTCGCCTGTTGGTCTTCGGTGTTATCGGTGTGGTCCGAACTATCAATGCTGATAGATTGACGTTTCTTCTTGACGTCAAGTATGAAATGTTTTCGCAAGCGTCGAATAACCCTGTATGGGCCATCGTATGGCGGTGTCAAACTTGTGCGCACTTAATCGACTCTCACGATCGACAAATGTGAGTAAGTATGTGTATCCATTAGAAGGTGAAAGTGGTCCTACGATATCTAAATAAATAGGCTCAAAACATCTCGGTGGAACGCTGAAATGTCCATGTTTGAACTTAGTATGTCTTGAGACCTTGCAGCTTTGGCAGGATAAACAAGATTTCGCCCAGTGTGCTACGTCCTTTTTTATACTAGGCCAGAAATATTTACTAGATATTCCGGGGAGCTCGGATGCATCGAAAATGGTTCATCGCAGTGGTTCTGCGATATACGGACGGTTGTTGCCCGTTGAATATTTGGCCACAAAAATTGTATTTGGCAGTAAATCGCTAGGTCAGCTAATTTAAAACAGTCCAATTTCCCATTTGATTGACGTCTATGATTGATTGACGTCGTGAATTTGATTCACGTCTAAGATTTTAGTCTCTTAAGACATTTAGGCCAAACGTCCTGACGTTATTCAGCTTTTACTTGTATTATTTGGGATTCCATGGCTTAATCATTAAATGTTTCTGCAAACTTTTGAACTTATTCGTTGTTATTTTGAGCCCATTTCTCACCTGCTATTTTTGTTGGAGATATCTGCGTTGTCGGATGTTTTGGAAGCCGCAAGCCGTTACCACATTACTGTAACCAATAACTCTAGCCCATACACGAGATCAATTGAGGCTTATAAGACTATACATATAAATCGTTGTAAATATATGCCTGCGTTGTCAGTGTGGACAAGTTTAATTGTTGAGAAGGTCATGAAATCAGTAGACGTGGTTTTTTATGCAACTCTTTCTCTCACTATTTCGATTTTTTCTGTTGAGCTAGCTGAACGAGTACGTATATGGTTGTTGTTATGTTTACTGAACCAGTAAACTTACATTTTTACTTTCAACTTTTAATAGTGGGCTCAGATGTGCAGTTTTAACTACCAAAACTAATGCGAAGTTTTCTCAACGGATTTTAGTCTTCCACCAATTATGTTTTTCCGTTTAGTGAATCTTAGTCGGACTATTAGGTCTCTGAACCGAATAGGCACTTTTCTATAGTCTTTGTAGCTTTACAATTTACAAATTGATAGTGGCTAACTAATGAACCAACGAAGTTGTGATAAGTGATTGATAACACCTGTACTGATGTTATTCACTGTACAGATGATAAAACATGGCAAATCCGTCGCCATACGTCCAAATTATAGGACCTCAATAATAGATAGCATAAGATAAAACGGGGTACGATATGGACGCGCACCCAGTGATTCCACTCAAAATTGAATAAAACTTTATATAAAACCACCCAAGTGCGCCACCACCATTATCCAACATATAATTTATTGCACCGCTTAAGGTGAAAATTACACGAATTTATGTTTATTATTATATGTTGTACTTTATTTACTCACACAACATATTTTACATAGAACAAAAGGATTTTTATTTTTATAGAATAATAATAATTTTATGTAGGTAGGTATACCTATATTATATATAAAATAGGAGACGATATTAAGCATAAATTTTACATAAGTTTAAAATTTCCATATCGCATCATAGCAACAAATAATAAATAACAGGTAATATATATATACTCGTACAGGTGTAAATTTTACTACTTTATCTTATGTAACGAACATTTTTTTATGTTTTGTTTTAATTCGACTCCAAAAGACATATTACTCGTATATACACACCATCGACTATATGTATCCTATATCTACCATAAATAGTACTTCACATAGTAGATACATAAGATACTGTGTGTACTACACCAAAGTGCAAAAAAAATTTTTTTTTTTTTATAAATTATCGTAAATTATTATTTGCCTTGGATAAATAGAAACAACAAAATAAATTTTATAAAAGGATACCCATATATCCTTTTATCCTATTGTGTACACCATTTTATAATAGGTGAATTATGATGTACAATCAAAATGGAAAATATTAGGTACTCTTTTCTGTTGTGTACAAAATAGTAAAATCCTAAATAAATAATAATTATACGAAATTAATTAAAATTTTATGTAAATAATTAAATTTATAAATTAAATATTGTAGTAATTTATCTATGTTGTGTCGGGTGACAGTAAAACAGAGAGAGAGATAGAAAAAAAACTGTACAGACTGAACGCAAATTAGAAAGTATAGTCTACTATGCTGCCTATATACGAGTAGATTATCCTTCATATATCAATGATCACAAAACTAATTTTTCAAGTTACCAGTATCTTGGATATCATTAATAGACATGTTATGTGATTCCTCTCGGTGACATCCATCCATAGATTGTTTCTTTAAAAAAGTAATAATTTGGAATATCGTGAAATATCCAAATTTTCGTGAACCAACAACATTGATTTGACCATTGAATACTTCGACCACAGAGAGGAACTTTACACTTTCTGAGACTAAAAAAAATATTTTAAATAAATAAATATATGTATAATATAAACTCAAACTATTACCAAATCTAACTTGTATACTAACATGACTTGCTCATTTACTATGTTTGCTCCGTTTCCATTTTCCCATTTGACAAACCACTGATTTTCTTTGTTGTATCTATCATTAAAACTTATTGAACATTTATTCCATATTTGTATGAAGACGCTTGAATCTAATTCGGCTTTCATTTATACTAACGATGACTTATTGTGTAATGACAAGACAAACTAAATAAAAAACAAAATAAATCTGGGTAACCTGATATTTTTAATCGCCTACTTTATTTTTTCTTTAAATTAATTGAGATATGTATCATTTGTTTGTATTACATTTTCTTTATCAAAATATTATATATAAAATTAAGTAATATAATTATGTTGTATGAAATAAAACGTTGTGCGTTACTCGCCCGATAAATGAAATGCACAGTACTAGTTTTGAAACTCTCGACTCGGCTCCTTCGTTGCCTCGTTCATACACATCAAACTCGTACTATAAAAAAATCATTTAACGGCCTTGTAACGAAAATAACTATTACGGTTCTTGCACACAAGAAATTAAGAAAATATTAAAAAAAAAATCAAAATTATGACATAAGTATTTCAAGCTACCGAGCAATTGGCGCAGTGGTTAAAGCTGCGGTGTTTGGGACGGGAGGTACCGGGTTCGAATCCCAGTGGGGGAGGGTTGTAAAAAGGATTTTTCATTACCTGATAACGATCGGTGATGACGATAAACACAACTATGACCTCTTGTTGGAGTGCAGAATCCATGGACCGAACCATCGTCCATGTCAGTACAAGCTGACTGGAGCAATGCAATGTGCAGATGGATTTAAAATTGAACCTGTATTCGTACGTCCTCGATTTGGCTGGTGACGGCGTAAGGTAGGACGTTACAAATTAACCGCGAAAGAGTTGGGAGAGCTTTGGCCCCAGAAAAGATTGCAGGGTTTAAAATCAAAGTATTTCAAGCTCTCAAAGCCCTACTCGTTTATTATTTTTGAGTTGGCAGTAACTGTTAGCAATCAGAGTGTGAAGCAGATTTCGATTGATCGGTGGACGAACAGATGGAAGCAACCTAATTGAAGATGTCAAGGAAGAGGACTCGT
Source organism: Tipula confusa (assembly GCA_963556175.1). Classification (NCBI taxonomy): domain Eukaryota; kingdom Metazoa; phylum Arthropoda; class Insecta; order Diptera; family Tipulidae; genus Tipula; species Tipula confusa. The sequence goes on along the minus strand of OY744477.1, from coordinate 32,986,105 downwards.
ACAAGCGAACTACACTATGGTCGGAGGCAATCGAGAAGTAGAAAGGTTGAACGTATTAAGTGGTCTAGTGTCGTAAACGAAGTAAAGAAATGGGGGATCAAGGCCAGGATATAGATTATAGCTGGATGAGAGAGACGAAGTGACAGCAGAGGTAGAAACAGTAAAAAATCTTTTGTTTTTCAACGACACTGGGAGTGCGGTAAATTCATGCAATCAAAATCAGCAATTTTTTATTTTTTTTATTATTTATTGAAATTTGTTTTTTCAGACTAACCATCAATTTATATCTGAATTCTTAAAATCTAAACTATAATGAGGTCACTGATGATCCAGCGTTGCTCCAATGCCTATTCGTTAATAGGTAGCTGCTCATATACTGATGAGCTCGAAGGGTTTGGTTCTCTTTAGTCTTCTAACCAAGTGTTCATTATCCAGTAGCCGAAAGTCTTCCGCATTAACATGTTGCAATAGCCTCGATCCATGCTTCGTTGCTTTTATTTCATGTTTTACATCCGGTATGCCCAAATCTCGATGCAAATCCTTATTACGAATGCACCAGGGTGCATTGACTATACTCCGAAGTACCTTATTCTGGAAGTTTTGTATAGGTTTGATGTTAGCATTTTTAGTACAGCCCCAAAGCTGAATACCATATAGCCAGACCGGTTTTAGGGTTTGATTGTAAATCAATATTTTGTTGTCTGTGCTTAATTTTGACCGTCGTCCAATTAGCCAGTACAATTGTCTATATTTAAGATCAAGCTCCTTTCTTTTCTTCTTCACATGCTCTTTCCATTTGAGCTTAACGTCCAGTGTCATACCCAAGTATTTGGCGGAGTTCTCGTATGGCACCATGACATCATTTATGCTGATTGACGGCGGATTAACCAATAGTTTGTTCGTAAAGTTTAGATGCGCAGATTTTACTGATGAATTTCTTCACTTGCATATTGGAGTTTATTCGCCGCCTCTTCGACAGTTTGCGCTGTTGCTAGTATAGAGGTTTCGTCAGCAAACGTTGCTATGCTTACATGACCGGACTGTAGTATATCACTTGTATAAAGTAGATATAGGAGTGGGCCCAGAACACTGCCTTGTGGGACTCCTGCCTTTACCTTTCTCAGTTCAGAATATTCATCTTCTTGTCTTACTCTGAAAAGTCTGTCAGATAAGTACGACTCCAGAAGGTCAACATGTGGTCCCGGAAGCATAACTTTTAGTTTATGTATTAATCCCTCATGCCATACCTTATCGAAAGCTGCTGCCACGTCCAGAAATAAGGTAGAACAAATTTGTTTATCTTCTAACGGCTTTTCTATAATGTCTGTACTTCTGTGAACCTGATCAATTCTTAAATGTTTACGTCTGAATCCAAATTAGTGATCCGGTATTAGGTTTCTACTTTCTATTATTGGTGTCATTCTTCTCAGAAGAAGTCTCTCCATTAGCTTTGAAATGATAGGAAGCAGAGATATCGGATGGTATGATTGAGCTTCATTTGGCGGTTTACCTAGATTTGATAGCATAATAACTTCTGCAACTTTCCAGGCAGAAGGAACATGCCGTAATCTAATAACAGCATTAAACAAATGGGTTATAGTTGGACAATAGCTTTCTTTGGTAGCTGCTTTAGAACTTCTCCTGTTAAAAGATCATATCCAGGAGCCTTTCCGGTCTTCAGATTGAATTTTATTTCCCTATTAACTTATTTTTGGGTTATTAGAGGGATTCTGCCCCATAGTCGTTGCTTCTATTTTCGATTATATTATCAGATTCAGTCCCATTCGGTTCGAAAATACCAGCCAGGTGATCAGCAAACACTTCAGCTTTGTATTTGTTATCCCTGGCCCACGAGCCATCACTCCGCTTAATAGGAGGGATCTGCATGATTGGGGTTTTCATTCTTTTGGTTGCCTTCCATAATGAGTAGTCTGTATTTTCATCAGCCGACAACTTTCCAAGAAACGTAGAAAACGATTTTTCATTTAACTTCTGAATTTCTCGCTTGAGCTGCTGTAATTTGTTATTTAGGATCGTTTTGTCAGATAGACTCCTCGTTTGTTGCCATTTTTTCCTAGTTTTCCTTTTTTCTAAGACCAGGTTCCTAATTTCTCTTGGGTAGCTTTTACCAGTAGTTTTGGATGCTGTTTCTTTAGTGTTATTCCATGCGGCCAATTGAATGATATTTGTGAAGTTGTCAACCTCTTCCTCTAGCTCCGTTACCGTTTTTAATTGTGTTTGTAGGTGAATATTGCTTTCTAATTCATATCTGAAGCTAACCCAGTCAGTTGTTTTATTGACAAGAGTTGCTCTTGTTTCCTTCCTAATTATCTTGTCGCTTATGGTATGTATCACTGCAGAATGATCAGAGACCATATCTGATTTATTGGTGGTGCCAGATATAACAATGGCATATAATCTTATATTAGGACGAACTGTTTGAAACAACAATAAGGTAGGTAAGGCTTAAACGAGAGAATTCAGAAAGTAGCACAAATAGAAATGATTGGTAATGGGAGAAGGGTAAGATGAAAGGACGAGGAAAAAAGGAAACCGCTAGATATTTGTAAGATATTTGCAGATAGTATTAGGTAGACTTTTAAACATTTCGACAGATAATAAAGTGAAGTTGCAGTTGAAGAAATGTTGTTGGATGCGGACTATTAGGGGTTAGTAGGGTATTTTAGAAAATTTATTTTTAATTTTAAGGATTGGGTAACGCGTATACGTTGATGGTAATAAAAATAATAAGTTTCATACAGACGCATCAGCAGGAGGGTTTAGGGCGATTTTATTTCAGAAAAGAGGGAAGGATTGGACAATTTACTCGGTATCATATTATAGTAGGAAAATTTCTGCGGTAGAGCAGAAATTGTATATTTTCGAGTTAGTGATACTGAAGATTATGATAGAACATATTTAATTTTAGATGCATGATGGTGGGGAGGGGAAGTGGGGGAGGAGGAAAAGACGTAGAAATATTATAAGACATTTTTATTTTAATAACATAAGAGAATAGTGAAGGAGTATATAGGAGGATATCTGCGATGTTTGAGATTCAATGAGAAATCAGGAAATATATATATATATATATATATATATATATATATATATATATATATATATATATATAAGGTGTATGCATTAAAAATCGGAATTTGATACTAGATGTCATTACTTGTTTATGCGTTATGGTACATCATGGACATAAATGTCATTTGAAAGCCCTATTCAATACCTGTCAAAATCAGCTAAAAGTTTTTGATTTGATTGTGCACATCCAACGGATTTCAACGATGGAAAATTTATCAAATTTGCGAAAAAACCAGCATTTGCGGGAAGTTTTGTTGAGTCACTTTTTCGCAAACAAAACTGCAGCTGAAAGTCATCGTTTGTTCGTGAATTTGTATGGTGAGCATGTTCTTGCAAAAACACAGTGCTTTGAGTGGTTTATTCGCTTCAAAAGTGGTGATCTTGACATCAAGGACAAAGGTCAGCCGAAAAAGTTTGAGGATGAAAGATTGGAGGCATTACTCGATCAAGATTCATGTCAAATGCAAGAAAAACTTGCAAAATTATTGGGAGTTGATCAAGCAACAACTTTCAGATGTTTAAAAGCCTTGGGATTCGTCCAAAAGATGGGAAATTGGGTGCCATATGCATCGTATTGCCACTGGCGATGAAAAATGGATCCATTACGATAATCCCGCAAAAAAGCGTATGTCAAGAAAGGCGAGGCCGACCCATCGACACCAAAGCCGAATATTTACGGGGCCAAGGTCATGGTGAGCATTTAGTGGAACCAGCTAGGTGTGATCCACTATGAGCTATTGCCAAGTAGCTACCAAGCCAGCGTAGTTTTTCTGGGATGGAACTCATAAATTGCCAGAAAGATGGGAAAAAGTAGCGATGGGCAATACTTTGAATAAAAAAATCTTGTAACATTTTTTCACAATAAAGGCTCAAATTTCATAATATATATATATATATATATATATATATATATATATATATATATATATATATATATATATATATATATATATATATATATATATAATATATATATATATATATATATATATATATAAATGAAAGAGTGCTGGTGCCTGTTGATTCAGTCCTGATATACCACTTAGGTCCATTAGAGGAGACTAGAAAATGGCATCAGCTTTATATTTTCCATTGTAGATGTACTTACGAAATATGTAAGATTATTTCCAGCAAGGTCAATAGGTACTAGGGAAGCGATAAAGGTAATGGAATGGTACAGTAGCATATGTGTATCCCAAAAGAGAAGAAGGGGGTAATGAGTTAAAACATGTAGAAGTAGCGGTAGCTATCCTACAGCAAATTAGTAGGTAGAAAGATTCAATTGGACAATGGTAACAGTATTAGCAAAATTAGCGAATAAAGGGGGAGTAAACTGGTGTAGATTACGTCTGCTTGATTGTTATATGGCCAACATTTCGAGGCTGAAGAGTGGACGAATTTAGAGGCATGATGAATTTAGAGGCTTGACGCGAGGCTGACACGAATAAGTTTGACAGGAGAGATGATAGTTTGGAATCAGAAATGTAAAGTGGGAGGCTTTATTGTTAAAAGAAGGAGATTTAGCTTTTAGGAGATCGAAGGCGATGTTGTGGTTTTATTTGTCAAGCTATAAGGTTGGTATATATATATATATATATATATATATATATATATATATATATATATATATAATGATATGGAGGGGACCGGATAACGAGTGCTATAGTGTCGATGCAACAGTTTCCGAATAAACTTCTGTATAGTTGCTCTCACCGTGGAAGGCTAGATATATAAATTTGTCCAAAATTAGCATGAGGCAGCGCTGTGATCAGACCGAGCATGAGAAAATGCGCCAGGGTTAGTGGCCCTATTCGTTTGATTCGTTTGATTTGTACCAGTACAATTTCCTTCTCTTTGTAGGTTAGATGAGCATTACCTAGTTCTTCCACTAAGAGTACCTTAACTGATCGCACCACTCATTTCCAAATTCCTCAAATAATAGAGTAAGGTTAGTGGAGTTAGAAGCCATTCCATTAGTGTTGGTGTGATATGGTAGTTTATACTGTCTTGACAATCCATTATCGTTCGCTTAATGCCTTACAAATTAGAACCGTTGCCAGAATAGACATTGTGGAGTCTTCCTCTTTATGCGGTGAATCTATCAAAAGCCGCCAGAAATGCATCTGTTATGAAATCGGTTTCCGATTGGATGGACCACCCATTCGTTTCACACACCTTGAGAGGTAAAGAACGGAGTCAACGAAATCAACTTAGATTTGGATGGCAAATCTTTTTGTTGGATATAACGGAGTACAGATTGTACGGTGTCTTCGACTTCTAACACTCTGATATGTGCCCATAATTAACTTTGGAAGTCATAAGCTAAAGTAATTAGGGGTGGTTCACTGCCTGGTTGTACTATAGTGTCGAACAGATTTACTTCATTCGTACGTTCCTCTTGAAGTGTTGTAATTATACTCGTAAAATTATTACCAGATAGGACTCTTTATTCTAAGTTGGACCCTTTCGTGTCACCCAATTGATTGTGGGAGATTTTCCAATTTCACTAGTACATATTTTGAAGCTACCTTCACGGTCTCGCTGGCATCACTTTATATCTGCGCAGTTGGATATCCCTTAAAATCGATCGCATAACTGGTATAGATTTCAGAATTTCAAACTGTTGATAAATTTGTTTCAAGCTTGCTTGTGGGAGATTTTATCTCGTCCCATGTTATTTTTCGAATACATAACTGATGCGTGAATATTGGTGAATGGAACTAACCATATAGATATAAAATATTCTTTAAAAATTGGTCATTTGAATAAATTGGTCATAATTTGGTTTTTGCTTTAGACAAGAAGAAGTCGTTTGCTATTTCGGTTTTATTGGTTTTTTCAAATGCTTTTGATATTACTTTTGCTATTAATTTTGCTATTAATTTTGCTATTAATTTAATACATTCTTTATATTAGAACTGATAAAGTGACATGGATCCTTTACAGTAGAAATATGCGGCGATGACAAAACCCAAATATTTACCGATATATACATATTTGACTAATCAACTTATATTAAAATACCTTTTATTCAATGATAAATTATTGGTTCAAAAAAGCTCCCACCGCACAGTAATTCAATAATGTTAAATAGTCAAATAGTCCCAAATCCATAAATCAACCGATAAAAATTAATTCCAAAATCACAAAAAAACTTGTGATTTAATATCAGATAAAATAACAAAAGCTCAAAATCCTTAATTGTTACTTAATTAGTCAACATATTTAGGAAGAAATATAAAATGAGAGAGAGCAAAAAACTTAAATTCCCATGATAAAGGAAGGTATGGTACATGGTAAAAGTGATATTTACCCAATAAATTAAAACCAGCAACAAAATGGATTGCTCAGTCAATAATACCGGAAAATTGATAAAGTAATTTACATAAAAGTTAATTTGTATTACAAATAATGTTATTTTAACTTCTTTTCGACAAAAAAAAATAAAAAACAGATTAACCTTTTTCACTTGTTTTTCTTCTTGTGTACAATTAACAACTTAAACACTTTTGATGTACCTTTTTTACACAATCCTTTTAGAATGGAAAAAATCTTATTCACATACCATACATACATAAAAAAGAACTTTTGTTGGTTTGGTTTCGTTTAGTTCCGTTTCGACTCTTATAACTATAAGTAGAATATTTACCCACCACACTTGTACACAAAACTAGTAATTAATGTCTTATTGTAATTAGTGTTGCTCATATAATGTGAAAACTTATAGGTAAATGTGGGTATTAGTTTAGCTTTTATCTTTGACAGTATATTTGTTTTGTAAATTGTAGTTAAGGGTAAATCGGTTAATTTATAAAATTACCATAAAACTGTGTTTTCTACTGATATAGTAAAGCGGTGGCATTTATAACCATCTATTTGCCGATAGATGGCACTATTAACCTTTCATTATTGAACGTCGAAACTCGTTTATCCGAAATTCTATTATTATCCGTTAACCTCTCTTACCCGTGATATTTAAATCCTAAATAAAAAAAATAAAAATTAAAAATGCAATTCCCGAAAAGAATTGAATATTTAGAAAACCGCAGAACTCCTACAAGTAGTGGTAGCAACCTTTGAATCCGAAATAATCTTGAAATTAAAGCAAAACTGTGAAATTTGATTGAATCGAAAATTTTGCCAAAATCCAGAAAATACATGATGGTAAACTTCAAATCTGTGAAATTTTGACCAAATCGAAAATTTTCTAAAATCAAGCAGAAACATGATGAATATCAAAACTCTGAAAATTTTCGAAAATTTCACAAAAATTCAGAAAAAATGAAGGTTCGTCCATCAAACCTGTGAAATTTTGGCCAAATCGAAAATTTCTTATAATTCAGCAAAATCATGATGGCCCATCAAAACAGTGAAATTTTAGCTTAAGGAATGTTAAATTCAGGAAATTCATGGTGGTTAGCCTATCAAAACTGTGAAATGTTGGCCAAATCAAAAATGTCGCAAAATATAGCAAAAGCATGATGGTGTAGCCCATCGAAAGTGTGAAATTTTGGCCAGTTAAACCTGTGAAATTGTGGCTAGTTAAAACTGTGAAATTTTGGCCCATACCGAAAATTTGCCAAAACTCCACCAAAACTGTCCACCAAAACTGTGAAATTTTAGACTAATCGAAAATTTGCCAAAATCCAGAGAAAAATGATGGTTAGTCACCAAAACTGTGCAATTTTGGTCAAATTGAAAATGTTCCAAAATCCAGAAAAAACATGACTCATCAAATCTGTAAAATTTTGATAAAATTGAAAACTTGCCAAAATCCAGAAAATACATGATGGTTAGTCCATCAAAACTGTGAAATTTTGGCCAATTCGAAAATTTGCCAAAATCCAGAAAATACATGACGGTAAGCCCATCAAATCTGTAAAATCAAAAGTTTCGCAAAATCCAGAAAATACATGATGGTTAGTCCATCAAAACCGTGAAATTTGGACCAAATCGTAAGTTTGCCAAAATCCAGAAAAAACATGATGGTTTAAGTGGGCCAAAACTGTGAAATTTTAATTGAATCGGAAATTTCACAAAATCCAGCAAAGACAACATGGTTAGCCCATCAAAACAGTGAAATTTTGGCTAAATCGAAAATTTATCAAAATACAGCAAAAGTATGAAGGTCACACATCAAAACTGTAAAATTTTGGCGAAATAGAAAATTTGCGAAAATCAAGGAAATTCATGGTGGTTAGCCTATCAAAACTGTGAAATTTTGGCCAAATCAAAAATGTCGCAAAATCTAGCAAAAACATGGTAGTTAACCTATCAAAACTGTGAAATTTTGGGCAAATTGGAAATTTGCCAAAATTCAGGAAATTCATGGTTAGCCCATAAAAACTCTGAAATTTTAGCCAATTTGAAAATTTCACAAACATTCAGAAAATTCATGATGGTTAGCCCATCAAAACTGAGAAATTTTTGGGCTAATCAAAAAATTTGACAAAATCTAGGTAATTCATGGTGGATAGCCCATCAAAACTTTGAAATTTTGCCCATCAAAATTGTGGCCAAATCAAAAATTTCACAAAAATTCAGAAAATTCATGTGCCAATTCAAAGCCATCAAAATTGTGAAATTTTGGCCAAATCCAAAAATTGTGGCCAGTTAAAACTGTGAAATTTTGGACCAAACTTCCCAAAATCCAGAAAACTCATGATGATTAGCTCATCAAAACTGTGAAATTTTGACCAAATCGAAAATTAGCCAAAATTCAGAAAATACATGAGGGTAAACCCATCAAATCTGTAAAATCCAGCAAAAACATGATGGTTTTAGTGTGCCAAAACTGTGAAATTTTAATCAAACCCAAAATTTCACAAATTCCAGCAAAGGCATCATACTTAGCCCATCAAAACAGTGAAAGTTTGGCTAAATCAAAAATTTGCCCAAAATTTGCCCAAAATCCAGGAAATTCATAGTGGGCCCATTAAAACTGTGAAATTTTGATAAAACTGAAAATTTTGCAAAATCCAGGAAATTATGGTGGTCAGTCCATTAAAACTTCGAAATTTTGGTCAAATCGGAAATTTGCCAAAATCTCGAAAATACATGACGGTATAAGCCAGCAACAAATCTGTAAATTGGTCAAATCAGAAAATTTGTCAAAATCCAGGAAATTTTGGCCAAATCAAAAACTTGCCAAAACCCAGAAAATACATGATGGTAAAATTGTTTGAACAAAACTGAAATTTTGACCAAATTGAAAATTTCGCAAACAATCAGAAAAAAGATGATGGTTAATCCATCAAAACTGTGAAATTTTAGCCAAATCGAAAATTTCACAAAATTCAGCAAAATCATCATGGTTAGCCCATCAAAACTGTAAAATTTTGACTAAAAGTGGCTAAAAGTGTGAAATTTTGTCCCAAACCGAAATTTTCCCAAAATTCATGATGGTTAGTTAGGCCATCAAAACTGTGAAACTTTGGTCAAATCGATAATATGTCAAAATCCAGGAAATTCATATTGGATAGTCCATCAAAACTTAAATTTTGACCAAATCGAATCTATTGGTCACAGTAATCACATTAATTCACGAAAGAGCATCTATTTTGTTTTGAAATTTTAAAATATTTGAGCCACCTTCCTTGTGTTCATTGTGTTGTTGACTGTCAGAATAATAAGTGATAGAGCCGTGATATTAAATTTGCATCAACGATTTGATAAACATAATACAATACTTATGTTGGAAACTCACCTTTCACTTTGATTACCTTTTAATTTTTTTCCATCTTACCGTTTTCAAAAAAGAGAATTCACATAAAAAAAATCTTAAAACATTCGTAGGGAATCAAGATTTATCTCCTTGCACTTGCATTCTTACTTCCTCGAAATACTGGTAACACAATATTGAAACAAACAAAGAGACAAACAATCATTTTTTGTTATAATTAATTTTCCTGAAAAAAGCTTTTTTTTTTTCTTGTTTTTTATTTTTATTTTTTTTTTTTTAAGTTTTAATAATAAATAAAATTTAAAATTCTTGGAAGTCCTATTTTATATTTTTATTAAATTACTTAATTCATCTTTTTTGTTTTTTTTTTGTAATAATAATATTTTATTTTCAATTTTCCTATTTGACATAATTTATTATTAATTTACTTTTATCTCATTTTGCAAAATTATTTAGCATTTTTAATACTCATTGGTATTTTGTTTATTCATTTATTATGATTATTAAAATTTTTGTCATAAAAATTAAAATTTATGGTTTTTTTTTTTTCGAAAATATGTAAAAATAAAAATTCTAATAATTATGCGAATTTTTTTTTTTTGTTAAAAACTATAAATTTCAAATTTATTACAAACAAACAACAACAATAAAAAAAATAAACCATAAAATAATTACAATTTTTATTTTAATAATTTGAAATAATATTTTTAGAATTTTTTTTAATTAAAAACCAAAACAAAATCATTGGTTTATAATATTATAAATTTATTTATCATTTAGATAGTTTTAGGTATTAGTCATAGTTAATAATTATATTATTTTATTTACAATAATTAATATTTATTTTTATTTTATTTTATTTGCTGTAATTTTATTAACATTTTTACTAAATATTTAATTTTAATTAATTTAAAATTTATTTACGTTATGTGTATTAATTATTATTTAATTTAATTTTTTTTTTGTTAGTTTTTATATTTTTAATAAAAAATAATCATATCGGTTTTTATATATAATATTTAATAATATTATAATTTTTTTTTTTAGGTAATTATTTAAATTCAATTTGATATATTCTATTTAAAACTATACATAAAAATAATATGGTAAAATTTATATATATATATATATATATATATATATATATATATATATATATATATATATATATATATATATATATATATATATATATATATATATATATATATATATATATATATATATATATATATCAGTATGATCGGAAATATCTCGAACTGTGGGTGATATATCTTATTCCTATAAAAGTTTGTAATTTGGTTTTAGTTTTCTCTGAAAATTTAAATCGTTATTGCGAGACCCCTAAAGATACAGAATGGAAGCAAACGTTTATTTAACAAAAAATATTACTATCTCGCTATTTGCCAATAGATGTCGCCGATAAACAAAAATTTTAAATTTAGCTTTAAAAGGTAAATACTTTTATGTTTAAATAAGAGATCAGTCTCCATTTATAAATGTAAGGAATAAAATGGTGGTCCCCGAAAAATCATGTGATTAAAAAACTAAGACTTGCAATTTATAACAAACTAGCTAAATTAGACGGCGTTGCTCGATGGAATTATAATTTAAAGGACAGCTATTTTGCAGACAATATTGGTTTAATTTCCATCCATGATTTCCTGTGTTTTCACTTCTGCTAGCATCGTTCTTTTCCATGTTACACGTAGTTGTCCAATTTTCCTCTTCCCTTGTGGATTCTACTCCAGAGCTGTTCTTGTGTCATCATTCGGTGACCTCGTTAGCGTGTGGCCAATCCATCACCATTTGCGTTTCCTATTTTCGGTCTCAATGACTGTTTGATTTGTTTGCCTTAGAAGCTCAATATTTGTAATTTTGTTGGGCCAGAAGCATCTCAGTATTCTCTTAAAACATTTATTTACAAACGCTTATAGCTTGTTATTTATCTTTTGCGTATGGTTGATATATATCGGTGTTGAGATTGGTGTATTGGTGTTGATATCGTCTTGGTTTTCTTGAAACTTATTTTTAGGCAAACCTCTTTTGCTAAATCTGATAGCTTCTGTACTTTGTGTTGTATATGGGCGTGTTTCTATGTTAGCAGGCATATGTCATCTGTGTAATCCAGATCCTTTGGATTTGGAGGGTCGCGCTGTCTAATTTCCTCATGAAGCTATCTAATACTACTATAAATAGAAGTGGTGAGAGTATACACATCCTTGTCTTACTCCTTGGTTGGTGTTGTAGGATTCAGTTTGTTTGCCTTTGTATTAAACTTGATTATAATCATCCCTGTACATATCTTGCATGAGTTCATATAATTTTGTAGGGGTATCCATTTCACAAAGTGCCGTCTATATTCCGTTCCTGTGTACTGTATGTCAAATGCACGCTCAAAGTCCATGAAAAGTAGGTACAGTGGTAAATTCCATTCATTAAATTACTCTATGTTGATGCGTGTTCTATTGATGTGATCAATGCAATTTCGTCCTGGTCTGAAGACAGCTTGCTCGTTCGTAAATTTCGTGTTAATTGTCGGAGAAATTCTGTCCAGGTTATCTTTCTTGGGGATCGTTATGGTCTAGCCTTCTTTCCATTTTCCCGGTATTTCACCGAAATTCTATACTTCTGTTGTTATTGGTGTTAAAACACTTGCAGTTATAGATATTTCAGATGGAATCTGTTGTCCATTCTCGAGGCCTTGTTATTCTTCATTTTAGCCATGACACCACTGACTGTTGGTGTATGAGTGTGGCTAGTTTAGTTAAGGCGCCAATTGTTAATTCAACATTTTGTGTATTTGGCTATGTTCTCTCCGAAATATTCCTTCCATCTCTTCAATTGTGCTTCATCTGTTGTTAATGTTCTTATTTCTGGTATATTGGTGAATTTTTAAGTGGCTCGTCGTACGCCTTGATGTAGTGAGCGCATGTTCCAGATTGCTGTAGCCTCTTCTGCTGCTTTGAGAATTTTTTCAGTGTATTGTCTAAGATAATTCCTTGTCATGTTCTTGATTTCACGTGCCGTGTCCTTGTTTTGACGTTTCAGTTCTGATGTGTTTTGTTGGGACATTTCCAACTTAAGTTGTCGGCGTTTTCAACTTTTTTCTAAGTATTTTTGCTGATGCAGGGTTCCCGTCTATTTATTGTTGGTTCCTGTGTATTTTAGTAGCTGTGTCGATATAACCTTCTCGACTTATTTCTACTTTTGTTCTATACTGATAGCTGGCATCATTGGCTTGATGTCTGCCTTGAGCGCTTCGCAAAATGTAGTGCTTATATCGGCATCTTTTAGTCTGTCGGTATTAAGCTTCTTACGATTTGACTTGGTGCGCAACCAAGTAGTGGCGTAAAAAACTTCTGTTTGACCGCTACGTGATCTATTTGGCTCCTTGTTCAGGTTTTGTCATTAGGTGATTTTCATGAGTTGAACTCATGATGTTCTCGTGGAGAATTCCATTTATTCGATTGTTTAGTTATGATTTGGACCGAGTTGATGTGGTCATTACAACTTCTGCCTGATCCGAAACAAGTTTCTTCATTTCTTAGTTTTGCATTGATTGCAGATGAAATTCTGTAAATGATGTTTTGTAACCTTTTTTAGGGATCATATAGTCGTCAAGTCTTCTTTGTCGTCCACTCACTTTTTGGTGGTATACTGCCAGAATTCCAAACTTCTTGTTTTAATGGTGCTAATGAGTATGCAGTTGTAGATGTATTGCTTTTGTTGTTTAACTTCGCTACCAAATGGGTATAGTTTCGTTATTAGTACCAATTGATGTACCAAAATTTTCGCTTCTGTTGATGACATGTTCTTTGAACTATTCTTTCCATCTTTATAGACATGAGACATCAGACATTGCAGACCCATTTGTTTAGCTATAATTCATCAGACATGACCAGCAGCATCTCTTCCAGGAATTATCTTAAAGGAGGTATGTTGATAATTAGGCCAGAGATTTTTTTTACATTCTGGTGTAGTGCTCTTTTGGTTTGCTTGTTTCTTCTAATCAGCTAGACGGTTTTTTCCGCACATTTTCTTCGACCATTTTTGTCATCTTTTTTACTTAACTCGATGTATATGATGCTGCTATATTTATAACATAAATTGGCGGCGTTCCGCAATTTTCTTCCATGTATCATCACTTATCCAAGGTATCCAATTGTATTTCTGGTCAATTGTAGCCTGGTTTCATCGTTGTTCTAGACTGGTGGCTTCATTTCTATTGGTGAAACTGTGCTACTACCAGTCAATAATCGTTGTGAAAGTCTATTCTACTTATAGTTCTGACAACTTGTAGTGAGGAATTTCGTGTTGGCCTTATACGTGATCTTTTTGATTTTTAGTTCTGCCATCCGGTGATGTTCATGTATATTTGTGTTTATTTTTGTAAGGAACTATGAACAGCTGATTTATGATACAGAAGTTGATGAGTCTTTCTCGACCGATTTCAAAGCATTTTTACTCATGTTAGTTGTTATTTATGTTCCAGTTTTTCTATTGAAATTGCCTTGTATTATTTTGACGCCATTCCTGTGAGTTTGTATTATTGTTGGTTGCATACAGCAGCCCATGTGTGAAGCATAGATTTTCCAAATTTTCTCCGCATAATTGTGTCGATTGTCCCTGTGCTTTTTTGATTATCATTGTTAATGTCCCGGAAATTGTAATCGCTTGATTTCGAATAGCATATTTGAAGAATATCATGTACCAGTTCAAATTGTAGCTTAAAATTATGATGCTGAAATTTAAGGTATTTTTGGCTCCTAAGTCTGCAACCGAAGTACTGTTCATTTTCTCAAAAATGGTTTTTGTGCGCCATACTACGTTCGTCCCATATAACGATTTGACATGTTTGGAGAGCTTTACCCAAGACAGAATGTTTTCTTTGCACTATCTTAAAAAAAGAGTGGTCCCAATTCCAGAATAAGCAAAACATCAAAATTGTTGACTGTGGCTCCGGGCGCATCCAAGAATTACCATCGGCAATTCTTGGATGCGCCCGGAGAAAAGTTCGAAACAAGTACTGTTGACTTGTAGCGGGTGGTCCAGCGTTTGAAATTTCAACTACCGGTTATTTCGAGTTGTGCCAACATTTACGTCATTTATCACTTACGCCACTTATGTCATTATTTTTAAACTGTAAGAAATTTACATTGAAAATTCAGTACAAGGCAATTTGTGGATCAATTTGTGAAGTGAGTTCATGAAATTGGATTGTTGTTGGAAAATTCAATTACTACGCTAGAACATTGCAGCTTTTGCTCAGAATGTGTTTAAAAATCCATCAATATAAACTTGTCATGATGCTCGAGAATTGAAAATTTATGTGATGAGAATTTTGCATAAAGACCACGCTATAAAGGCGTACACAATTCAATTAAAACCGGAGCTGAAGCAAAATGACCATCCGCAACTGTCTTCGGGGATCGAACAATCAGTCGTAACGGAGAAGTTAATTAACCACCACGTAGCTGCGCGATTTGACTCCGTTGGACTTTATTGTAAGGAGCCTTTAATGATAAGTATTACGCTCCAGAGACTATCCAAAACTTGAAAGATCAAATCAAAGTAACCACATATGCATTGATGCGATAGAAGCTCATACAATCAAAAATGTTCTGAAAAATTGCAATTGTTAAATGGGCCACCCTTTATAAAAAAGGCCATCCTGGAAAATGAATCGACTATTTGAACTTCAAGCACCACTGTGCAAATATTTGCAACAGCAATAAAACTGTTTTCTATAAATTGTGAAAAGTGGGTCCATGACTGTGGTTTATAACTGTGGCCTCTAGTGACGTCTTGATACCCTCTATATTACTAGACCTTTTTCTTTACCTTAAATTTCTTTTTTGTGCAGTCATTTTTAATCTGTTAATAAATATAAAAAAATTAATACACTTACAGTAGTTTAAGCTTACATGAGCTAGATATCCATCAATGAGCTTAAAGCATATTATCTGATGTCCAAAAAGGCCAAAAAATTAAGGAAAAATAAAAAAAATGGTGGCTAATTTTAAAAATATATTACACCACCTGTGTCCTTTAATTTTATTATTTTTCAGGAAAACCAAAACCATCTTCAAACTAATAACAGTATTAAAATATTTCAACTATAGCTTCAAGTATTGCATCAAAAGAATTTTTTCTACAGATAACACTGTATTTACAGGGCTATTCAAAATTAGCGGAACTTTTAAATATCTTGAAGAGATTAAGTTTCCAGGTAAAGACGTTGCATGCAAATGTTGTAAAGTTAAAAAAAATAATAATTGATATTTACTAGGTTCAAGGATTGACCTTGAAATTCAATTTCAATGTTTGAAGTTGAACAATTCAATACCACAATATTTTCATGTAAAGTTTTCACCTGGAAACTTAATCCCTTTGAGATATTTAAGTGTTCCGGAAATATTTGAAAAACCTAAAAATTAAAATTAAAATAAAAATTATACTAAAAATAAATTATATTTAATTAATTTTAATTTTATTTAAATATATATATTTTCATTTTTTTTTTGTTTAGTAACAATATAATAAAATTAAATAAAAATGTTAATTTAATTTAATTAATTTTATTTATATATATATGTACGTGTGTGTGTGTGTATGTGTGTTTAGTTTTTATGTATAAATAAAATAATAATAATATAAAATTGATATGTAAATTAATTTATTTAAAATATTGTTATTATTATTTAATGTAAATATTTTTAAATTTGATGATCCTGAAAAAAGACAAAATAAAAAAAAAAAAAAAATTAAAAATTGTAATTTTTATATAATTGAAATAAATTAAATTTATTGATGTCATTATTGGAAATTTTACAATAAAATATTTTTTTTATTTTTTTTTAAATATTTTATTCGTTTCCAAAAAAAATTGATTAGTTTGCATTTTGGGTGTAATTATTAAATTTTTTTATTTTTATCGCTCGAAAAATGCATTTTCATGATATTTTGAAATAATTTTGTTTGTGGTGCAGATAAATTTTTAAATCATTTTTTTTTTAAATTGAATTACGAGTTAAAAACCAATAAAAGTTGGTTTACAAATAATTCAAGGCACTTTTATAACTATATATAGTAGATGCACAATATCTGTGCCTGCGGTATCAATTTGTAGAAGGATCTTCAACTGGTTGAGTGGAAGATATACTTCTAGCACGACATCCAAAATTCCATCCTGACAGATTGGTATAAGTTCAGCAAAGGAATGTCTTCCAACTATTGAAATTTTTTATCTCTATTATCTTTATAAAGAAAACTAGCCGAACTTACCAGCTTCGCTCAGACTACAATTCAGTTGCTGTATTTTTTAATACAATTTCTCGAGTAAGTTGAATAAAATATGTTGAGTTAAACGCCAATTTAAATTTTTTGGATTCCTTTTTCTTGAGCATGCCACAAATCACAGTCAACTGTCCATGGAAGAAGCAAGGACTTTTCAAATCTACGTCTGCAAACTTAAGAAAATGTGCTTGAGCTTTGTGGATGGTTATGACGAATGAGCAATTAACTGGGAATTAGACTCGTTTGACATAGCATTGGGGGTCTAGGTTCGGTATTTTATTTTTCACTTTCCGGCACTCATTTTTGGGTGCCAAGATAGCTCTATAGCATATAGAGCTATCTTTGTCAGTGTTTCAATCAATATACTTCTAAAATAAGCTGCTCAATGGATGATGCTAATAGACAAAGAATTTCAGGATATATGATTTTGTCTGTCTGTGGATCAGTAGGGCCACCATTAATCTTGAACAGTTTCATTGCGAACTGCTGTTTATCTCTTCCTTTCTTAATGTGTGTTTGCATATACTTGTTGACAATTCGAGTCACCTCTCGAATCACCTGCTGCATACGTATCTGAGCCAGTATATGATTTTCTAGAAACAGTTCGTTTTTGCTACTATAGGAGCTTATTAGGAAAATAAGCCACCGTTCGATGTTCTTATGAGTTCCATTATGGTATAGAAATTTTTTTTAAATCATCTAATAAAAGTGTTCTTCGATGTTGTACCGGTGGTCCACAATGACTTTGCTGTGAAAAAAGTTAGATTCAAAGTTCTCTGAAGCCTAAATTCTGAGCTGCAGTAGTGTCTGGCCGTTAATCGCTTTGAAGAAAAGAAAGCATCATAAAAGAATTAAGGCTTTTATAAATATTTGTAGTGAACATTTCATGATCGAGATTTCTTGGTTTCAGATATATTTTTATCTATTCCCGGCCTTCCAAACATCTTTTGTATGTTCTTGTTAGCCACCTCATAAAGGATGGGGCCTTATTCTGCATTAAGAAACACAGAGGAGAGGACACAAAGATAACAGCAATTTTGGGCTAATTTTGTTATTCTATCATATAAGGACTATATAAGCATGTGGCAGACCTCTTCATTGTCTTTCGATAAATTCTCGATGGTTGAATGTACTCTATTCAATAGTGAGCTTTTTAAAACATGTTGTGCTTTTTGCTGTTAATTCATGGCGATCTATGAATATGTGGTGTTCTTTCAGGTCTAGTAGGGTTGCAAGAGCATGTATAATAAAAGGACCGGACGCTTTGAAGACCTAATGTTTATCATGGTATTTCAGCATATCCCTGCATAAGTTTGAGACTCGCTGTGAAGGTAAAATTATCTATTTGCAAAAACTAGCTGCATTCCGATTGTAGGCCTTATAATCTCACAAATTTGTAAGTTTATCTGCGTAATCCTTCGTTTAATTCGGGAAGTGTACAAAAGATGCTTACTTTCAATTTTGGCATACACATCGAACTGGGGGAACAGCTGGAGAAAGTTGAAAATATGGTAAGCCTTCAAAGATTAATTTTTTGTAGACGAAAAAATTCTTCACTGAGATTTTTTTATTGGTTGGCAGGCCTATGGCAGAAATTACTTGCATGACGTCGCAAAGACCATCATACTAACCTTAACATCATATCAATGGAAGCTTCCTTGTATTTGAGACCCGTTGTAGTGCTCCACCATACAAGTAAATAATGATATCTTTCCTTTTGACTTGGCTGTTGACTATAACCATCGACACTTTCAGTTAGTCTTTTGACCACTCGAATGACGATTTAATATTCATCCCCCGGAAATTACTACAGGGAAGTTTTGAATATATAAATCAGTTAATCAGTCCCTCATAAAATAAAAATGCAAAAATTTTCGCAAATTGTTTTAGGAAGAGGTAAATGAGCTTTTTCGGTAGAAAATTTGAACGTGGACTTTATACAGGATAGCAATTGCTAGAGTGGTTTATAATTGGATAAACAGAATATTTACTCCACATTAAAATTAAGAAGGACGTTTGAATGTAACTGCAAAATGGTTAAGTGTTCTTTGGTAAAAAGTGTTGACATAATATTTGACATTTATGAACACCTAAAGGGAACACCCAAATATTATGGCATTCTAAATATTATAAGAAACAAAATAGTAAGTCACGCATATGTCGTGCTCGTATCTTATAATAGCCCGTGTATTGGGAAATGATTGAACAATCTTAAAAAATTCATCACCTAAATAAGGCCCAATAAATTTACCGCCAAGAACAAATCAACGAAGGCCAAAATTTATAAAATTACCAAGAACAATTTACAGAATGCGTTGCGCAATATAAACAAACCTTGGTAGGTTATACGGAATCACACATGCAAAAATTGAGCGACAAGCCTAATTCTATAGAACACTTTTACGGAAAGGGTGAAGAAATTCAAGCATTGGACGGTTTAAATTGTTTAGATTAAGAATCTCTTCGTCTTCCTATATAAGACATATAGCGAAGTGCGGTGAAATGTTTGAGTTCTTAATATCAGTATACGCAATCCTATCTCGAAAGAAAATCCATTTATAGCGAACTCAGCCGGGAAGCATTAAAGTTATACTCACCATGATATGATAGCTCTTTGATAAAATCTTTCGATGGAATAATTGGCAATGATATCTTAAAGCAACTTAGGTTCCCTATTCATACTGATCAGAATTAATGATATATTGGCAAATCTAGGAGCCAATTAACTCTTTACCATTGTAGATCTAGAAATGGTTTCCATCATAATCCCTTATGATAATCTGAATCAAAATGAGTTCACTCGACTTCTGTTTGCGAGATTATATCAGGAAATGATGCTATGTGTACATCGACGATATAATCATATTTGACAGAAGCGAACAGGAACACTTTGAGAACATGAAGGAAATATCCAAGGTTCTAAAGAGAGCTAACATAAAAATCCAATTGGATAAGCATGAATTCCATCAAGATGAGGTGTAACTCTTAGGATTCGTCATATCCAAGGACGGGATTAAGACCAATAAGAAAAAAGTAAAGGTTAATTGCCCAACGAGACGAACATGAGTCTAAAATCGTCTCGCAAACCAAACAAGTAATTTTTATTGAAGAGGACATTTTTTTGAACAAACTCTTTTTCGTTTCCAATGAATTACTGTTATTTTCTAATTTTCAGAAATATTTTGAATTAACCACAGATGGTTCTAGCATTGCACAGGGTGCAATATTGTCTTTGGAGGAAAACTCAATTACGTTTCTTTCAAAAACCCTAAATAAAACCGAAGAAAATTTTGCAGCAAATGAGAAAGAAATGCATCTTTAAAAAATCTCCTTTACAGAGCCAGGATGGTAAACATATTTACCAATCTCCCACCGCTGACGTATCCACTCAGTAATACGAATAATAATGCAAAAATAAAAGATGGAAAGCTGCAAGTCTGTAACATAACACAACGACGACAATTTTACTAACTACATAGAATGTCTTTTGGAACCAACTCCTCCTAAACATAGCTAATGAAAATGTTTATCAAATATAGAACTCCTTTCAAATTACCAGCGACATATAACAGCCAGACCAAACTTTACTACAATCGATATCATATACATATTCAAAAGGTATTTAAATTCAACTACGATAAACGGACTAAAAACTACAGAACCAATCCAGCTACAGACTCATCTCAACGGGTATCATTATCACCAAAGTCATCATTTCCTTAAGGCGAAAACAAATATACCGGAATTCAAATACACTGACGTTTACAACTATATGAAACGTTCGAGAGCACTGATCGACAACTATCTAAGCGCAAGCAGATTGATGTACTGACATAGTTGATTTCAAAGAGTGAGTAAGGAAATAAGTGATAAACCAGTGAATTAAAGTGGCAGCAAAGGAAAACTAAAATCTCGTTGACAAATAATTCAAAATTCTCGAAGTATTTATAAAGTGTGAAAACTATAACTCCTGCTAATTTTATAAAAAATTCGTAACAATTGATGACAAAAGTGGGATTTTGCAAAAGTTGAAAATGCCTAATAACAACACGTTTGCATCTCAGTAGGTGAGAGATGAGTTGATGCTGCGGGACCTTCATACAGAAGCCAACAAGATCGAGCTTTTTGTAAGCTTACAAAACGATGAATGAAATGCGAGAAAAAACCGACTTGGTAGCACCACAATTACATACACTAGCCAGACTAGAACCACTAGAAGTTCAGTCCGAAAAAACGTCATTACACCAGGAGAACGCAATCCACCGACAGGAAACCAAGAAGGAGCAGAGTGGAATAATTTCAGTGGCTAAACCGAAACTAGTTGTTCCAAGTCAGTCATCTATTTCTGAACAACTGAACCCATCTTTGGGCATAGTGATTCTCCTAAAGTCCGTGTTAGCGGAACAAATATCTCAATTAGATGCCTAATTAGGCATAAACAAGGTGCTAAATTAAACACCAAATTGGACAAACAAGGCGCTAAACTAAACCAGCTTAAAAGCAAGCTAGAAAAAAAGAATCAAACAATCACGGCTGATGTAGAAGTAAAGATGCAAGCATTGGAGAACCGGTTTAAAGCGTTCGAAGACCAACAGGAGTACCCTGTATTCGATGGCAAGATACCGTTTGAGAATTTCAATATAAAATTTCAAGTGGCCGTGTGGCATAATGGATGAGCTGCTGGTAAATAACTTGATGCTCTAATCTTGGCACTACGAGGTAAAGCAGCCGATGTATTGTAAACTGTATCAATAACAGAAATGAGCTGCGCAAAAATCTTGAGGGAACTCGGGAACGGGCAGTCCCACACCTAGGAGTTATGCAAAATATAGCTGCATAATAGGAGATAGCAGCGGGGAGCCCACAAGATGTTGAACGAGTGATTACTTGCAATGGTTGCTCGCAAGAGATTGCGATAATAAGGGATTGTAAGGAGTCCTTGACTATACATTCAATAACGCAGCCTTTACACCAAAGAAAGAAAACTGAGGGAACGTAAAAAATTTAACGCATAGTGAGAGACCCAACGAGACAGATGCAGTCTGAGAAACAGGAAAACTAAGTTCCACCAGATTTGCGAAAAGGCCCTAAGATCAAAGGTTTATTAGCCCAGTTTGGGAAAATGGTAACAGCCTATTTGTTAATCAGGTGCATTGTACATTTGCACTAGACACTCGAGCTTTAAAAGCTGTTGTACGTTCTGATATGGTACCTCAAGAAAAATTTCAAGTTTTCTTGTTGAAAACGTACGAAAGAACACTGATAAAATTCATATCAAAGGTACCATTTGCGAGTAATGAACGGGAGACCAAATATAAATGTCATCAATGGTGGATCCGTAATTAGCAAATAAGAGGACATCAATTACATTGCAAATTGCTACTCTCTTGAACGCTATTCTCGATCACTACACCCAAAAAGAATACAGATTCTTTCCTCACTGATTAAACATCTTCCAAAGGAAAAGTCACTTGCAATTTTAAAGACACTAGGAGAATTAGTTGATGTGTTTGATATCAAAAATCATAACGTGGAAAAAGCTTATTAGACTTAAAAAATGCTTATATGACACAAAAAACGCCATTTCACTACGAAAACCACCAAGATGATTACCATTACCCAAACAACAAGAGACAAAGCAATAGGTTTCAAAAATGGAACAATATGGTGTTATTCAGCAGTCTATATTCTAAGAGGCTGTGGAGTTCACCGGTGGTGCTCGTTCAAAAAAAGATGGTTCCACTAGGTTCTTTGTCGATTACAACAAATTGAACGATTTAACCAAAAAGGACAGTTAACAACTACCATGCATCGATGAAACCTTGGATACTTTGTCAGGATCCAATATTTTTAGCAATTTACTCGGAAAATAAGGAGAAAATGGCTTTTAGGTCATAATGTGCGGCCTATGCAATGCATCTGCTACATTCGACATCATTGTGCTAGAAACTTGAGAATAACTACTGCGTAACCCGAGTGGAGCTGTTGGCTGTAGTAGATAGTGCAAAACATTTTCAAAAGTACTTGTACAGATAAGAAGTTATTCTTCGGATCGATCAGTTTGCACTAAAATGGCTAATGCATATCAAGAAAAAATAATCAAAAGGGCAGCTGAAGGTACAAGCCATGGTAGCAAGTCATCGCACCTGAAAGTGCAATCATTAAAATTTACTGGGTGCAATTGCAATCATTAAGTAAACGAAAGGTTGCTGATAAGATCTTGGAAATCGGTTGACGGTAATAGCAATATGCAACAACCTGTACTCCCGATGATCCAAATACTAGAACATAAATTACAAATTGGTTTTATTGCGTTAACTATCAGAGGGACGTAAAGGATTGATTTAAAGGTTGTAACACATATGCGGGTAGTAAAGAGACACAGACAAGAACAAGGGGCAGAATGCAGCAATACAGTGTTAGACCATTGTTTGAGCGAATAGCAATGGATATTGCGGCTTCATTTCCAGTAACAAAAGATGGGAATCGATACATACTAGTGTGCTTCGATTCCTCAGTAAGTGGGTAGAAGCGTATCCAACTATAAAGCAAGAAGCTCAAACCATTGCTCATTATACATTTGTAAATAATGGACTTGCCGACTTGGAGTACCGCTAGAATTACATTCCGACCTAGGAAGAAAATCCAAGTCAACCGTATTTTAAGAGCTGTATCAAATGCTCAACATCGTAAAAGACGAAAGCTACCCTATTACATCCTCAATCAGATGGAATGGTAAAATGGTTTAATCGAACAATGGAGGAACATCGAAGTTAAGAAGTTAATGTCAACCAGGATGATTGGAACCGTTGCATAGTTTATGATGTGATATCGTAGTGCAGTACATGATACCACTATATCTATATTATTCATGCTATCTATATGATATCTATATTATTCATGCTATCTAATATAGAATCAACGATGTGGACTAGATTAGCCTATAGACGAATGATTTTAGCATACATTTTAAAAATAACCATACTTTCACCGTTTAGAATTTTAATTTTACGAAACACTCTGTATCCGATAAATAATTATATACATATATTGTTAGTATCAAAAATATAATTTTGTTTTTAAATAATTTATATAATTTGACATATATGTATACCCATCTGTATACATTATTTATGTATGTACACATATAGCGATGATTATGCTGATGATTATTATTAAATAAACATATTATTTTGAATACACGTATTGATAACTATATGTACATAGTTTAGACAAAATAATTTCATTTTAATGATATTTCAAATAATATAATATTTTACCCCACCAATAAAACAAAAAAAAAAATTAAATAAATAAATAATTATTTTTGGTTTAGTTTGAGTTTTCTAATTAATGTCTATATAATATGTATGTCTATATACATTTTCAAATTTAACATAATATATAATCATAAATGTATCAAAAATATTTTCCAACCAATAATTTTCAATTATTTAACTTTTTGTATTGTTCAAATAATTATTTCGATCGAAAAAGCATAAAGCTGTTTTGATGGTTCGTCCTGATTATTCTTTAAGTTATGATAAATGTATACAAACTCACTAAATCAATGTTTTTTTAAATAATATTGGAAGCTTTTTACTAGATTTCAAAGAGAAACTTCCTAATTACTAATTTGAAAAGGATATAGCTTAAAATATTTTTTTAAAATTGATTAAGGTTGTGACCCCTCAAACTAAAGGTAATAAGATGACAAATAAATCTGTGCATATTTTTTTAAAATCGAACAAGGTAATAAGCAGTTATGAGTAAAAAACTTATTTAAAGAGTTAGGTAAATTGAGTGATTTTCTCTGTCATCGAATCAACCATTTCACAAATCAATATACCTACAACATAATTTTATGTTATGTAGTTGGTTTTTTATTTTTTATTTATTTCTTGTTATTATTTTATCGTACATGTTCTTCATAATATTAATAAAAGCTTTTTACTGATTAAAATTTTTATTTTATTATTATTTTTAGAAATTTAATCCAATAATTTTTTATTATTTTTTATTTTTTTGGTTTTCTATATTATAAAAATAAATTCCCAATAAAGATAATAATAATACTAACATTTATTATTAATGGAATCACTCATGTTTGATTGGGAAGTTTTATAATATTAATGCAAAATGACTTTATTTATTTCTTCTTCTTTTAGTCAAAAGGAAATTTATTTTAGATTTTAATTACTACAACAAAATCTATAAATCGTGTATGTTCGGGCAAAAGCTTATCAAAAGCTTAAAAATTATATTGGGTGTAATCTTTTTAATTAATTTGGTATATGTAACTAAAATGTTTTAATTATTTTTTGGTTCATTGGTATAGTAACTTTATAGTAATTACTAATTAACAAAACTACCACTCAAAAGTAATAATAATTCGGTTAAATTATTATTTTGGCAGTTGTGGTATAAAACTTTAGTTGTAGGAAATTCCTGAATTTCCAAAGTTGGAGGATTTAACTGTGAAGAACATAAAGCGGGACTTAACAAAAAAAAAAATTATACGTGAAAAACAGATTTCTCCAAACGTGGTTTGCCAAATGTGTGAGACTTTTTTGGTTGGTTAAACTATTAACAAAAACTAATTGGTGCTGCCCTACGTAATTGATGATTACAGATATAGATTGACCTATAAAATCTACATGTAATGGTAATATCAATAATATGAGGCAAATAGAACTAACCTTAAACCTTCTAACTCTTATTGTATCTGAATTCATCTCCATTTGATTGCTATACCATTCTAAAACTCAAATAATTCAATTACCATAAATAAATTCAACCTTTTTTCCAACTTGCGCCGTTGTTGTATTTTAATTTGATTTGATTTGATTTTTTATTTATTTATTTGGTTCAATAGAAATTTAATCAAATGGAAAAATAAATAACAAAATTAAGTGAAACTACGATGATGATGATGATGATGATGATGATGATAAGGGGGTATTATAGAAATCAAGAGTATAAAATCGTTTTTCATTATTTGTTTGTTGTTTGGTTGTTAATTTTCAATTTATGCCATAAATAAATAAAATTATAAAAAAAAATATGAAATATTTACCAGATGAATGACCATACTCCTTTGGTGGATAATCTGTGTAAAATACACTTTGTCCAATTGCTACGGTGCCCTTGCGATCCATGGGACTGTTTTGCGGCGAACTGCCAAGATTCATTTCTGTTCGAACTGGAAATATAATTTCACTTTGTGTTATCCGTGATGATTCATTATTGCGTGGTGATGGTGCTTTTTTTTATTGTTGTTGTGATAGAAAAATAGAAATGGAAAAAAAAGAAAATTAAAAAAAATTGATAATCTGTGTATTTAAATTTTAAAATGTTTATGTGATGAAAGTTTGTGATGTATGAAAATTCGATCTGTAAACAAAATAATAAAACCCAATTATAGCTAAGCCTGATGGGATACGAGATGACAATTATTAAAATAATAAACCAACCTTCCAAGAAGACATACATCCTTATTCCAACCAACCGTTTTTTCTAGTAAAATATCTTATAAGTATAAATCTTACTTCTGCGAAACGAAAATAAAGCTAGGTTCAAAAATAATAATTGAATATGAATTGAATATGAATTGAATATGAATTGAATATGAATTGAATATGAATTGAATATGAATTGAATATGAATTGAATATGAATTGAATATGAATTGAATATGAATTGAATATGAATTGAATATGAATTGAATATGAATTGAATATGAATTGAATATGAATTGAATATGAATTAAATATGAATTGAATATGAATTGAATATGAATTGAATATGAATTGAATATGAATTGAATATGAATTGAATATGAATTGAATATGAATTGAATATGAATTGAATATGAATTGAATATGAATTGAATATGAATTGAATATGAATTGAATATGAATTGAATATGAATTGAATATGAATTGAATATGAATTGAATATGAATTGAATATGAATTGAATATGAATTGAATATGAATTGAATATGAATTGAATATGAATTGAATATGAATTGAATATGAATTGAATATGAATTGAATATGAATTGAATATGAATTGAATATGAATTGAATATGAATTGAATATGAATTGAATATGAATTGAATATGAATTGAATATGAATTGAATATGAATTGAGTATGAATTGAATATGAATTGAATATGAATTGAATATGAATTGAATATGAATTGAATATGAATTGAATATGAATTGAATATGAATTGAATATGAATTGAATATGAATTGAATATGAATTAAGTTTGAATTGTAAATTGCTGCAGTTAAAGAATGGTTAAAAGCACAACCAATTTGATGGTTAGGAACAAAGCGATAAGCGAAATACGTAACGAAATATTTGAACAGTTATAGAAGGTAACGGCAAATATAATGAACTTTAATGAATAGAAAACTGTAGCAATTAAAAAATGCTCAAACACCTTGAATGAATTTCAGGGCTGCTTGAAAGGGAACGGTTCATCGAATTGCAGATTCTTCATCAAAGAAGTTATATCCAGTTAAATGTTCATACTATGGACACAATGTTAAAAAGAAACATAATAAATAGCCAGTTTATGCAAGAGTTCAATGATAAACAATTGTCATAGGATAAAATCTAGGTAGAGCAGTTAGAAATGGAGGGACTATGGCCTATAAAATAACAAAGAGACTCCAGAAACATTTTTCGTTCTAAGCGAATATTGTGTACAATATGAAAATTGCATCTTCTCATTAAACACCTCCCATCCAGACTTTGAGTAACGCATTGTTGAGATGGAAAATGTACGTAAAAGTTTAACGACCCATTTGAAAGAAAAACTATTATAAAAAACTATTATAATTATAAATTAGTTTTTGATTTTATTGTGCTTGCTTTGAAAGTAAGGTCCAGGTGCTTTTATTTAACAACTATACAAACAAATCGAGGACTGTTTAAAAAGCCATCTGAATCGTAATAAAGTCTAGCTTGATTATATATTGGATTCTAATTTGGTACTTTTTGATTTAAGCAATGCAGCAATCACTGCGCTACTACACATACGTTTAAATGTGAATGGAGGATAAAATGTATTTTTTACAAACAGATAACCTATAAATCCTTCAGTTTCAAATATATATCATACATATTTCCTACTTCAACGATTTCAAAACCATCAAAATAGACTTCACATTAACATTGATAAGATTTGTCAGAAATTTAATAAAAAATTACTATTTTTTGAGGTTATAAAATATAAAAGGAAACATCAAAATGAAGAAAAATCTAAAAACTGTTACGGTTACACAAAACAACAATCTCGTAAGAGTATAAATGTAACCGGAGCAAGAAGATAGCAAATAAAAATCCAACGTATGGTATTTCAGGAATTTATATATCATTTTTTAAGGAGAAAACCTGACTGTTTTTTGCTTTCCAGAAAAATGGAAAAAATATAAAAATTCATTAAATTTTATTTTGAAATGAAAATCGTAAAAAAATAAATGTTTATCCATATATGTTCATGACGTTGCTGAAGGTATTGTTTGTGGTTGTTGTTGTTGTTGTTGTCCTTTTAAACAGTACTTAGATTCTTTCTGTTGTTGTTTTCACTGAGATTTTCCACAAAACAGAGAACATAATATTCCGCATTGAAAAAATGATAGCACAACAACATGGAAATAAATTTAATTTTTTTTTTTATATGAACTGTAAAGGTCAATTTGATGGAAAGAGAAATAATTGCAAAAAACTTGCCTTAACTTTGCGCCATATTGAATTTTGTGCAGTCAAGCAATTATAATAAATTATGAAATTGTATACTATGGTCCGTGCTCATCGTCTTAGATATTTTAAAGTTAAGAGGAAATTTAAACTGTATCGTTTCTTTTAATAGTTAAACTACAATTTTTACGATTTGTATGTGCTTTAATTAAAAAGCTCCACCATATAAAAAAGCGTAAATAGTTTTAAAGCTTTTAAAAATTGGAGATTTTAATGATTAAACAATAACCGTAATACTAAAGCTTTTTAAATCATGCTTTGAAAGTTTAACCTAATTATGGGCAATAGCTTAAAGCTTTTTTAAATATTTCATAACTTAATGAACAAACATACTTTTCACTAGAAGAGTTTGAAAAGTTTTGATATAACAAATTATTTGTGCAAAACTTCTATACTACTTATCAATTCCGGCAATCCGTTGAAGGTAGATGTATATTCCTAATACCACAACTTTTTATCCTACAACGGTTTTTGCTAAAAAAGCTCTTGGTTTATAAGGAAAGTTCATTTTTATGCCAATTATATACGAGCTTAAAACTTAAAATCTGTAACTTTTGCCTATCTTTATTTATATGGTCTCTCTCTCTGTCATCCCGTAGTTTATGCCAAACACGAACTTGAGGCATTGAAATTCTTTTGGCCAAAACATTACCATAATGAACATTGACATTTAATATTTTTGACAAGGGCTAAAAATGGAAAGTTCACTTTCAGATGGTTTTAGGCTGGTTTGAACCTATACTTGAAGTAACTGGGATTAAGGCAGTTAGTTTAAAAATAATATTTTTTAGTAGCTAACAAAAATGATTAATTCTCAACAAATGTGGTCTATGATTTATGACCCTGTAATTTAAGTCACATTATCTCTTTATATACTCGTTCGAACACCATAAATTGGAACGGTTAACACAAATTTTTCTTCCTGGCATTAGACCTGCCCTTAGTTAATTAAAACGAATATAGGGTTTCCATCAACCTTGTCTACAGACAGTCACTTAAAATCCCAGTAGTTCTTTTAATTCACTCCGAAAATACGACATCGATAGACCCTGTTTAACGGGCTAGTAAATTGCAAATGCGGATTTCTTACTGAAATTTAGTTGTAGCTTCTAATATAACTTTTCTAGTTACCAGGAGATAGCTGTATGGCAATCTTGAACTGCGATACTTAATTTAAGAATTAGGTAGAACTGCTTACGTAAAACTCGTTGCAGTTTATATCCAAGCTCGTTGTTCACCATAACAAGGAATAGCGCTAACATTGTCTTTATGCTAAAAAGGATTTTGATAAACAGTATTAGTTTGGATATCCACTGATAAAACAAAACGATCCAGGAAATGAGAATGATGAAAATTTAACGACTCCAAAGTTGGCCGGAGAAAGAACTGAACAAATATTTACTAAAATCTTCCTAAATAAACTATGGCCTTACATTTGTTCAAACCGAAAATCTGGCATATCAGTACGTTCGGAAACTAGGAAAATCGTATCATAGTTGTTGGGGCTTAAATCCAGCAGCCAAAAGAGATTGAATTTATGTAAGTATGAAAAGGCATTCTAAGATTAGTATAGATTCTAGATCGGTATAAATTCAATGCTTTGTGACGTTCCATACGGTAGCACAAGAAAGGGCAATCTAACCCTAGTTGTCCGATCGTCTCGGAAATCAGTTGGGAAGAGGTCCACCAAAAATCAATATCGATCGAAGAGTAGGTCAATGAAATTGATTTACAACCAAAGGGACTCATAAATAATAATAATTCAATACCGATCGAAAGCGTATCGTCACCACCAAAACCGTCGATCGGAACATCCATTCAATTGCACGATCCAAATATCGAATCGAATTTATTTAATACAAAAAAAAATGCTTGGCAATCGAAACAATATGATGAGGTTCAACAATTTTAACGGCACAATGGTAAAATATTATACGATGATGATCATCATGAGAAGCGTATGAGTAAAATAATAAAACTACTCGATCGCATTGATGGCGACAATCGAGAGAGTTAAAAAAAAATCGATTGTTACGGCGAAGAGAGCACAGAAGAACATAATAATAACATTAGTAATATGAATGAAATAAAAAGAGATAGTGATATAAATAAAAAAAATCAACAACAGCGATCATATGGCCGATCGTTGTGGTATAGTCGAAAATAAGAGGCAACAAACAACATCGAAAAATCGTACGAATGAAGAAAAGGAGAGGATGATGAATAAAATGGCTGTTGGGTGTAAATGATCGTGGTAATAAAATTGTGGTCTTTCTTCGGGTTTAACTGATACACGAGTTGGTTGGTGTTGTGTGCGTTATCCGCCCTCTGTAAAGATTGTTTTTTTTTATTCCGTCCTCGCGTTTGGTGCGTAATCGGCGTTGCGACGTGGTGGTAGTGACCGCTTTCGAATCCACCTGCTCCTCGAGCGATATTGCCCGGGTAAGTTCACGTGCCGGTAGACTGTGGCCCAACTATAATTAATTTTCATTGTCTACCCAAAAAACTACCGCTATAGTGTGTGTGGCTTCTAAGATATTTAGTCTTGATGAAACTGGTATAACTTCTGTATTGCAAGCTCCAAAGTAATACTTTAACATACTTTTAAAAAAGTAAGTCATAATTTAATTATTTTTCTTTTGGCTGGTTATTGCAGACAAATCTAGAGAAGTAGATCAAATCGTTTCTGGAGGAAGTGGCGAGTTTGTGAAGCTTGCCACAAATGCAGCTGTTATTCTAGATACTCATCCAGTCACAGCAACGATTCAAAATACCGTAAATGCTATTGTCAATCACCTCTCTAAAATAAAAGAAAATATAGTTTCTAAACAAAAGACAAGTTAATCTTGAACAGCAAGTAAGACATCAAGGAAAAATTAACCAGATTTGTAGCAAAAAAGTTGCTTTTTTCTGATCCCTCACTAAAAAACACATAATGAACAAAACACTATAAGCTAGAAATCCAAAGCTAGAAATCTTTTTGAATACATAAAAAATTGATGTATGCTTAATAGCAGAGAGCCATTTCACTAGAAAGTCTTATGCGAAATTAAAAGGTTTTACTTGTTACCATTCTATACATCCAGCAGAAAAAGCTAGGGGTGGAGCAACTATCTTCATCAGAGAAAACATCAAACACGTCGAAGATGTAAAACTCGAAATAGAGACAATGCAAATTATACCACTTAGCGTGCAAATTAAATAATTACAAGAAGCTGCGGGTTGCTGCGATATAATTTCCACCAAGGCATCAACTTAAAAAGAATGATTACTTCTTAATGTTTAAAATGATGGGCACAAATTTTATCATAGGAGGAGACTTTAATGCCAAACATACACATTGGGGTTCAAGACTAATGTCACCTAAAGGAGAGAACTTTTAAAAGTATTTCAGAAAATTATATCCATATTGAAAATAATGAAGGTTTATCTTCGAATCATTCTCCAATCATACTTACGATCAGTGAAACAGTAATTGAAAAAGAAAAGCCACCAAGGTTAACAAGCAGAAAGACCAATTGGGAAACCTTTGCACTGTTAATTGATCTTCAAGTCCCAATCAGAAACCAAACACTCACAAGAATGAAACATATACACAGGAAATAAAAAAATTGGTCAGATAAAAGTGGAAGAAAGCTCGCAAAATCTGGCATATAGAAATCGAGCACCAGAGGGCAAAACTATTTTCTATCAGCTCAAAAACAAACATATTTAATAAGTCTGTCTGGCCACAAAGAAAGTGAGTATTCTTTATGGAAAGCTACTAAAGGAGTAAAAAAAACAAAAGCGCAGATGCCACCAATAAAAAAAGCAGATGGTACTTGGGCCAAATGCCCAAAGATAAAGCTGATCGTTTTGCTCAACATCTGGAAGAAACGTTAAAACCTGCGACTAAACAAACAGCGGAGGAAAATACCTTTCTAATGCAAAAAGAAGACGAGTTAGGCATACGACCAGTTAAAATGAAAGATCTCAAAAATGAAATCAAACATAACCTAAATGTAAAAAAAGCTCCTGGATTAGATCTTATTACAGGAAGTTATTAAAAAGTTGCCAGAAAAATGTCTTAAGAAGTGGCTACACATAATCAGTGCAGCATTTAGAATGAATATGATCCTCAGCAGTGGAAAATAGGAGAAGTTAATATGATACCCAAGCCTAATAAGCCACCTAATGAGAAAACGTCGATCTTTCAGAGTAAAATATGAAGGAGAGTTCTCATCACTCAAGAGAATTGAAGCAGGAGTACCACAAGGGAGCATGCTGGGACCATTATTGTATTTGCTTTATACGAATGACATATCTTTTACTGGAGAAACAGATATTGCTACCTTTGCGGACAGTAATTTTGGCGGTTGGAAGTAAAATCGAACAGACAACCAGAAAATTACACTACACTGTAAATGAGATTGTCCACTGGACAAAAAAATGGAGAATACAATTAAATGAGCTAAAATCAGTTCACACAACCTTCACCTATCTAAAAGTAGATCACCTACCTATTTACATAAATAAGTAGGAAATACCACATGCGAACACGGCAAAATAACTGGGTATGACGCTGGACGCCAAGTTAAAATGGAAAGAGCATGTCAATTCACAATAAGCTGCTTTTATACAAGCAAATACTTAAGCCTGTGTGGACCTATGGCATCCAGCTCTGGGGATACACAAAGAAAACTAACGTTAAGATTATATAAACATTCCAGAACAAAGTTCTATGATGCATTGTCAATGCACCTTGAAAAAATGTCAAAAAATATATCCAGCGTTTACAACTCTATGAAAACACGGATATTCAACAAATCGTCAACGACGTCGACAACGTAGATACAAGACGGCTAAAAAGAACGAAACCGCTTGATTTAGTACCTCAGGACTGAAAGTTGCTGATGTAACTGGAAGAACTGAGCCCATTGGGAGTAACTACTGTGTTATAGCCTAACTAACCGAGAATTAAAAAAAGTAAATCAAACATCCATCAACTTCGCGTAATGCATCATTAAATTCTGTCGTACTAGAACTTATAATACCGTATCCAAAAGCTAAACTCCAAAAGAAGAGAAACGTTGGCCACAAAGAGGTAATCGCGTATATTTCCAGACATTCAAGAGAAAACCAGAATTGAAATGATTGTAAATCTCTTGCGGAGATGTACATAAAGAGAAATTATCCTACGATGAATTTACCGATGCCACTGTTGTCGTTAGTGAAATAAAAGGACAACTAGTACGCTGGCTGGGTCACGTTCTTTGAGCCGATCGGAAATGGATAGTTTAGCGATCGCAGAGGTGGCTGTTGAAACTGCGTATAAAAAGTAATGACCGGTAAAACCCGTTTTATTATTATTGAACCATGCTCTATAGGGTGGACTGTTCTTTTAGTCAACGGTAAATTGTAAAGCCTTGTCTTAAAAATAATGACACTATGGTCAAACCAATATAGAGTTGACTCTAAAGTCGTTATCTTCGCAGTAACAACACTGGAAAATATATTGGTGTTCGATTCAACCAAACATCGATTTTTAACATCCGATTCGATTTCATGCATCGATTATCAACCTCCAAATCATTCCATTCTTTGATTTCTAAAAATTCAGTCATACGTTCTTCCTGCTATGCCAATAGATACATATATCTATATAAACACACACACATTTGATGGACTAATAAAAAGGATATCGTATTTTCTTTTGTTATTGGTTTTATTTTTGTTGTTATTGTTGTATTCTAAAGGATAAAGGAAGTATTGTGTTGGATAAATAACAAACGTGCTACATTGAAAATTTGTAGAGTTGTTTTTCCTCTCGTTTAACGTCGACGTTGTTGCTGTTTATATTGTTGAAAAAGGATTGTTATATATATATTATGTAGTCGAAGGAAAAGCAAATAAAATGAACATAAAAAATTATGTTTATATATAGAACATAAGATGTAGAAATCATATACTGTGTCTGTCTATATGTGTGTGTGGCTGTGTGTTATATATATGTATACGACGATGAAAATATGAGATCGATTAGAAAATTTTACTTTGCTCCATCGTGATGATACACAATTTTCTTATATATATATAGATTATTAACTTACTTTCTTTGGGTTGTTCCGAAATCACATGTGTTATCTGTTTTGATGGGGTGGATGGTAATGGAATTTCTGAAAAGATACAATACGATATAAGATGAAAAAGTTTTACTGTATAATAAAAAATAAAAAAAAATAAAAAACGAAATCAAATTTCAAAATGCAACATTTGATAGTGTCGCATAAAAAAAAAACATTCTGTCACCTCAATCAAATTATGAATTTTTTTATAGTATATTGGTCGCATTGCGCCAGATAATAATGTAAAATTTATATTCAGAGTTTGATCAGATGTCTATATGCTGTAATATATCATAAACCATCGATTATTGTAAATTAAATGAAAAAAATTGAACTATACAAGTGTGATTTTAGCACGTATCTAGTTTTCGATATGCATGTTCAACCAGATGACAATCATATATAAATCAGGACAGATTTATAATCTCGCATATGTGTCTTTTTCAATTTTCGTTTATGTATTAAACTGTAAAGTTTAATGATTGCAATGAAATTTTTTAAGATTTATGGATGCTGCTTACATTTTTTTTTAGGGATTTTGATTAGATTTGAATAATAAATTGTTGGATAGTTTATGTTGTTTTGTTCAACTTTACGACCTTTCGTTAACAAAGAAAACTAAATTACGAATGATAGTTGATAGTGTGATAAAAGGTGAAAACTATCAAAATATTGGGAAAATTTAGCTCTATAAAATAGTTTTATGTATTATTTGTATAGTAAATACTTTGATGAGTCCTTGGGTTGGAGGATATTAACATGGCACGTAAAAATAACGTGCAGAACAAACCAATTTCATAGTTTTGATGAGCGGGGTTAAACTATATCTTGATCAAAACCAAGAAAAGGTGTTTTCCCTTATTCCCTCAGAGAATATCTTCTTGATTGGAAAATCGAACTCTGTGGAGCTATTGCTTTTAATTCATTTCATGATTTCCTGAGAAGTTTTTGCTTCTGCCACCATTGGTTTTTCAATATTATGTTTTCCTCCAATATTCTTTTTGTTTTTGCATGTTCCATTCTAATGACATTAGCGTGACGCATATTTGGAGTTTGGCCAGGAGCTTTTTAATATTATATTTTAGGACCTAGTTTGTCAATTTTTGCACCCATTTTCTTATACCTTATTTCTAGGGTGTTAAATTTAACTTTAATTTCTTAAAAATAAACTCGGTTTCCAATAATTTCACTATCAGTATTAATACCATTATCAATATTTCATTATTTCATGTTACACTTTTAAAAATTTCAGCTGGCATGTAGTCAGTTGTTATTTTTTAGCTTTTCTAAAACACATTTAACTTGCAGTTTCATTGGTGGATGGTTTTGGACCCTTTTGAAAGAACAAAATTTTGACAAGTTACGTTTTGCAGACAAAGATATGAACTTTGAAACGTCTTCTTGGCTACAGCAATGGTGGATGTGTTGGGTAGTGTTTGATGCCATGTTATGAGGTGGGCATTACTGCATTCCGGCTTTCAATTTTACCTTATGAGTCAAGCATTCACATCACAACTTCGAATTTTATTGAAAAAAAATTGTTACAGAGATTCCTGGAAAATGCTCATCAACAGTGCAATCTTCAGCAAATGGATGAATACAACTACACTCATTGTATACAAATTACTCATGTGAGTTGGACGTTCTCGTATTCCCATCCATCACAGGACTATTGATAACCATAGAAAGATGCAAATCTACGATTGGCCGATTCAGAATTTGTAACTACTAAAAAACAGACATGTTACTGGAAGCTGAATTGTATTGTAGTTTACAAAGAATTAGTCAGGTGAAATTATGCGATAACTTTCCGTGCCTATAAAACTCAGCATTAAAATTTATCAGTGATTAGTACAAAGAAGAAGGATCCAAAATCGTAACTGCAGAGGCTAGGCCAAGTGACAAAAATGAAAATTGAGGAAGATCAAGTAAGCCTCTCTTTTATTGATCAACCTTGGGCGAAGAAGCTATTACTTTACTCTAGAACACCTACAAGGTATTCATTGAATAGAATTTGGCACTTAAACAAAGGAAGAAGTGCCTAATGACGAGCTTCCGGAACCTATTTATTACCTTCTGTATCATTGTGTATTAAAACCAGACAGCTCTACGACAAGGTTGCGAGTTGTCTTCGATGGCTTAGCAAAACCATGAGCGAATACTTATTGAATGATATTTTGATGGTGGGATGCGTTATAAAAAATGATCTATTGACAGTTTAATATCGTTTCAGGTCACAGAAATACGCATTCAGCGCAGATGTATCTAAGATGTACCGACATATATCGTCATCGCTTAAGAATATCGTCATCGCTGCTTTATCGTCATCGCTGCTTTATTTCTTGCCAAACGTTGTCTCGTTCAATATGCTGCCTTTGATGCAGTTTGATGTGATATGTAGGATGATGATCCCCTAAGAGGGGAAAATTCTATGCCAAAAGCCATACAATTAAGAAATTCGATTACCAATGTTTTTGCTATACCTGCGGCATGCTGCATGGCATTAAGAATATGGTGTGCCAAATTCACCAATTAATGCCATGTAATCAAAAAATGGTGTGCCAATTACACCAACATCATTGATGATTTACCACTAGAACATTATGCACAGCTGATGCAATTTGATAACGACTATTATATCAAAACGTTGGGTATTCTCTGGCAACCTCAACGAGATGTTTTCCAATTTCGGGTACTACATTGGCAATCATTTCATTATAGTTACGATCTGCATCAACTGTCAATTCCACGACTTCTATTAGAAAAAAGTCCTACAATGCATTGATGAGCATTGATCTACATTGCTTTCCTGCAGCAAACCTGCATATAATGTTTCAATCGAAACGAGATGTGCGCAATCCGATGGACGTTTTATTGTGCGATTACTGAGCTTGTATACGGCAATCGTGTATCAACACTTTTCAAAAGCTAACTTTACAACAATTTGAGCTTTATGCAGCGTTATTATTGGTGTTGTGCTCCATTGTTTAAAATTGTCACCGTCAGCGGTTAAAACATTAATGGCTAAAAGAGTTTAAGTGAAACTGCAACTGACTGACACCTAAAATTGGAGTCCGATGCATACCACCATGCAACGAACAAGAACTATCGGAGAAATAAAAATTTACGACGTTAATGGTAATCGACAAAAGTGATGGAGATTATTTCTTCAAGATGAAATGTAAAAGTTGACGGAGTTCCGGACCTCCAACTAACAAGGATTTTTAAAAAGGATTGTCAACAATCATGCACTTTATTCAATTTGACTGTTTGCGATAGCTAAAAGTTGGATTCAAAAGGTAGGACTTTGCCATTTAATCTAACAAATTGAAGGTTTTATCACTATTCCTTGATGCAAAGGGACTTATGCGGATAGGTGGGAGATGGAAGTTTTCTTGACTTTCATATTCAACAAGTCATCCCTGCTACTTCTTTCCACCCATTCCACCCTTCTTTCATCTGTTTATGAAGACTCTGCTTATTTATCTCCACAGAAAATGTCTATACATTGAACCACAATCAATGGAAGAAATTTAGCAATCAAAGTTTGCCGTGAGTGTGTTTGTCGCCGAATCAAACCAGTTGCAATATCTCAAAAAATTATTTACCATTCAATAAAAGTGATGGTTATTTACCATCACTTTTATTGAAGGTTGAAAATTGGTGCCACATACGGCAACCGCTGTCTCCGGGTTTTTGTTTATGTATAATATGCTCTCTGTGTGGCATATTATCCTGATAGATTATTTTCATCTAGCTGCACCAGGTGTAACGGGCATAGTTTTGGTTTTTTTATAGAGGAATAGTTGTATTTTCCGGGTTACATGGATTTTCGCTGTATATGACGCTATATTTTTTGGGCATAGGCAAATACCAAGCATTTTTGTGCATTGATCTAGCTAGGTTACCTCTAATGCGACGTAACTTTAGTGTTTTTGACTGCTAAAATGGGATTGCTGTTAACTATTGAGTATATGTTGTCTTGGACCGCCATATGATACTGACTAGCTTGCATGATGGCTATAGCCTTCTAAAATTGTAACATATTTAGGTAATTAAAAAAAATCCCAAAATTCTTAAAAATGCGTTAATGGTTTTTTGAGCCTATCAAAATTATAAAATATTTCGGAAATTTAAAAAAATCCCAAAATCCTTAAAAACCCATTATGCTTTTTATGCCTAGCAAAATTGTAAAATATTTAGGAAACTTAAAAAGTTACCAAAATTTATGAAAACGCATGTTGTTTAGCCTCTCAAAATTCAGGTAAATGAAAAAATTCCCATCAAAAATGCAAAATTGCATCAAAAACGAATGATGATTAAAAATTTCATAATATTTAGGAAATTTAAAAAGTTCAATTTAGCAATATTTAGAAAAATTTAAAACTTCCGAAATCTTTAAAAAGGCATCATCGCTAGTCTATCAAAATTGTTCAATATTTAGGAAATGGAAACAGTTTTCAAAATCACATGATAGTTAGTTTATCAAATTCTGAAATTATTAGGAAATTTAAAAAATTCTTAAAATACTCAAACTGAAAGTATAAACTTCCCAATATTCCCAAAACGCATCATGGTTATTAGCGTATTAACAATTTTAAAATATTTAGGATATTAAAAAATTCAAAAAAACCATCATGGTTTGTTTTTGGTATCAAAGTTCTGAACAATTTACAAAATTAAAGAAATCTCCCAAAATTCTGAAAAACGTATTACAATATGTCTTTCAAAATTGTAAAATATTTAGGAAATTTAAAAGTTCACAAAATTCTCAAAACGAATGATGATTATACCCTGTTGTGGAGTGAGGATTGCTATTATATACAAACACTATACAAATGCAGCTGGTTCAGCCCAGTCACCGTGATCTTGCGTGATAAAACAGGGAGCAAAAGTTTGCTCCCTAGTCTGTAAATTAATTACCTGGGAATCCAAACTTCAAGAATACTTGTCTGACTGTACAAGATTGTTAGTTTTAAAGGAAGTCTCCTGTTTCTGTGGATTTTACTCTGTTGTTAAAGCGTGAAATTGTAGTTGAATCGCGAGATGCCTCTTAGCATATTTGGCAATAACTATAATATTCGATTTATGTTAAATTTCCGATAAACTCCCGAATGACAAGGTGCGTTGTGAAGCTCTTCCAGAATTTCCTGTATTTGGTTATGGGTTTGTGCTCGACTGAGGGTACCTTTAAAAAAATTTGGGATGTTCTGAGCGATGCGTAGTTTCTGTTGTTATTAACTTGCTTTTCAATACTGGTTAAATGTGAGAGTGCGTAAATATTTGTGTTTTTGGACCCAAATTTGTATTCAATAGGAAAATCGTACTTTGCACTTGTTTTATTCGATTAATTGGTTCAGAAATTTGTGAAACAAAGGAATGACGTTATTATAGTAGTTCGCGAAGCCTAGGAATTATTGTACTTTCATTTTGTTCCTAGGTGTCGTGGGAAGTCTCTCTTTAGAAAGTGACATTTGGCTGGTTGAAGTTTATGGTTGTATCGCCAAAAAATTTCCCGTATGAGTTTGTGATTCTCGTCATCGAGGTTTTTACCGTAGATGATGACATCATCCAATATACCGCTTCACCATTTGAGGCTTTGAAAAAAATGCCAAAAAGCGTTCTGGTTATCTCATTATAGTCAGTACAGAAAGCGGTTTTGTATGTGGATATTGTTTCATAGAGTAATCGAATTGAGCCCTTATGCCCTGTTCTTGCGTGTAGTGATGTGTGTTTTGTGAAGGCGAAGTTAAGTTGGTGCGCAAGTGGCAAGCAGGATTTGTTTTGAAACAGCGACGTTAATGCCAATATGTTAAACGTAGTGATAAATAAATCATCCACTTATTTCGCTGTTGGTAGTGCTGCGGAAGAGAAATTATAATATGGAGAACCAATGTACCGCTTCACCTGTTTATGTTAGAGGTTCAAAATTTGAACACATAAAGGTGACACCTCATGCCCACGATTGGCTTTGGGAAGCCAGCAGAAAACTTGTAAACAAATATTATTTTATTTGATTATAGTATCTTGTACCTTTTCTCATTGTGAAATCCCCTAACAATTTTCTTTACTTGTGTGTGTACAATTTTGGGGTGACAGTTGTTTGTTGTCATTAATAATAACTTAAATTTCGATTTATTGGTGTTTTGTTTTGTGATTAAAATCAAATATGTCAACAAGTGTTAGAATTGGATATTTTTATTAGGCGAGAATTGCTGTGGGTTGCTAAATATTTATGTATCTTATATTTTTATTTTGTCAAAATACAGTTGGATGAATTGCTTATTGAATGCTTTTGTCTGCAGAAATTTGAATAGATGTTAATTATTTGCTTTAATATCTTTGATTTCCTTCTGTTAATTGGTTAACATAAACTATTACCATTCAAGATGCTGTTTCTGGTCATTATATTTTCTATATACATACATTAATATAGTCCTGCTGCTTCCAGCTGACTAGATTGCAGTTGGATGCAAAACTTTGTTTTTAAGTTGATATGTTCTAAGCTCATGTTGTGGTCTATCTCGCCATAAAATGTTTTGGTGTTACCGATCTTCTACGACCATCCAAACTTTGTATCCTAGCGCCTCATATTTCGCCATAAACTCTTTTCAAAGTTTTCAAAGAACTTCAAGTCTTTTAAGAACTTTCATTCCTTTGTCTCCTTTATATTTTTTGCCTTTAGTGCCTTAAAAACATTTTTTGCTTTAGAATCTGCAAGCTAAACTGATGTTAGAATCTGCAAGCTAAACATGTTGGATAGATTTAGATTTGATACGAAAAAATTTCGCAAATTTTGAGAATTTATCCAAACATGATATGAAAATTTCGTTCTTGATTTCCATGACGTTAATGTGGAGTATTTCCAGGGGATACGTCGGGCTAGAGGTTTCCTAGATTTGTACTTGATTTGGATGTCTATCATACTTTTGTGTATATTGGTTTACTAGGCCTTCGCGGAAAATGCTACTTTTCCAAGATGTTTTGCAGATATCCGTAACCATTCTTTTGAATAACACGAATTTAATAACTGGAGACATGCTCCAGTTTTAATTTTTTTCTAATAGTATTCTACCTAGCGTTTCTTTGTTTTTCTCCGGTAGACTTATGTGTCTATAGTAGGATGGGAGAGGTTCTCCATAAGCGTAATCCTGTGGTTTGTGATGATCTAACCTAGGAATTCGGTTTCTGTTTTTAAGGATTTCATTCCGTAGATTGGTAAATTATCTAGATATTTTGGGTAAGTATCTGAAAAAGTGACTCTTTTCAATTGATTGAAACCAATAACCATCCTATACCTTATACCGGAAGCATCTAGTTTTTTGTGCAGTTTCCAGACCGACAAGTTATATGAGCTATACGAAGGTTGTATGGTCCTATATCTTTTAGAAGTACATCGATATTGACTGGGTATAGTGATAGGATTTTGAGTAGATACTTCGTCCGTTGTTATTTTAATTTCGGCCTCTTAACTTAACTGGTGGTTCTTACCATCATTGCTTTAGTGTGTTTTTACAAATTATGCCGTAATGTTTTCAATTCTAACAGAATAAAAAATTCTTTAATTCTTTACTTCTGTGTCAATCCTCCCGATGCTTTTAAAAAGTGTTAATAGGGTTTCCTGCTGATTTCAAGCTCCCCACCTGCGAATCTAATTTTGAATTTAGCATTGATGGCTATCGTGTTTCTGGATAATTCAGGTTTATTGAAATTTTTATTGGCAACCGTATTAATATGGAACTTAAGGGTATTGCCATTTTTAGTTACCCATCATAATTTGTGTTTTCGCTTAGTAGCAGTGAATATTTAACTTTATTCCTTTCTTGCTGAAACTGTGGCAAGCTCTTTGTTGCTTTTGTTGTTTACTGTAATATGAGCTTTCTCGCTTAAAGATTTGTTGGTCTTGTTGAGATTGTTACGGCGGACGGTTCATGTAGTTGATTTGTGTGCTTTGTAACGATTTACCCATTGGTCTTATTGGACCAATGGACATTGGATTATTCCCATTGAAATATCCATTGGTTCTAGTAGTTTAGGTGTGTTGGCCTGGGTGGTACCATGATGTGTTGGTGCTGGACATTCAAGCCAAGTTTCTGTGAGGTCCCGTTATTTAGTTATGATTTTTCTAGAATTCCGGTGGATTGATATTTGGTCGTGAAAAAATTTAGTTTCTCTTTTGGGATCCTTTTACTTGTCAGATCTTGCAATTTGTTAATGTCAAGAAGTTAAAAGGTTTAGCCACATGCTTATTTTCTGCTATCAATCTACTAGGCAAATTTATATTCTTTGATTTTAGTGCCTTGAAAAATATATCAACTCTTAAAAATAATTCTAAACCGAACACCTTTGGAATAATGAACGTTTGATTTTTGTAAGTTGTTGCAGAACTGGCAAATAAATTACGTGCGGGCCTTAACAAACCACGCATTAATCCATAAAGAACATGCATAAAACTCTCACATAAGACCTATGGGAAAGAGAATCATGATTGGAAAATAAATTTATCTGAGGTACCATTCGAGATGCTCGGGTATGGACTCGATCGATTGCAGTCAACAAAGTTTTCAGAGCATCTGCTCAAATATGAGAATAATTTTTCAACCTGGG
Source organism: Tipula confusa (assembly GCA_963556175.1). Classification (NCBI taxonomy): domain Eukaryota; kingdom Metazoa; phylum Arthropoda; class Insecta; order Diptera; family Tipulidae; genus Tipula; species Tipula confusa. The sequence continues at coordinate 32,942,545 of OY744477.1, read as the reverse complement.
TCATAGGTCTTGTATTGTAAGTGTTTCTGATGGAGTAGAGTAAAATTTCCTTCGTTGTATAAATTGGCTGCCCCAATTTCTGCTTTATATATTTCTTCAGCATATTAAGTTATTCTCTTTGATCTAATCAAGTCAACCATCTCAAATGTGTCAAACGTAGCTATGCTTGATTCACCAGTCAGAAAATATAGTGAATAGTTCATCCAGAAGAAACACAGGATTGAAATTTGTTGTGATTGAATTCAATCCTGGTGATATTTCGCGTGAGGCGATTCTCCATAATGCCATTCTTTCTGTAATGGTCGTTTAAATGAAGAACAAGGTGGAAAAATCGTTGTCATCAGCATTGGAGTAATAGTTGCTGATGGAAGATCAAATGCTTTCTAGATTTCGAGCGCAATGATTTGATTTATCTGTTCGCCACATTGGTGAATTTACCAGTTATATTGTTCAGTAACAACATGTTATCTATTGAACGCCTTCAGGTGAATTCATGGACGAGCTGGATAGAGAAATGATTGGGGATGTTTACTTACATCAGCTAAATTAGAATTTGTAGCAAATTTTTGGGCGACAAGATTAGCTTTGTCTTGGGCAGTAAAAAAATATTGTCTTTCTCTTTCAGAGGTGGTATAGATCTCTCTAAAAATTTATTAGACTTTAAGAGTAAACAACCAAAGGTCCGATTACTATAGCCTAGGTTTTAAACTTGCCACAACTCTTCTCTATCCTTCTTTTCGTTATTCTTTTAAGCCCTTTTTAGGTGGCTTCTAGCAACCTTAAATTAAGCAAAATTTTTAGTTTACGGTTTTTTACATACATGCGGTGAGAGGCTTCTTTATTGGTGATTGCAGTTCCTTAGTCGTGATTATGCTAATGATTGCCTTATTTTTTAGCTGAGAGAGACTAAAAGGAAGTCAAAAACAGGATAGCAGCAATGTCAGTATTATCGAAGGCAAAACAAGAGTGCCATGTGAAATCTTGAAAGAAATAGTTCTTTCTTACCCCCAGTCGGCATTTTTATAGTGCCATAATCGACATTTAGGGGTAATGTTATCTTGGTATGACTCACGATGATAGAAATTCGACTGTAATAAGCCGACGGCCAAAGTTTCATTAAAGGGAACTGACGGCGATATTATATTTCACCGCATGAGATGTAAAAACAGATCCAGTCCTGTATCGTTCACCCGATTTAATAATTATCGTAGGCTGTAAATATTTCAGCCGCCTCAACAACCGATGGTATGGACATAGAATATGAAAGCTATTTGTCATTGTATACCTTGAAATCACCTGCCACATTGATTTCAAAAGTTGTTGATTGCTGAAAAATGAGCTAAATGGAATCTGATGGAGTATAAAAACCATAACAAGCGGCGCTGTTCAGAATATTTTCGTTTCAATAAAGACCACAAAGGATGGAGCTTGAGTCAAAAATTTTGGTTTCTAGTTGCTGTAGGATAAACCTGATCTTTAGATTGCAACTCTTCAAGTAATAATGCATTTTTTTTATGTTAGGTCTCACCTAAACTGAAATAAATAAAATAGAACTTCCAACAAACTCTTCTAAAGGTTTTGTTTAGAATCAGCCCGGAGCTGACCATGATTTAAAGGAAATTCTTTAAAAATGGAATATTTATCATTTAACAACAACAAATATTAATTAGCTCTTACCATAAACTCGTATCGATCCCTCGGTTTCGCCTAACGAATTTTTCGATATACAACGATAATTTCCAAAATCGGTTGGCTGCAAATTTTTTATCGTCAACTTCATATGAGCCCTAAAATTTATACAAAAAAAAAACGAAAAAACAAAAATTAAAAAATTGTGAAAATTTATTATTGCGTTGTTTCCATATATACCTGTACGAATTTTCCGTGTAATCAATAATATATTTTTTACTTGGAAGCACCATTACTGAATTATACACCCAATAAATAATTGCCCTATTTCGTTTTCGAGCCAAGTCAAAAAATTCGAAAAAAAATAAAACGAAAAATAAAAATTTGAAAAGCAAAATATTAAAAATTAATTTTAAACTTTTTTTTGTTTTTGTTGTTTAATTTAAAGTTTGTTGCTACTTTAATATACCTTGGATGTGCTTCTGTGTGACAATCAATTGTAACATCTGTTCCTCCTGGTGCTCCAACCAATTGATTTGGTACCCATATCATTGGCGAAACTGTATACATAGAAAAAAAAGTTTGAAAATAAAACAAATGAAGTGAAAGTAGAAAAAACATGAAGAAAATGGAAAATTATGAAAAACATTTTTATTTTGTTTTCAATTTTCATTTTAAATCGACAATATACAAATATATATATAAATTTTCACACTTACATTCAACATCCAATATAATTCGTTTTGACACCGAAGGTGGCACACCATTTGTTGCTATACATAAATAAGCTCCCATTTCATTACGACTTACTTTTGTCAATGGTAAAATTTCACCGTCGTATACCATGACTATGGTGGTTGATATATGCGTAAATGTGTTTATATGAGCGACAATTTTTGTCGAAATTTCATTGCAGACCAAAGTCAAAAGTATGGTAAAGATGAATGAAATGAAATAAAATGGAAGAAAAACGAAAGGTTAATTTTTATTGAAATGTCAAAATTTTATGAGTATTATGTATATGTAATGTCAATATTAAAATTATTTATTTAGCACTCGCGTAATTTCGATATTGCGGGTTGGGAATTTAAAGTTAATAACCAAAGTCGCACAGTAATAACACAAAAACAATAAAAATGTATAAGACGGAAAAAATATTGAACTTACGATGGTAGTTTGATAAGTTTGATTGGTCTTGATCCCAAAAACGAGGATCTAACTGGACTTCCTATCTTTATCGGGCGAATAATATGCCTGGCTTTGAAGTTTGCTTGGTATCATATAAGTGCAAAAGGAACGCTTCTGCCGTATTATGTTCCAACTTTGTGCGTGTTCCCAATGATCAAAATCTCATTGTTGGCAATATTTCTTAGGAGATTATCAAGGTGGATGAAATTTTTTATTATCAATTACAACGTAGTCGATAAAAGTTGTCAGAGTAGTCGATTCTAAAGAGTTGTCTTCCGGCTTGCCAGAAGCTATTTAAAAGATTCGATAAGAACTTAGCTACACCTCAGCAAAGTTATATTAGAAATATTAGCGAAATTTATTCACAACCCAGTAATATAAACCGGAAATAGACAAAAACGTAACAATTGGTGAAAGTGATGGGATTGAGAATAGTAATTTTTCTTTCTCATGGATGGTGTTTGGAATTGTGAGTGAGAAAGCTCGAGTTTTCCACCTTTTGCAGTAGCATGATGGATAGCAGTGGATGTTGAATTGTCGGAGGGTTCAATCATTAAGTTTACTACGATCTTTAACTGGATATTTGACTGTACTGCGGGAGGCATATCTGCTGTTTGAGCTGTTTTAGTTAGGGATTAGTGGCGAGGAAGAGTTTGTTGCTGAGATGAGTTTTAGTAACGTGTCAGTTTGTTGTAATTGTGATCGTGGTTAATGTGAGCTGGAGCCAATGATATTGTTATTGGATTAGTGCCTGGTGCAGGGGAGATGGGAGGAAGAATTGATGACTGATCATTTGTGAATTTTGTATTTGTAATTTTTCAGTGGGTTTTGGAGGGAATTGGGTCTATGGTTGTTGGCTTCTGCTGTGTGCGGAGTTTGTTGGTTCATTGTGGTTGTTTGACGAGATGTTGTTGTTTGTGGTTGTGGTGTTGTTAGGAACGTTTCAATTAAGAAGCTTTGCAGTTCGCCAGCTGTGGTTTGGTAGGTGTGTTGAGGATGGCTGTAGGGGTTAGATTTTGGTGGTATGGTTTTGTAATTGCGATGGCATTTTTGGTTTCGCTTGGTAAAGTGGATGTTGTTGGTTTGTTTTGGGTGATTTATTGTATTATTAGTGTTTTGATTGGTTGGTGTTCTTTCGTGTGAGTTTTATGGCTGTGTAAAGTGGAGGTTTTTTTTTGTCTAGGCCATGTTTCCGAATGCATGGATGCTTATTGTTGATGGATTTGAATGATGCTTTTGGGAACCACTTATTTTGGTAAATGTAAAAGTTTTTTGGTTCATAATAATGAAGTCGTATAGTGGTGATGCGTAAAGTGCTGTTGTTAGTGGCCACTTCTTGCGTCGACTTGGAATATTTTGTGATGTTGTTGTTTTTGGATAATTAGGGGTATCCTTAATGCTCTTTCATCTGCTGGAGTTCCTTGATCTACTGAAGTTACTGTGTTTGACCCTAGAATTTGGCAGGGGTGTACTTCTAATGAATTTCTCCGTTTTTGGAGTTGCTGGTGGTGGTTTTTTCCTTTCGAGGCGCTATAGCTGGTTTCACTGATTCTGTTTCGATATGGTGTTGAATTATGATAGTGTTGTCCGGTTCACTGTCAGCAATGAAAGGATTTATTCTATATTCTGGTTTAGACCTGGTATCCAGCTACTCCACTTCTTGTATCTGACAGTCTAAAGTGACGGGAGGATTCTTCTTGTTGATGGGCACTACAATTTGGACGTTGTTGGGTAGCTCAATTGGCTGCCAAACAAAACGGGTTATTACGAAGAATGTCTTTTGGCGACACCATTGATGGTATCCACTTCTAATCTACTTTTTTTGTTGTTGATCATAATTTGAAATTGGTTTTCATTTGTGTCACCGACCGATCGTTTAGTAACAAACTGGATGCAATGGCGCTACACCGAAATTCTTATCGTTGACGAGATTTGCATAGTCTTGTACGTGATGCTTGAAATTCAAACTTCCGTTTGCAACAACTTAATATCAGCATGAAAATCTTTAATATATTCAGCATAAACATTTTTCTGTTTTGCGACCTAATGCGACTCCTGTCTGTCCTTGGTGAGACCATTAACTCATTTGCTGTGAAGTTTGCCGTACTGCAAACTTGTTGAAAATATACACCAGTAAGTAAAACAAACACAACGCCCAGATTGTGCCAAAGCCAAGCTGAAAGTCAAGCACTACTGCCAGCCTCGCAGTTACTTTTCATAAGACCCTCGCAAAAATTTTTCAAATTACAAAATTCTTTGTATGTGTTCTGCCTCGAACGAATTATTTATTTTCAACTTTTCATTTAAACATTTTCGATGTCTCAGCATTTCGTTATTAAGAATCTATTTTATTTATTTTATCGCTTTGCTAGACTTGTATTTTAGTGTTTGCACAAAAGCTCAAAGTAAATATATTGCTTGGCAAACAAGAAAATGAAATCGAAACGATGGTGACTTTTGACTTTTTTTTAATATTAATTTTGGAAAAAAATTGTAGAGTCTACTGTAAATAAATAAGTCTGTAAAATAGGTCTCGTCTTGTATTAAGCCAGGAGCTTATGATGATTAATAGTTGAACAGTTATTTGAATAGTTATAGGATGCAAATGACCCTTATTTGCTATAAGTAATGCTCTTAATCAAATCTCAATAAACCAAACAGTTATCGTACTGGTTAAAGCTGCTGTGTTTGGATCGGGATGTACCTGGTTTGAATTTAAATTGGTATGATAAATATGATGATTATGATGGCTATCACAATTAACACAACTATGATCCCCTTGGCCGGACCTCATGTATTTTATGAATTTTGGTTATACCCTGTCGTGTCATATTGTTACAGAGCCGCTTCCATCAAAGACAACAAATTAAAGAAGTTAAAAAAGATTGATCCCGACTGAGTTTGAGACTCAGATTAGAAGGTGACCCGGAGATGTGTTAGGTCTAACAGTGGCAAATATAACATGCACCAATTTTCATGTTTATTTAGGACAATCTCACCAATACCGGGTATTGGCCGAGTGACATGATTTTATTCACGTCAAAGTAGGCCTACATGGAAAAAATAAGCAGTGGCATACTCAGATCTAGCATACATAGCCCTTAGTTCAGAAAACATTCTTCTGCCGAGCATATTTTCACGTTTTTAACTTCAAAATTTCTAAATTTGTCTAAATTTCAAAATTTGATGTTATTTTTTGAAGTTGTCTTTTTTAAAAAGGACCAAACGAAAGCCCGTACTTTTGTAAAACCTTTTTAAATGTAATAACATTTTTTCCAAAAATAACAACTACGATGCATTCTTTGTTGCAATAAACGCATCAGGCTTAACCTCTTTTTATCGGGCAAAACGTCAAATGGTTTCTCTGAGACGAGACTCCAAGAGTTGTATCGATTGATGCTAAAACACAACCAGTAAGAAACTCATCTAAATGGCAAATTACCAACAGATGACGTTGAATTCCAAAATAAGTATTTTGTGCATCACGGTGTCTTGGCTTGGAATATGTTCAACATATTTTCCAAAGAAAACTATACAGCCGTTAACGAATTTAAATCCACTTTTATGTTTTGAAAGAAGGTGACTTTATTATGCAAGCCTTATTCAGTCCCATACGCAATAGCTACTAATTGGTAGACGGGTCGAAGGCACTGACTGGTCAACATAATTGTGGTGGTCTCTTAATCTCAAAATTTGCGTTAATTTTAAGGTTTCAGTTAAAAAGTCAGTAGATTTTTATTATTATTCATTTTCTAATATCGATTTTAATGGGTCTCTCCGGAAGTTACTGTTTTGCCGTAATGGACTTAGCAGGCGTGCATCAAGAACTTGATATATTTAAAGACTCAAAGAAGGACACATTTTAACGATTTTTCCACCTTGTTTCGGATTACATCTTAAATATGACAAAAATCGGCATCAAATCCGGATCTTCTTTTGATCAGAGCTCCAAAGTGCACGGAAATTCTTCTAATTATTTCTGCGATTTTCGATGACAACATTTTTTTGTTTATTGAAGCTTTAAACGTAGTGCAATCCGTTACAATTATAAATTGTAGCCCGAGCAAATAAACTCTAAAATTCTACAACGCGCTTACGATCCGTTTTTGTAACATGACAGTAGTTAATCCGAATTTACGCTCCTCAAAAACCGCACCGTCTTTTAGCATATCTGACAGAAAGACCTAGCAATCGTCGCATAATTAACGAGGAATCTTCGAAAGTACCCCATTAGACCCAGGAACAGTGAAGTTTTTTCATTGTTTTGGGTTCGATCACATGAATCAATCTCGAGATCGCCTCTTTTTCGCTCCTACTGGAATTTCGAAGACTGTCCAGATAGATACTGGGAATTTTCACCATCACCAAATGCTCTTTGGAATTCATATACACCGTCTGAAGTAAGAGCTCGTTTGCAAAATCACGTTCATTATGGGAAAACGCTGTCTTGTACAATATAAAACGTGTGGTATGGTACTTATCATCGTCCATCAGGACTACTATTGAGAATCGCCCAAGTGCGTAAAAGCTCCTTCAACTAGTTTGTGAAAATGAAGTAGTGTCTGGTTTAAAATTTTGCTCTACAGTGATTTTGTATTACTTTTTTGTCATGGAATTAAAGTCACTGTCAAAGTCGACCATGCCAAGGAGCTCGAATTTAACAATCTTAAATTTTTCTGTCTCGTAAAACACAGTAAATCTCTCGTAAGTCGTGCCTTGGGTGTAGGCTTGCCACCTTTTGAAAATGCCAGAGGAGGACAGTTAAACTTTTGCTTTAAACACTCCAAAGCATGTTTGGTAAGTCCAAAACATCCACCAACCCATTTTGGCAAATCTTTACTAATGAAATATCTTATAATTATAGTTTTATCTATAGTAGGAAATAAAAACAACCTTCCCGTCTATATGTGCCGAAGAATTTCTTCAAATTCATTTTCCGAGTAATTCAAAATTCAATCTATTTTTAGTCGTAGGGGCGTTAAAAACGTTTCATAACAATAAACTTTCATTAAAAATCTACCCATCGTCCCTCGTGATAGTACTATATCACCCTCTTTACAGTTCCTTGGTTTCCGGTGATTACTATCGAACATCTCTTTAACCGCAGCTCGATTTATTTCCTTGACGGCCATTTCTTTCAGTTCATTAAATTCAGCAATTGGATTGTAGCCCTTAGCATAGATAGCATTGTGCGGTTATATCTTCTTTCAATTGGCCATTCGCTCTCGGCGTTGTGGTTGCATTTAGCACATGCTTTATGTCATTGTCTTCGCAAAATATTTGGAACAACTTACACGTATAAGCGTGTAAGGAAATGGTCCAAGCTACAAATTTCTCTGGAGCATCTTTATTGCCTTCTAAATTCCACATATCCCAAAGAGTGATGATTTAGTTAGGTGAATCTCCAGTTGATCATCCTAGGAACGACACATTTATGCACCCTGCGCAAGACTTACAAACAAGTTGGTATTTATCCGCGAAATAACCGTGGAGTATTTGTCATTAATCTGCAATTTGATGTGGTCGTTTCAACAAAATAAATATTTCCCTAAGATCTCCGTTCAATAGGCATACCATCAAGCTCATCGTGTTCCCTATTAGTGATTTTATAAATATCTAAACTGGTCGGATGCATCAGTTCTTCCGTACCGTTTGTATTTCGACTCACCACATGCTTCATATGTACTCCTGGCCGATATTCCATTAAAACATTGTAATCTGCAAATTCGAGCCACCAGATTGAAAGTTTTGGTATTACATTTTTTTTGTTGAATAACTTTGTAAAACGATGAAGGCTAAGGCTTCCAATTCGTATGAATGATACTTTTCTTCACAGTGTGTGGTCTGTCTATTTAAATAGGCCACATGTCGTCTTTTTTTATACTGATACTTGCAACAAAATTCCAACTAACTCTTTCGATCAAGCATCGGTAACCACTTCATGTTTTAAATTAGGGTCATATATTGCTAAAGTTTTGCGATTTACTCATTTATAAACGAGGTATCGTGCTACCAAAGTTTTGCAACAATATTAAAGTTTTTCATGTACTTTCGAAAGAATCCCGTCAATTCCATAAACTGTAGTCGTATCTGAGTTCTGTTCTTCGGCTGTATAAAATTTACATCGGCATCTGTTGTTGATCTTCTGGGTCTTACTCGTTATCTTCACACTTCATGTCTTAAAAATTCTACGTTCCGTTTGACTAAAATGCTATTACCATTATCTAACAACCGCACTAATTTTCCAATTCCCTCTACGATCATCTTACTTGGGATTATTATATCATCTAGATATACCACTACTTCCTCATTAGTCTCGTCAACTAATCAATTCAAAATTTAACTGATGTCAATCAGCAGTAACAAAAGCGTTTATGGGTATTATATCTGGAGTATTCTTGACTCATCGATACCTGGTAATAATTTGATAATAAATCTAAAACAGTGAAATAATTAGCCCCGAATAAACTGTCGTTTTTTTCCAGTCCTTCTCTTTGATATTTATATTGCAAAAAGGGTCGTACGCCACAAAATATGGTATTTATTTTTCTGGTGGAGGACATTTTTGTGTTCGTGGAGGATGGGGGAAATTTCTTACGAAAGGAGGATTGTCCTCCACAAAGGAGGATGGGTGGTAAGCCTACTTGGGTGTGTCCGACGCACCTTTGAAATTAAGTATATATAATCGGTTTTCTATCCTTCGAGTTCGTGCTGATTTTAGACAAAGCTGAACTTTGCTTAAATCACTCTTTTAATTGATGCGTCTATTTTCGTCTCAAAATTGTCCATATTAGACCTACCATACAAAATTTTTTGATTTGTCTCTAGATCAGGAAGTCATCAATGCTAGATGATAGCATCTTTATCGAAGTTTGATGGACAAACCATGTCCTTTAGCGCAATTAAATAACTTCGTTGTGACTGGAACGGCAATTTTTTCACTCACAAAATTTAGGTGCAATATTTCTCAAAAATAGCAACAGATGTTTCCACGTGCCAATATAATTTATTGTTCTCAAACTGTTATTCGTGGTGTCCGCAAGCAAACTTTTTTTATCCACCTTCTTCTGCATTTTGCTCCATCCCGTACAAAAAAAGTTTCATTGATACCATTTGCCATTTCTCTACCGAGTAACTATCTCCTGTAACGATAACTGGCTATTTTGAATGGAAAACAAATCGCACATGCCTTTCATCGTAACTTTTGTTGCGACTTTTCATGAGTCTTCAGTCCACGATATTATATTTTTTTGGTTTTCTTTATGACCTTGCGACAATGGCTTCCCATTCAATTCGGTTGAATTTGTAAAGTTTCGTAACGTAAATATTCATTAAAATGCTCAGTTTACCTTCTTCGAGCCAATGGGATTGCTATGGGATCTGTTCTTTAATTTCAAATGGATTTTAGTCAAATCGATTGAGGAAAAAAGTGATTTCTTTGGCGAGTTGCAACCAGTCTTCTCTAGTGTGCTGTTTAGTCTTTGTACTACACCAAATAATGTAAATCCCAAGATTTAGTTTAGTGCCAGTAAAAGTATACCTAATGCGTGGGCCTACGGATAACATCAACCTTCGAATCTCTTGTCCGAATTTGATGTTGGTAAAGAAATTTGATTTGGTTAATGTTCATTACACCAGATTAGGTCTAAATCTCAATCCCATTTAAACTAAAAATCATAGTACTATTTAGGTAATGATTTGGGTCGATAAAAACCCATTAAATGCCACTGTTTTAACCCTTATATATATCCCAATCCCAATACACATACATTTACCTTTCTTCTTTCGTTCCACCGTAATACTTTGTCCATCCTCCCTCCGCCAAATTATTTTTGGTGTTGGAAATCCATCCGCCCGACACGTCATATTAATACTTTGATTTTCTCGTACCGCTACGGATGATGGTGTACTTTCGATATCTAATATATTTGGTGGAACTGTAATTAAATAAAAAAAAAAAAAAAGGAAAATTTAAAATTTAAAATTCGTCAGATCATTTCCATTTTACTTAGAATTAATTATTTTTCAAGAGTACATAAAATGGAAAAGTAGAAAATTAATTTTTCATTTTTTTGTTGTTGTTGTTGAATAATTAAACAAAGCATAAGGGGATTTTAATCTTGTGCATATATACAGTAGATGAAGAAACTTTAAAAGTTCTATAACTACTGTCTAACAATATTGAGTGTAGTTAGAAGAAGTTCATCTACTGCTGTAATCATAATATTTATAATACCAAAAATAATATTCAAACTTTACATATATGGATCTAGTTTTGGTACACATATAAGAGAGATGTAATAATTAGAATTTTTTTTTTAATGTTAGATTCTTTGTTTTGCTTTCTTAAACATAATATTGATTCTGTGTTCCATTTCATAAAATAGTTTATCAACAGTTTTTTTTTTTTTTTTTTTTTTTGGAATAGATGTAGTAGATCGATACAATTTTGTTCATTACAATCATGTATATATATATATATATATATATATATATATATATATATATATATATATATATATATATATATATATATATATATATATATATATATATATATATATATATATATATATATATATATATGCTATATGTAGAGCATAAATGGGATGAATCTATGTATGTACCTAAGTACTATGTTTGGAAAATAACTCGATATAGGGAAGTAATAATAAATTTTTTAATTAAAAACTATTTATATTCCTTACAAAACTTTGAAATTGTTAAGTAGTGATAATGATGAAAAGTAATCAGTCGATATAATCATGTTACATACACAAACCCACAAACACACAAACTAACATACTTGAATGATATTCCGAAGATAAATTTACCGGTATTTACTCGTACTTCCTTCCGTTGATTCAAAAGATGATTTTTATTCGTTTAAAATTTTATCTCGTGGTAAATCGATGGTAATTGATTTACTTTTTTGTCATGTCGATAATTGTACGGATATTATCTAAATTGTTAGTAACTTTATTAACTATAAAATAATGATAGAGGTTATGATAAATTTCGATTTAATTTTTTTTTCACAAATCAAGCCCTTCAATTCTTAAAGTTTGTCCTTGAGATTGTTGAGAAACTTTACTAGATAATTTCCAATGCAGCGTCTCTTTTATAGATTTTTCTTTATTCTAGAAATGTCGAGATTTAGTGAACTAAAAGATCATCTAGATGATTTACTATGTTACCCAATTTCTACGGTATAATAACTTTACTTGCTTCTTTGGGATACTTCTCCTTCCCTTTTTTAAGAAGAAGTCCCGAAAATATTCCTGCGGAACTACCATTTTGTAAATAAATTCTTATATTAAGAGAAATAAATATTTTTTTATATGAAGCTATAATCGTGATATTTAATGTAAGCTTAAACCTCGTCAGCTCAAGAGCTTGTTCTTATATTATACTGGCAATGTCTTAAAATCTCCCGCAAGTAATACAGTTACAAAATTCGTCAAAAACCCATTATATTACCGAATTGGCAGACATTTGAAATCAACATAGAAACCATATGAAAACGTCAAAAAAAACCCTAAATATCGACTAAATACTCTCAGAACCAATTTTTAACAGATTCACAGCGTTTTGAATCCAGATAAAAATCGAAAATTTTATGACAAATTTTTGAAATTGTGCAATAAATCTGAATTTTTTGTCGCAATTTTTTTTTTTGTTCGTTACTTTGGCAGTCTAGAAACGTCAAAAATACCCTAAATATCAAATAAATACACCCCAAAAAACATTTTTAACAGATTTACAGCAATTTAAATCCAGATAAAAATCTGAAATTTTTAACAAATTTTCGAAATTATTCAAGGCTATAGACTAAAAAAATCTGAATTTTTGACTGCAAAATTTTTGACCCAAAAACCCATTTTTAACAGATTTAAAGCAATTTGAATCCAGATAAAAATCGAAAATTTTTAACAAATTTTCGAAATTATGCAAGGCTATAGACTAGATAAATCTGAATTTGCTATTGCAAAAAATCTTTTTATTATTTCTAGAAACGTCACAAATCTTAAATATCGACGAAATGCACCCAGGACCTATTACATTAGATTTACAGCATTTTGGATCCAGATAAAAATCGAAAATTATTGAAAATACGCATATTTTTAAAATTATGCATCAATATCAGTTTGTATTCAAATCAATGAGTCTAAGATCAAATGTCCTAAAAAGTATTTTTGAGACTAATAATTTCTGTTGCATTTTCGTTATTGATTTAAACAGGCAATTTTTATCGGATCAATGGTTTTTTGAATATCCAATTGCTTAGTACAATGCATCATAAACACATAACAACAAAAGTAAAATTCATTCTAGCAATACAAAATCTCTCTGTATGGAAGAGTTCTGCTGAAATTTATAAAGAGAACAAAAATAAAGTCCAGCATACAATAGAACTTGAAATAATAGTTAGAATTAGATCGTATATAAATGATAATGATGATAATCGATTTAATAGCTATACCTACCACCAACAAAGTATGGCTAACTCTTAAGTTGCACGATAAAGTTCATCAACAAAAATTCTGATCTCTTTGACACAATACTCTTGACTCATTTGAACATAATACAGTGTACACAATACTCTTCACTTTAGGATAAACGAGGTTCTGAGACATCAAAAACTTTTAATCATTTCGATTTTATTTTTGTTTGCTTTTCCAAGAGTTTGGCAACTAGATTTTGCAATTTTACCGTTCATTATATTTGTCAAATGGATCATTTGACCATTTTTACGAAACTCTAATATTTCAGTACTGTAACGTGCAATCAAGCTCATCGGATACTATTTCAAGTTACATGTAAATTTCCTCAAATCACAAGGGCTCTTATCGGTCTTATCGTGAACTATCGCAATTAAAGCATCTGAAAATTTGTACTTTTGTACTAACCATTATGTTAGATGATAAAACAATTACAGCTTATATTTGATCAGCCTACACATCCAGACTAAATTATACTACCAGTTATATTAAAAACGTGTAGGCATCGAGACAGAAGTCATATTATAGAGAAATTTTATTCATTTGTTTAATTCTATGTATTCTTGAAGTCTTAGCGATACCAAATTATATATCTAATATTAATGACGTTGGAACTTAGAAAACGTATATTTTCATAACGATATACAAGTGTACATATTTCTCTACAGTGTTCAAATAAAACAAAAAATGATTTTTACATAGGACGTGTGGGTTGTACCAAGAATAGGTTAAGCTTGTATGCTAATTTGGTAATTAAAACCACACCCAGAGACAAATTTTTAAAAAATATTAATATGAGTCTTATAATTTCTTAGCTTTCCATTTAAATTCTACCTTTTGCCATTCTCCTATATATAAATATTCTTCGAAAACCGGCTTCACAACTTTGCACAAGTGGCATGAATGGTCTTGCCTCTATGCATCATAATAAAGACAATAAGAAAGATTATTAAGTTTTGTTCAGATCATCATCTTGCTAGTGAAGATATACCTTGTCCTCACCTAGTCCACAAAACTACTCAAACAGGTAAATTTACACCAAAACCAAGAATGGTTGTAAATCTAATGAACAAATCCACAATCATGGAGAAAAGTACGTCAAAAAACGTAAGTAATCGACTGTAATGTTTTTTTACTGATCAATCAATTTAATTTATGACCGTCGTTAATATTTTATCGATCTAATTTTTTTGGCTAGACACGTAAATTTAACAACAAAATGTATGCCATATAAAAAACGGTACAGCCTGCTCTTTCGTCGAATAAAATATAAAATTTGATTATCCTTTTAAGATAAACAAAATCGCCTATAATAAACAACATTTATATCTGTTTGAAACTAATGTGCGGCGGGCATTTATATGACACATAAAATATGAAAGGTAACATTTAACTTGCTATATAAACCAATGAAAGGTTAGTGGTTGGAACTTGTTCCTCTTCTAGAAATTTGAAGATCAATCATTTAAAGCAACGTGTAACGATGTTTGTAGTGAATATATAAAAGTTACTATTAGGCAAGGAGAAAGATCAAAGACCATAGACTACAAAGAAAGTAACGCCTTAAAGTCTAAAGTCTAAAGTCTAAAGTCTAAAGTCTAAAGTCTAAAGTCTAAAGTCTAAAGTCTAAAGTCTAAAGTCTAAAGTCTAAAGTCTAAAGTCTAAAGTCTAAAGTCTAAAGTCTAAAGTCTAAAGTCTAAAGTCTAAAGTCTAAAGTCTAAAGTCTAAAGTCTAAAGTCTAAAGTCTAAAGTCTAAAGTCTAAAGTCTAAAGTCTAAAGTCTAAAGTCTAAAGTCTAAAGTCTAAAGTCTAAAGTCTAAAGTCTAAAGTCTAAAGTCTAAAGTCTAAAGTCTAAAGTCTAAAGTCTAAAGTCTAAAGTCTAAAGTCTAAAGTCTAAAGTCTAAAGTCTAAAGTCTAAAGTCTAAAGTCTAAAGTCTAAAGTCTAAAGTCTAAAGTCTAAAGTCTAAAGTCTAAAGTCTAAAGTCTAAAGTCTAAAGTCTAAAGTCTAAAGTCTAAAGTCTAAAGTCTAAAGTCTAAAGTCTAAAGTCTAAAGTCTAAAGTCTAAAGTCTAAAGTCTAAAGTCTAAAGTCTAGAGTCTAAAGTCTAAAGTCTAAAGTCTAAAGTCTAAAGTCTAAAGTCTAAAGTCTAAAGTCTAAAGTCTAAAGTCTAAAGTCTAAAGTCTAAAGTCTAAAGTCTAAAGTCTAAAGTCTAAAGTCTAAAGTCTAAAGTCTAAAGTCTAAAGTCTAAAGTCTAAAGTCTAAAGTCTAAAGTCTAAAGTCTAAAGTCTAAAGTCTAAAGTCTAAAGTCTAAAGTCTAAAGTCTAAAGTCTAAAGTCTAAAGTCTAAAGTCTAAAGTCTAAAGTCTAAAGTCTAAAGTCTAAAGTCTAAAGTCTAAAGTCTAAAGTCTAAAGTCTAAAGTCTAAAGTCTAAAGTCTAAAGTCTAAAGTCTAAAGTCTAAAGTCTAAAGTCTAAAGTCTAAAGTCTAAAGTCTAAAGTCTAAAGTCTAAAGTCTAAAGTCTAAAGTCTAAAGTCTAAAGTCTAAAGTCTAAAGTCTAAAGTCTAAAGTCTAAAGTCTAAAGTCTAAAGTCTAAAGTCTAAAGTCTAAAGTCTAAAGTCTAAAGTCTAAAGTCTAAAGTCTAAAGTCTAAAGTCTAAAGTCTAAAGTCTAAAGTCTAAAGTCTAAAGTCTAAAGTCTAAAGTCTAAAGTCTAAAGTCTAAAGTCTAAAGTCTAAAGTCTAAAGTCTAAAGTCTAAAGTCTAAAGTCTAAAGTCTAAAGTCTAAAGTCTAAAGTCTAAAGTCTAAAGTCTAAAGTCTAAAGTCTAAAGTCTAAAGTCTAAAGTCTAAAGTCTAAAGTCTAAAGTCTAAAGTCTAAAGTCTAAAGTCTAAAGTCTAAAGTCTAAAGTCTAAAGTCTAAAGTCTAAAGTCTAAAGTCTAAAGTCTAAAGTCTAAAGTCTAAAGTCTAAAGTCTAAAGTCTAAAGTCTAAAGTCTAAAGTCTAAAGTCTAAAGTCTAAAGTCTAAAGTCTAAAGTCTAAAGTCTAAAGTCTAAAGTCTAAAGTCTAAAGTCTAAAGTCTAAAGTCTAAAGTCTAAAGTCTAAAGTCTAAAGTCTAAAGTCTAAAGTCTAAAGTCTAAAGTCTAAAGTCTAAAGTCTAAAGTCTAAAGTCTAAAGTCTAAAGTCTAAAGTCTAAAGTCTAAAGTCTAAAGTCTAAAGTCTAAAGTCTAAAGTCTAAAGTCTAAAGTCTAAAGTCTAAAGTCTAAAGTCTAAAGTCTAAAGTCTAAAGTCTAAAGTCTAAAGTCTAAAGTCTAAAGTCTAAAGTCTAAAGTCTAAAGTCTAAAGTCTAAAGTCTAAAGTCTAAAGTCTAAAGTCTAAAGTCTAAAGTCTAAAGTCTAAAGTCTAAAGTCTAAAGTCTAAAGTCTAAAGTCTAAAGTCTAAAGTCTAAAGTCTAAAGTCTAAAGTCTAAAGTCTAAAGTCTAAAGTCTAAAGTCTAAAGTCTAAAGTCTAAAGTCTAAAGTCTAAAGTCTAAAGTCTAAAGTCTAAAGTCTAAAGTCTAAAGTCTAAAGTCTAAAGTCTAAAGTCTAAAGTCTAAAGTCTAAAGTCTAAAGTCTAAAGTCTAAAGTCTAAAGTCTAAAGTCTAAAGTCTAAAGTCTAAAGTCTAAAGTCTAAAGTCTAAAGTCTAAAGTCTAAAGTCAAAAGTCTAAAGTCTAAAGTCTAAAGTCTAAAGTCTAAAGTCTAAAGTATAAAGTCTAAAGTCTAAAGTCTAAAGTCTAAAGTCTAAAGTCTAAAGTCTAAAGTCTAAAGTCTAAAGTCTAAAGTCTAAAGTCTAAAGTCTAAAGTCTAAAGTCTAAAGTCTAAAGTCTAAAGTCTAAAGTCTAAAGTCTAAAGTCTAAAGTCTAAAGTCTAAAGTCTAAAGTCTAAAGTCTAAAGTCTAAAGTCTAAAGTCTAAAGTCTAAAGTCTAAAGTCTAAAGTCTAAAGTCTAAAGTCTAAAGTCTAAAGTCTAAAGTCTAAAGTCTAAAGTCTAAAGTCTAAAGTCTAAAGTCTAAAGTCTAAAGTCTAAAGTCTAAAGTCTAAAGTCTAAAGTCTAAAGTCTAAAGTCTAAAGTCTAAAGTCTAAAGTCTAAAGTCTAAAGTCTAAAGTCTAAAGTCTAAAGTCTAAAGTCTAAAGTCTAAAGTCTAAAGTCTAAAGTCTAAAGTCTAAAGTCTAAAGTCCCATTTTGTTTTTCTCACATTTTCAATGGAAATACAAAAAATGATAAATTTTTCGATTGAGATTGAAATTTGGATCGCAGCTCACTAAGTGTACCTGATTCTTAAAACTTTGAGTACAACCCTCGTTTATATTTATAAGGCTTATATTCGGTCTAACTAACCCAACTATACATACAACACTAAAAAGTTAATTAATTCGTGATTAAAATCAGAAACTTTTCTAATTATTTTCATGATTTTTTACTCAATTTTTCCTAACTAAAATTGATTGTACCATTATCATTATCATTAAATAAATATTTATGTCGATAAACATTATTGTCTGCACATAATACAAACATAAAAAGGATATCTAAAAAATAAACTTTCGATTGTTTTCATTTGCGGGGAAAATCGATAACAAAATAAAATTACTTACCAACAACTTGTAAATAACCAACTTGGCTTATCATTGGATTTGTATTGACTTGGCACATATAATAACCACGATCATCCTGTTGCGCTTGATTCACGTGCAATAACCATGTATTTGCATTATCGTATGTAATACTATAGCGTGGTATCCGTGATATCACGTGTCGATGGATTGTTAAAATCATTTGTCTATCTATATGGATCCATGCGACCTGAAAATATTACAAAAATAAAAAATTATTTACCAACAAAATTTTATATTTTAAAAGTTCGTAAAATTTATAAAGTGAGGTTAAATAAATTGTTTGCTTTATTCCGGAAACATATGATTCTAGTTATGAGTATATGTAAATATTTAGATTCAACTATTTACCAAAAAAAAAAAATGTGTCTTAAGATTTTATAAGGGCAACCCACTGTTGTCGAAAACCTTAGATTTTTTGATTGGGCCTGCCCCATGCGTGAATTTATATTATGCCGATATCCTGGATGTATCTGTTGATCCGACATTGCATCCAGTGATAACTAAGATCCATGGGTCTTGTAGAGTCTAAACCAATTTGCGATCCACGATAAACACCCTACAGTTGTATAATTGGCACGCTACTCTACATGAGACGCATCATAAAAATCGTTTAAGTGTCGCTCGGGCTTTTATCTACACTGTGCACCCAAATAACGACGAATGTTACTATATCTTCGATTTTGTTGATGAATTTTCGTGGTCCGATGTCGTTTCAACAACTGAAAACCACTATTGACTATCTCTCATATTTTCATCACCGCACCCAAATTTGCACATAATTTGGCATTATCATATCCACAAGTTCTCCTTTACCGAGCAATTGGCGCAGTGGTTAAAGCTGCGGTGTTTGGGACGGGAGGTACCGGGTTCGAATCCCAATGGGGGAGGGTTGCAAAAGGGATTTTTCATCACTTGATTACGATCGGTGATGACGTGAACACAACTATGACCCCCCCGTTGGAGTGCAGAATTCATGGGCCGAACCATCGTCCATGCCAGTACAGGCTGGCTGGAGCAATGCAATGTGCAGATGGATATTTGAAACGCGAACCTGTATTCGCGCGTCCTCGATTTGGCTAGTAATGGCGTAAAGTAGGACGTTAATTAACCGCGAAAGAGTTGGGTGAGCTTCGGCCCCAAAACAGATTGCATAGAAATAAACAAACAAACAAACAAACAATGCGACTTGACAAAAAATTCAATGAAAAAATTCTTGACATAATTTGGCATTATCATATCCACAAGTTCTCCTTTGAATCCAAACGATTTGTGAGTCAAATAAATAAAGTGTTGTTGCATTTGGGCATAATATCACCTAATCGTCTAATGCACATTGCATTCAAACACGAATTTCAAAGCGAACAACATTACGACAAATAAGCACTAGCCGAAGCGTTCGTACACATGTTTCGTAATTAAATCAACAACAAAAGACTGCGTACGACTCTTTGATGTAAGCTGTGAACAATGAAATTGGTGGCATTTTTTTCTGAATTCTCCCAGAAGGACTGGAACATTTTTCTTAATCTTAGTGCTTTTAGCGTCGATTTGATCACAGCATTAAATTTCCCTGTCATTCGCTTTATCTGAAATAGCAACGGCTTTGTTAGAAGGCAGAAGAACTTCATATTTTGCACTAAAATTGCACTGAACATGCAAATCAACAAGACACCAACATGCAACATCGCAAAAAACAGTCCAATAGCAAAGATTTTACAAAAATGTTAATTGATCAATTGGAACGAATGCTCGATGGCCCAGAAAAGATCACTGGAGGCACTTTAGAAAGAATGTTGAAATATTTTCGTGACAATTAAAACATTTTTGGTTGAGCCATGATTTAGTGATCCGGAATTTCCGTAAGATTCTTTCACGTTCAACACCAGCTGACAAACTTAATACGTGCTTGAAATCATCAACTTTTTGGCAAGCTTTTCAGTAATTATTGGATATTGGTAATGGATAAATCGCAGTTGACATCGTGACCAGACTCACTTATTGCCTACTGATTTTTGGCAGTTGACCGAATCAAAAAAAGAGCTCATTTTGATTTTCCGAAACATCATTGGCTGCACGAACGAGCTATATTGGCAGGGAAAAACAAAAATATCAACGATATCACCGCGACAATTCAAAATTGTCAAAACTATTATTCCGAGAAATTCCGGAACAGTTGTTTTCCTTTAAATTGGTTAGCACAGTTATCAACTAGGATTACATAGTTACATATCTTGCAGATTTCTTGAATTCTCTAGAATTGCCCGAATTACTTCTGTGGTGGCGCCAGGCTAATTTGGAATTCCCTTTAAATATTTTGGATGAATACAGTGAATACAGTGAATACAGAGGTTTAAAATATGGTGTTTTGATCCTACTCTTCTAATGTCTGGCGCAAATCGCAGTTGAATTTTGAAAATTAGCATCTATAATAATTTTACCAGGATGAACCAGGATGAACCAGGATAATTTTACCAGGATGAATAAAACCGAGTTTATTACCTTCTATAAGCTAAGTTGCATATCGACATTTTTGGGAAGAAAATCTTTGGTTTCGATATGCAGCATTATACATTAGCACTGAAAGACTGATATGAGCTTTTTTCTGAAGTGTTGCTCTTTTAAGAGATCGATGATCTCCAAAAATCACGTTTTTTTGCTTCAAATTCTTATATTACGGGACAAATAAGTTTGGAAATAACGATACTAAGCAGATTTGGAACACACTTATAATGTGTCATTCACTCAAAGTTGCCTCCTTCAAAGCACACTAATCAAGTCAGAACATTAATTGGTCAGACAAGTCTTTAATAACTAAGCTGATACACGAAATTCTACTCCCACCAATAGGACATCTTATTGCAGTACCCAAACTGCAGTCTTCATTTTTTTATACTTATATTTTGCATTATTTTGAATAGAATTGATATTCGAGGGGCTTTTATGTAATGGCATCCCTATAGTGCTTGCAGTTTAATCTGATATTAAAAATGGTACCCAGGTACTTGATGATTATATACGAAATAATACTCAACTAATTAGAAACATTTCCAGATCATTCCACTACATTACAAAAACTGGCTTACTTTGTACATTATTGTAAGCCTAGAAAATCTGGAAAACACATGATGGTTAGTTAGTTAGCTCATGAAAAAAGTCTCTCAAAAAGTTCAGAAACACATGATGATGCCCATTTAACAAACTACCATATTTTTCCTAAAGTCCAAAACTCTAAAAAACCGTTAGCCCATTGGAGTTGCCAACATTTTTCCAAAATTTAAAACAGTCAATATTTTCCAAAATCCTAAAAAATTCAAAAGAGTCATGATAGTCTCAAAAACCCTCAAAAAGTTCGGAAAATATATGATGGTAACTTCTTCATCTATGTAAATTATGATTTTTCCCCAAATGTTAAAATCCTCAAAATAGGTAGTGCACATATGGTGGGTAGCCAATGAAAATTGTTAATGTTTTTTTTTATAATTTAAAACCCTCAAAATGTCCGAAAAGTGCATGAAGTTAACCCATAAAAAATTTCAATACTGTTGAGTCCAAAACACTCAAAAAATTCAGAAATAATTACAGTTAGCCCATATAAAGTACTATATTTTTTTAGAGTCCAAAATCCTCAAAAAAGTGGAAAAAACCTTGTCAATATTTTTCCAAAATCATCAACCCTCAAAAAATCTGGTAAATACATTTTGATTATTCTAAGAAAATTATAAATAGGTATCTGAAACCCTATGAAAATTACCAATTTTTGCTAAAATCCAAAACCCAAAACATATATTGTACATATATTTTACTGAACCCGAATTTTTCACTACCTGATGAAAGTTTTACACAAACTTCTAAAACCCACATAAATCAAACTAAAAAAAATGATTAAACATTAAAATCAAATGAAATAACTGTTAAATTGACAAAATACATCATTGAATTACACGAAAGTCAAAAAATTTATTTGAAAGTTTTTCCAATGTTGCCTCTCCCATTTTACTGTTTGCTGTTACGTGAAATTATGTATACTTTGTTTTCAGCGAGCCGGGCTAACTTAGTCGCGGAATCATCACTATCATCAAATGATTTAGAAAAATTTTCATTCTCTAACAGGTACGGTTTATCCAGAGCATCGTTACTCTTGTCACAGGATTAGAAAGACCTAACCGCTAAAAAATGTTGCTATTGGTTAACCTTTTAATTTTCTTAAAGATACTGTGGTTGCCTTTGCTTATTTCTGTTGGTTTGTTAGGATACTATCTTTGGTAATATTCTTTTAAAAAGAGTTACATTCCAAATAGTGGTTATGGCATTCTGAATTCGTTTGTTTAAATTAAAACGTGGAGTAATTCTGATATATTGAAAACGTAAAAAAAAATTGTTCATCGCTCACTTTTGTAAAAAATAATGTCCTTATATTGGGTACACCACCGCTGTAAACTAGAACATTTAAAAAAAGAAAAGCTCCAACACCTTGCTTGCAATAAAAAAATAAAGAAAATAAAAAAATTAAAGATAAATCTCAAAAATTCATCGACACTACATTTAATTCGATCTTAACTTCATCGAAGTACCTAATAATCACTTATATACAAAAATCATCCCCTTATCAATAAAAAGTATTTACTGCCTTGCCTATAAAACTGAAACATACATTTGATAAGAAATCAATAGAATCTATCTTTTTTTCATTTTTTGTAAACCATCGATGGTTTTTTAAGATTAAATTCGCTGTATTTAGAAATATCTATACAAGTATTAAGTATTTACACAAGAGACTAACAAATCTAACAAAATACTTTGGCATCTCTCTACTTCGTTGTTAAATAATCTAAAAAATAAAAGTCTGACATAAGTCGAGTTACTTTTTATTTTCGATATATGATGCTGTAACATTTAGTGCTTTGGGATTTCTCCGGGATATTAGAACAGATAGTTTTTCGATTTTGTCGAACTTATAATTTATTTTTTTTGTTTACTTTTTAGAATCACAAAACACAATAATTCAAAATTGAACATAATATTTACTGTATTGTTTGTTGTTATAAATTATTTATGTAATATTATGAACATAAGCATAATATATACATACGATATGGCTATTTTTATGTAATAAATTCTCTAATCTGTACCAAAGTTTTATTTTATATGTATAGCTATAATACGAGTACCTCTCATCTCGCAACATATTATTACGATTATATTAGTATTATCTCTTGAATTTTAAATTTTATGATTTATAATTACTTTATCATAAAACACAACCAAAAATATATGTCTAAGCACAACAATACACGAGAATCACCCGAAATAACATTAAAAAGGCAAAAAACCTTCGTTTTTTTTATGGTTTGAAACATTAGCTTTCTTTTCGTCCAGAAACAAAAATAAAAATTACAAAGCTTTTTCCTCGCTCACAATATAATCCTTTAGATAAAACTTTAATATTTTAAACAAAATATCCTCTTATCAGAACGGCAAAAATACAAAAAAAAAAAAAAACAAAATACCAAAAAGTTTATTAAAAATATTTTTATATATTTTGTATTTTTTTCGAAGCTCTATTGTTGCTGTTTGCGTTGTCCTCGTCGTTGTCGCCGTTGTTGTACGGAAATTATATAATAAAAGCTACCATGTACAATATGATTCATCGAATCGTTAACAAAATATTTTTTGGTATGCAAATTATATATTAATTTTCTTTATAAAACGATTATCTGGTTGAGTTTGAAGTTTTTTCAAAATATTATATTTAATTTTAGATACATTACATAGGTTGTGACCCCTCTAACTAAAGGTAATTAGACAATTGACAACCACGTAAAATACATTTTTAAATTAAGGTAAAGGTTAAGCAATTATATCATAAAAATGTATCACGCAATTTTATAAGTCGAACAAATTGGAATAAATATTCATGCACATTTTTTAAATTAAAAAAAATCCTAGGTATCATTTACCCCAATCAGAACACTAAACAGATTTTGGCTTTTTTATTTTGAGACAGCTTGCTAAATGTTCTACGGATCATACTGTATATTAATAAACATATATATAAAAGAGCTCTAAATTTTCAAAAAAAGATTAACTTTTTGAGTATACCTCCTCTATGCACACATATATAATAAACACAGAACAATAACAACAACAACTAGCACAACAAGGATTATTAAGCTTCTCAAATAGTTCTCCCTAAACTTTTTATTTTATAATATGTGTACACAAATTAGATATTTGGTTTCATGTCGTTCGGTTAGGATAGAGATATCGAAAGACAAAAAAAAATTTTGTTTTGGATATCTGTCAAAACACATACATAAACATAGAAAATAAGGATCAAGCTTAAAAAATATCCTTAAAATTAAGTGATATTTTTATTTATTGCTTCACCTTTTTTTTTTGTATGTTTGTATGTTTGTGCCTTGCTCATAAACGTCTATGCTCTTATATATATATAGGAGCTATTGAAATATTTCAAGTATAGGAGATAAAAAAAAACGAACTGTCCTAAAAAGGTTGTTAGAATGTTATGTACAGGATTATTTGTGGTTGCTATCTTTACGATTTTAACAAATATGAAGAAATACTGGTATGATACATTTTGAAAACATAACTTTTTTGCGTGACATAATAGTACCAAAGATAAGTCGTCTTAAACGAAAAAGCTTATCGTTGATAAAAGCTCTAATGATATTTATAGATAAGCAAATATGGATGTACAGTAATAGTGAAATAACGATGTTAAAAAACCGTGTTTTGGGCTGACCATCTACTTAGTGCTTGTCGATATTGGCTCGTTTCGTTGTCGAATTGTGAGTAGTGAAAATGACAGTTTCACTTTTCCACCTGCGTAACACAATCCAAAAGTTTTGCCGCTAAATTTCTACACCTTTTAATGTGGACAAACGACTGGCAACGGGACATTCACGCGTCAATTAAATCGCCACGCATTAAATGACCTAGGCTTTAACAAAATTGTTTCGATTGTTTATGTGATTGGATCCTATTCGTACAGTCGTTTCTCACACAATACTCCAAAATGTAATAAATTTATTTAACACTAAAATTAAATGAAATAATCGTTAAACTGAAAAAATACGTCATTGCAACTACAAGAAAATTTAATTTATACCAATTTTATTGGATGGGAAAACCGAATAAAAAAATTATACATATTTCGTTAGGAAACAAGAGGGCTGAAGTTTGTTGGACTTGTTGAAAGATAACTTTTCTCAACGATAAATAAATCGCCTAGAACAATGAGGGATCGAAACCGATGTTTTTAATTACCCACGTTATAAATTCATGAAAACTTGTTCACCACAGTTCTCTTAAGAACATCAATAAAACTCAAGTTTTAAATAAGACACCCTACTTACACAATTTATGTCACAATTAAGTTAATCACAATAAAAATAATTTTATTTAAGAAAACTTTTAAGACCTTTAATTTATTATGTAAGTTATTAAGTTGGTTGTAAAGAACTTAAAAGGTGGGTGCTTAAAAACGTGTGTTCGTATGTATGCATGACCTCAGCAATTAAACCCAAAACTATATTTATACAAACACATCCACACACACACACATACAATAATATATTGTACCCTTTAAAATAATTAAAAATTACCAAAAACTTTTTAACTTTTAATTTAAAAAATAGTTAAAACAAAAACAAAATAAATTAAATTAATGACTTTCATGATTTGTCTGTTTACTTTGTGTAGTTTTTATTTATAATTTTGAATCCTTTTTTTTTTTTTTTGTTTTTTTGAAATATGG
This sequence comes from Tipula confusa, assembly GCA_963556175.1. Taxonomy (NCBI): domain Eukaryota; kingdom Metazoa; phylum Arthropoda; class Insecta; order Diptera; family Tipulidae; genus Tipula; species Tipula confusa. The sequence goes on along the minus strand of OY744477.1, from coordinate 32,916,807 downwards.
TAACAATTTTTGTGTGTTGTTGTTGGGAAATTATATTTCTTTAATTATTAAATTGTAGAATATTTTTGTTGCCATATTATAAAAAAACTTAAAAAAAAAAAAATCCCATTTTCCTACATCATTAAAACTTTTTAGAATAATTTTTAACTGTAGTTTTTCCATTGCTTGATTTGTATATATTATGTCGTACGTAACTCTCTCACTCGCTCTATGATTCTCTCGCACACATTTTTTACGGTGATGGTTTAATGTTAGTTTGCTATAATTTTTATTTTAGTTTTTATGCTTGGTAATGTTTAAAGTTACTACAACTACTGTTTATAAAAATATATAAATAAAAATGTTGTGTAGTTAGTTTTTATCGTTAAAAAAAAAACTTTTATCATTTAGATTTTACGGTAATTAAAAGATTGATAGAAATGTGTTAGTGTTGTTGTTGTGTTTATTTAAAATAGTTTTATAGTTGTGGAATTAGTTTTTATGGTGGTTGGAGATGGCAGGAAAAATAAATTGCATATGATATTCTAACGTGTTCAAACCCAATCTTATGTTGGTAAATCAGAACTTTTTAAGGACTGGACATGCACGGCACTGCAAAGCTTTGGAACAACGTCAATAATTCATTTTGCACATGGTTAAGGCAAAACATATGAGTTGTGCTTTTTAGTTTTACTTGAATTTGAGTAACTATACAAGTAAATTCATAATTTAATTTGTTATCGGAATTCCAAAATATATGTTTTGTACCTATAGAAAACTATAAAATTAGTGCTCGAAAAACACTTGTTTAGCGATCAATCTGAGCACATAGAAATTATAATATTATATTATTTACTATATTGGTATATAAGTTGGATTTTCGGCAATTACAAGACGTTATGTTCATAAAGCGGTTAATTTAATTGATTTGTTAAGTTTAATCAAATTTTTAAAATCTAATTTATATTATAATTTTTACAATTTTATATTTTTAATGATGTAATAAATTAATTAATTGTAAATTTCAGGCAAACTCTTCCAATTGATTACTTCCTATGGCTTTGAGAAATTATCCCATTAATGGATTTTTTTTCAGAGAAACATTGCAGGTTACACTTAAATGGTGGCACACTGGAGATGATGATAACAGATGACAGAATGAAGAGCAGTTCATTATCATTGTGATTGTCTTATGCTAACAGTAGTTTGAATATTGACTAACGAGAGACCGGACCAATTCTGTCATTACTGACATACCTTTCCTTTCTCTACCCTACAGTAAATCACTAACTATTCATCACTAACTGACGTAAAAAGTCTTCATGTTGAAGGCGGCAAACACACCGTGGAATGGTTTATTTGCGAGTTTCTGCCCTGGCAGCTCTTTAATCACAAAACGATCTCCTGGTAAGACAGCAGCAACTGAATACGGACCTCTGTACTTGGGTCAAAACTTATGATTCACCCCTGCTATTTCTAATCAAAACTATGTTCCATACTTTATATTCGTATGCTGGCTTTCGTTTAGCATCGAAGTATCCTTTATTTTTTAATTGATATTTTTGGTTACTTCTAAAATTGTTTAACGAATTTTCTGTAAATCCTTTCTGTGTCATTCAAATTCTCAATATGTGCTATAAGCCTATCGTTTTCCTTTCGTTGATTTACACCATATAATGCCATTGCTGGTGTAGTATTGATAGAATAATTCACAGTATTATTCATTGCAAATTCGGCATCTGAGAGACCCCTATCCCAATTTTTATTATTTTCTAGATCAATTGTCTTAGCTATCATCGGCACAAGAGTTCTATGGATACGTTCGTCCTGTCCATTAGATTGAGCTGAATTCATGGCGTTAAGGACATGTTTCACCTGATACTTTTCCAAAAAGTTCCTAAACTCGACTGAGGTAAAACATGTAAAACATGTCTGTTCTTCCTATTAGTCTCTTCCAATGGACCTACATCCATCACATGATGGATTGCTAAACATTTTTGTACTTTTCAAAAATGTTTAGCAATCCATCCTTTCTGCCATCCTTGGGCTGAAACATAAGGCACTTCAGGCAACCCTTATTGTATTTCGTAACTTTGTCCCTCAAATTGGGAAACCAGTATGTGCGACGAATCAATTCGATTACCTTGTTTGCACCAACATGGCTTACATCGTGAGACTGCCTTATCACACTAGTCTGTCTAGACTGTCTTATCACACAACTTTTCCTTAAACTTTCTGTACAAGAGATTATCTCTTGCTGTGTATAACTCATTATCGCAATCAGGCCTTAAGTCCTTTTTTATATCCCTCACCTTTCTTTTGGTTAACTGATAATTTGCCAAAACCTGAGAAAACCCACACTTGTGGATTGCCAAGACACCTGGAATACGACTCAACGCGTCGACGTGCCTCATCTTAACGTTTCATCGATGAATTATCTCATACTCGTAATTCTCTAAAAATAGAGACCAACGCATAATGCGACAATTTGTATCCTTCTTCTTAAGTGTCTGCTTGAGTGAGTTACAATCAGTAATGATACTAAACTGTATACCGTGTAGGTATATATGAAACCTTTTTAAGGCGTATATAATAGCCAACGATTCCAACTCAAAATAATGGTATCTGCTCTCAGCCTCAGTCGATCTTTTGCTGAAGAACGAAACCGGATGAAAAAAACCATCATCATGTTTCTGGAGTAGTATCATACCGTAACCAGCTTTACTGGCGTCTGTGTGAAATTTTGTCTCTCGCCTAGGACTATAATATGTCACTAATAGGAGAACTAATCAATCTTGATTTAATTGCCTCGAACGAACAGACCTCATCGGCACCGAATTCAAACGTAACATCCTTCTTTAGAAGATCCTGAAGTGGCTTAGCTACCAATGAAAAATTATTAATTTTTTTGACGCGTATTACGGACCAATATCATATTGTAACTCTACTTGAAAATCTGTATAACCCATACAGATCTTGACACGAATTTTCTATACTCTGAACTTTACGTCCTGATTCAACTGTATCGATAGCTAATTGGTCTACCTCTTTGTCACAATCTAAATTCTGATATATCTCATCAAACAATCCATTCCCATGCTTATTTAATATATTAAAATCTACCTACGGATCTCAAAGAAACTCGCGTCCGAGTATACAATCGTAAACCATTGTGCTGTCAGTGACCACGCGAAACCTTAGTCCTATTTAAACCTGCATACTGCTTTCCATCAGATGGTTCAAGTTTGATTTTGTCCGGTAGCATACATTTTCGAATGATATTAATCGGACTTCCAGTATCCACTATTGCTAAAATGTTCTGTGCGGTATTATCTTTCATGCACAATTGAAGTTGAATAATGCATTCGTCATTATCACTTATTAATGCTATCAGTGACGTTATTCGTTCATCACATTTTCCCGCTAAATGTCGTTTATTACATTTGGCACACTTCTCTCTTATCGGTTTGATACATTTGGTTGCAAAGTATCCCAATGCATTGCAGTTTTAACATATTATGGCTGATCTCGATGATTGGACGTTTGAGATACATTTGATTGCCGATTGGGATTCCTCGAAATTTCAACTTTAAATTTTCTTGATTGACTGTTATTCCAATCTACTTTTCTCAAAATTTTTAAAATTTCATCGGAGTTGTTGATTGGAGTTAAAGACAATTTTTGCTTAATATCGAGATTCGTAATTCCAGATATCAAACACTTCGTAATATCACTTTCACTTAAATGACCCGACCTTGCCATTTGATTTACATTGTAGAAATCATTTTCGAAGCTTTCCTCCGGTCGTTTAATGACTAACATGATTTGGATGTAGCATTTGAGGATGCCTTTTCGTTTGTTCGACATTATTTTGAAGAACTAGATTTCTTTCACGCTCTAACAACATTCTTTTTCGCTGCAATATTTTTTTTTCTCGTTGTAAAAACTCACGTTCTAATTCAATTCGTTGAACATATAAATTGGATCGGATTGTACCAGCATTTGTCGGTAAATTATCTATACCATTTACAGGTGGTAAATTGTTGAAATCCTCATTTATACAGTGATCGGATACCGTTACCTAATTTTCCATTGGCGATTCCCAATCTGGATTAACATTCCCAACATATTCTTGCATTCTATTCGGCGACATTGGTATCGGATTAATCGGTGCTTGTAGCAAACTATTTAACGGCAAATTTTATTTGTTGAAATTGGTTTCGAACTTTGAGCCTCATTTTCTTGATGCGGCTGGCACAAATTTGAGGTTATGTACGGTGTCATTTAACTCTCTTTGAAATTTAAAATTCTCGGTTGATAACTCATGGTCATTTGAGTGTATCGCACTTCTGAATTGTAGTACTCTCCGTTTTTGTTAAAAGACATGGTTTTTAAAATCGAAACAACTATTTCTATTTTTTTAACCTTTATTTCTCATAACAAAATAACGTGCTTTATTACACTGTTAGCAGTACTCTACTTAAAAACTATAATAATGACATCTCGATAATATAAAATTCTAAATGATGTCTACTGACATCTTCGTTTGTCTAGCAGAACTAAACATAATTATCTTAGACAAAAATACAAATCATTTGACTGAACTAACATAACTGCGCTTACTACATATTATTATATTATATTATTTAATTATTATATAATATTATATTATATTATTATATTATTATAATATAATATTATTATATTATTATAATATAATATTATTATATTATTATATTATTATATTATTATATTATTATATTATTATATTATTATATTATTATATTATTATATTATTATATTATTATATTATTATATTATTATATTATTATATTATTATATTATTATATTATTATATTATTATATTATTATATTATTATATTATTATATTATTATATTATTATATTATTATATTATTATATTATTATATTATTATATTATTATATTATTATATTATTATATTATTATATTATTATATTATTATATTATTATATTATTATATTATTATATTATTATATTATTATATTATTATATTATTATATTATTATATTATTATATTATTATATTATTATATTATTATATTATTATATTATTATATTATTATATTATTATATTATTATATTATTATATTATTATATTATTATATTATTATATTATTATATTATTATATTATTATATTATTATATTATTATATTATTATATTATTATATTATTATATTATTATATTATTATATTATTATATTATTATATTATTATATTATTATATTATTATATTATTATATTATTATATTATTATATTATTATATTATTATAATAATATGCAGCGACCAAACTACAAGATGTCTTGGTCTATAAACGAAATATTATACTTCGTAAAGACGGATTGTTTTAGCGAATTATATAAGCAAGACAAATTTCAAACTTCTTGCATTAATGCATTTTTGTTTTAATATTTAATTTATTCTTTTGGAAAAAGAGCCAGAATTTTATAAAAAATTATGGATTTTGCCAAAGCTTTTATGTATTTTGGTTTCGACATAATAGAACTATTTTTGGCCAATGCCAGTAGATGAGAGGTCAAAAGATAAGACGGCTTTTACAGTAGCTGGGAGACTACTAGTGATTAAGTATAAGAACGTGTTTTGTGACTGAGTATAAGTAAGGGAAAGATAAACTTGTTCCTTACGTTTTATCTCAGATCGAAAATATCACATTTCTAAATAAGGTTGGTTCTTTATGTAAATCTTCATTATAAGTAGAATTTTAAACGCAATTTGAAATGAAGAAACCATCACATTTATGCAGACATCAGCGTTAACATGAAAATTTCATATTCGAAATGAAAATTTAAAAATTTATAAAAACCTCAACAACTTTAATGTAGCAAACATAATTTTAATCTCACATTGTAAATTTTATTTATCTGTTGTACGAACATAACCTATATCTATATGTATATATGTTATTTAGTTGAGGCAAAAATCAAACCCTTATCATTTCCCGTGACGTCAATTTTCCACTCGAACACTTTAACCTTAAAATTCATGTAATTCAAACGTTTTAAATGTTGTATCCATATAAATTTAATTCCCTCATATATATACACACACACACATACATATAAATCTTAAGAGAGTTATTCGTTTGAGTACTATTTGGATAATCCATAAATCAATTCACCGAATTACTGTTCCGGCCAATAAATACATAACCCTGGTTCGTTTAAAATGAAAAAGTTTATTTACCGCAGTTTGGAGAAAAAAAAAAAAGAAAAATCGATTCGATGTTTTAATGTAATTCCGAATCGTTAAATTCTATATTTATGCCAGTACACCAACGATGTTTTGAAAACCCATTGTTTTTTAATTTTTTGTTTTTTTTTTCGGTTGGTTGTTGTTGATAAAAGTTAAATTTATACTGGCGGTCGAAAAGTTTGAGACGTTTTCGAGGAACATACCAAAAATAAAGAAATAAAATAAATTGGATTATGTCCATTTTGAAAGCTTAATTTTTTGTTGTCCATTTTCAATTTTTTTGTATTGTTATAGAATAAAATTTGTTTTATGATACAAATCCATCGAGGATTGAAGTGTCTACACAATGAATTTAGTTTAACAACTTGTTTTGTTTTCTAAGTGTTTTTTGCTGGCCAAACATAATTTTATAGATTAAGTGTCAATTATGTATATTTTTGATCAAATAATCAACTTTACTATAGCAGTGACGTCACTGGTTTCGGGCCTTTAATTGATGACTTTATCAAATCTTATTAAGTAACATCGCCGATGACAGAATTACATACTGATGCATGCAAGTTTAGTTTGGGAGTGGTATTTAAACACAGGGTGGGGTGAGTTCACCAAGTATAGTTTACTACAAATAAGACATTGCCCTGTGAAGAATGGCATAATAGTCACGAGTTAGAGGTTTTATCCATCTTCACGGCACTGAAGAAGTCAAATTAAGGATTGCTACCGATTGCCCAACGTTCAAAGAGATAATGGAGAAAAAGAAGATTTGTTCGAGGATCTTCGATTAAGACAGGTTCTCATCAGGAAACACTGAGAGATAGAACGTATTCACCGCATAGTTATTCCTATTTTGTCAAAATTGGCAAGAATTATACCTGACGATTGGTGGATATACAATGTTTGGTATTAAAATTAAATTCTGAAATTATAGATTGATACAAAGTTAGGACGTCCAACTCCTCGTATAAGATTAATCATAATTAAAAAATCTTTTACACATTTAAGTATACAGTGCGGAACCACCAAGCAAATCTCATAAACTATTCATGATTTAATTTAATGATAAAAATTGAAAACATAACCTAGTTTACGATCATATATACCGTACACATTCTGAATATTAAACTAATCAAACTTCCGTTTCATATAATATGTTTTATATGTTGTATGTATATACAACATATATTATAGATATTTAATTTTATGTCTATACACATTTTCCTCACTCGAGTACCAAAAAAATTTATTATTATAGTTAATACTCGGCATTAAATACCACAACATAGGTTAATTAATACTACAATATGTTACAAAGTTTATATATATATATATATATATATATATATATATATATATATATATATATATATATATATAAACAGGGTGAGTCACTGAAAATGAACAGGCTTGGTTCTCCTCTGTCGAAGCATCGAACATTGGAATCAATATCAGCTGCTGTTTTTAGCGCTAAACATCCATTGTGCAGAAGATGCAAGAAGATACTTATTCAAACTAGAGGTAATTTAATATTCATCACGATATAGGAATTTTTTTCTCTGGAGATTTATGTGCAAACGCCAAAAGTCCAAACCAATTTAAAAAAATCAAAAAATCGTTGGATGAAGCATTGTTAGTTTTTAATGCAACTATTTTCCAAAAAAAGTGTGACAACAAACTTAATGGATTTTAAAATCACTGAAAGCATTGTAATGCATATAATTACCCTAATTGACAAAAAAAACCCGCGAAAAACTACTAATCGCGAATCATTGTTACGCTTCGCAGGCACCGAAATCCAATACTCGCAACTCTTGGGTATACAAATGATCTCAAAACTAACAGAATTAACATAACCACCATTTAAACCAAGCTTGAAAATAGTAAGGCCTTCTTCACCACCCTCAACTGGTTTTGCTTTTTACTTTGAAAAGGAAGAGGCGGAATTTCGCTCAAAAACACTTATAAAACTATAGAGTTCCTTACTGTTGAGGAGGGGCTAGCAAAACGAACACTTCAGAAAGCTCACCAGCGTGACAAGGTTGAAGAAAAAATCACCACCAATTAAATTATTGGCATAACTGAATATGCAGCCTGTATAAAATCATGAAATCAATCACATATATAAGGAATATAGAGTAATATTATTGAACAATTTCATCCAACCTGTACAAAAGAAGATTCAATGGAAGATCAACGTTAGGGATGTTCAAATTAAAAATACATCAAATACTTTCAAAAAAGGTCCTCTTTCTTGCCTTGCTATATTTCAGTAACCAAGAAAATATTGAGACCATTTTCAATATAAAAGCTATCTTAAATATCACAATTCAAATAAAAACACTCATAAAAACCACTACTTAGACTAATAGTGCAATGCACGAAGTGTGGAGGCTTTAACCATACGTATAAAAATGTTACAACAGAGTGCCAAGATATATGAGATGTCCTAAAATCCACCCTACTCTGATGTACCCTGTAAATATATAACTGTAAAGAACAGAATCCAGCAAATTTTAGAAGCTGTATCGTTGCTAAAGAATTACAAAAAATTAAAGATAAATCATGACAAGTTCCATCACATTATAAAATACCAATAACAATTAACAACAATAAAATAAAGGAAAATCTTTTACACCCAAGCAAGGTAAGTGGACAAAAGACATGGCAACAACGCAGAACTCCACAAAAATAAGTACATTTTAAAGACACCTATTGCATTGCTTTGCTTGAAAAGGTATTTAAAAGCACCAAACCGCTTAATACTCGGCTCATGGAACAAGAGAAAAGCATTAAAGCTTTAATCAAGCATCTAGAGAGCCGAGTAAAATACTTACTTAGTACTTTTTAAATATAAAAAAATTCTTTGTCTTATATCAGAAAAGCATCTTACTAAAACGTCATAATATGCCAAAATCCTTGCTTACATTCCCTACTAAGCTATACATTCGTCTAGAAGGGCGAGAAGAGATTACCAATATTTGAGAAATAAAACATTAAACATCAAGAAAGAGTAAACATTTATGAACAAAGTATTTACAAAAAAAGCAGGTCGAGCGTATAATTGCAAGTTAAAATCAAGCCATAAAATAAAATTTCGGCCTAGCGACACAAACAAAACTGTGGATCAACACAACACCGCTCTTCAAGTACCAATCAAGAATCAGGTTCAATTAGAAAACGAAGTAGATTTGTTAATTAAAAATACTCAACAAGCAGTTTGAGATGAACGGTTATCCGATTGTGAGTAAAAAGTAGACTATGATATCATTTTTTTAATATTTCGACGTTATATCTAATAGATCCATCATATTTCGCTTTTGATAAAAATATAGGAGTTTGAGGAGATTTTTAAATTCGTTTAAAAAATTGAGTAGTATTTTGGTATGAATTGTATGGCAGTTGAAAAGCATTATGTATTTGAATTTTCAGTGACTGTAAAGCTATAAAAGAGGTTTTTAGGATTAACAATACAACTTGCAGGCAAGGATTTTTCATCTGAGGAAGAGGAGCACCAGAAAAACTTATGTTCATATTTTTGATTTCCCAAATAGGGGGCATTGCAAGATTGTTATGTGTTTAACTTAAATAATAACCATATCTGATTGGATTTTTACAGGTCCACCATAAACCAAAATTAAATTTTCTATGAATACCTTTGCGATAGTTTTTGCTTTTATATTTGGAATGGCTTTTAGAATAACATATTTTGTTAATTCGTCTTGTATAGTTAATATGTAACGATTACCTTGATTTGAAAAAATTAATGGACCAACTGTATCAATAGAAACTACGTTAAAACTACTGCATGGACAGGTACTGTTGTAATTCTTTATAAGATTTTTGATACTTATTCAGTTTACAAGCATTACAATTGTTTATGTAGTAACGAATTAATATCTACTAATTCGAAAATTCTATCATAATAATTTAATTTTGTATGTGAGTACCCAGAGTACCCACTTTAAATTAATACAAGTTGTAAGTGCTCGCACTAAAGCAAAATCTACTTCACAAATGTTTTTACATATAATTTAATGATACTTTTATTTTTTTTGTTTTCTATTGTAGCTACATTTTTACTAAAACCTTTTTCAATATTGAATTCTAATTTTCAATAATGTTTTGTTTCGCTTGCAGTCATTGCCGAGTATACTCTTACATCCTCATACTCCACGAGTTGATCAGAGTACTCTTGGAGGTATTGATTTTGTTGAGCAGGTTGTCTTGTCATACTTCTAGTGATGGCATTGACTGTCCATTGCTTTAATTCATCGCTATCAATTACAATTCGGGATAATGCATCCGCACATGCATTTGACTTTCCTTTGATGTATTCAAGTTCGAAGTCAAATTCTTCTAAATCCAGTCTCATCCTTGTTAATTTTGACGATGAGTTCTTCATGTTGTATAAGTAGATTAATGATTGATGATCAGTGAAAAGTTTGGATTTTCTTCCAAGTAAATACGGTCAGAAATACTTGACTGTCCAATGAATAGCTGTTAGTTCTTTTAAAGAAGCGTGTTTATGTCTTTCACATTTTGTGAATGATTTTGATGCATAAGCAATCGGTAAATCGTGATCACTTTTCATTTGTGACGATACAGCACCACACGCTGTATCCGATACGTCGGTTGTTAACCAAAACGGTTGACGGAAATCAGGATATTGCAGTAAGGGAGGTTCTATTAATATTTCCTTTAACATGTCAAACGATTTCTGGCTGTTTATTGTCCATTCAAATGTTATGTTTTTTCGTAACAGTTTATTCTGCGATTTTTGCAAAATTTTTAACAAATCTTTTGTAATAATTGCGAAAAACAACGAATCGACGAACATCATCTGCAGTTTTTGGTATTGGATAATTTTTGATAACTGCGAATTTTGAATGATCAGGTAAAATGCCATGATCTGATATTTGATGTCATAAATACGTCACTGTTGTTTGTAGGAATTTACACTTTTTTGGATTCAACTTCAGATTAAATTTTCGGAGACGTTCAAATACCTTTATCAAATTTAAGTTATGATGGCTCAATGAACAACCGAATACAACTAAGTCGTATACGTACAAAAATGTTGCTTCCGGTGTTAATCCACTCATTGCAATAGTCATCATTCGCTGGAAACTATTTGGTGACACCTTTAAACCAAAAGGTAAACGTTTAAAATGGTAATGACCTCTGTTTGTAGAAAAGCTGTTAGTTCACGTGAACCAAGTTCAATTTCAATTTGATGGAATCCGGTTTTTAAATCTAGTATAGAAAAGCATTCAGCACGGCCCATTTGATCCAATATTTCGTCGATCCTAGGTAATTGGAATGTATCAGAAATTACTTTTTTTGTTAATTTTCCTAAAATCCACTACCACTCTCCAATCTTTTATGTCTTTGCAATTTTTTTTCGAAACTAATAGGAGTGGTGAATTATATGGGGAATATGAATTTTTAATAATATCATCTCTAAACATTTCTGAGGAATACGATAGTTTTTTACATAACTTGGTTCAGTGTGATTGAAACTTTATCATTTCTTATTGGAATTTATATTTTTTTTTAGATAATCATTGCCTAAAATACCTGCTGTTTCAATAGAAAATTCATTAGGTACTATTTGAATTTCATGTTCCAGCGCAAAATAATTTTCCAAGATGATTTTACATTTGATTTTACCTAAAGTTTCAACACGATCAGAAGTTATACCTTTTAGAATCGAAATGCCAGCACTGCTATCAACCATTAGTATTCTTGTCTTGTTGTTTACTGAACATTCTTGCAATTTGACCTTAATAAAGTCACAACCTGAGAAATTATTGAAAATGTACACTTCTAAAGTCTCTTTGGTATGGCCCCCAACTGCTTTGGTTCCTGGTCTTCCTGTTAAGGGCGGAAATCGTTTCCCGCTTCTTCAGCTAGTAGGTTTGCTGATAATTAGCCTTGTTTTGTGAATTTTTCTTGTTAAACGAAGAATGCTGACGAGAAAAGGTTCGACTTCTTATTGAATTACCACAATCTTGATTATTTTTGTTGTAATTTTTATTATTATTACTATGATTCGTACGTGATAAATTATGACCCGAATATCGATTAATTATTGCTTCATGCGAGGTTTCTAATTTTGATTCAGCTTCTAGCGCAAATTGAATCGCATCTAATAAAGATTTAGGCTCCTTATATACCAGAGCTTGACGAATTTCAATCCGTTCTAATCCTCTGTTTCTTTAACTTCCGACTTGATCGTTTTAAGTTCTGCGTCTTCCTTATCGTGCATTTTTAATTTAATTAACTCAGCACATACATTTTCAAGTTTTGTAGTGAAAGCTGCTAAACTTTTGTGTTGATTAAAACTTTGTAGTTCTTCCATTTTTTATGCTTCGAAATTTTACTTGAAAATCGATTTGTAAAAATTTTTTTAAATTCTTCAAAGGTTATTGGTTTTGACTCTGCTATTTTTGCTTTTACCTCTCATAAAATTTTAACTTTCAATAGAAAATTTAATAACTTTTCTTGATCAGCTACTTTTAGTTGGTCATTATAAAATTCACATTTATCGACAAAGTCTTCCACATTTTTAGCCTTACTATCGAAATCTGGAATCAATGAGTTGGCATATTTCAATTCAACATGTGACAAGTTGAACAATTGTTTTTAAAACATTATTGGGTTCAATTCTGTTCTCGACTTGGCTGTCGCCCGTTTAACTGTTGCCATTTCATGGATTACCATTTACACGATAATTGCCATTATGCACATTGATTCACTGATTTATTGATTTACTTGATTCTGCATATTGTTAATATTATTCTCATTGAGAAGGTATGAGCTGTACCCAAAAAATAGATTACTATATACCACTATATGGAGCTTTGTCTGCGGCATAAAATAAGCAATTTCATTTATGAAGCGACGAGAAATAGAGGCTATTTTTTGACCTGCTTGTTTATATTGTAAAGCAGGATTCATATTACGACACAGAATGAAATCCAGATCAGATTCTAATTTTGATACACGGAGTGCTAATGCTGACTAATATATTTCCACTTAGATATTCTTAAAGCTTTCTTTGGGAGATTGCATCTTCTTGATGCAATGGTTTGCTTAGTTACATCATCTGATCTTCTATATCCTTAAACATTTCCAACATTTTATTTTGCTAATTAAACCCTGGTTCTTTTCCAAAGTTATCACTTTCATAGAGACAACCCCAGAAATATTTATCTTTGTTAAGATTGGGCTTTTGTGGTGCCTTAACGAATTTGAAAGCCCACCTAGAGTATTTAAACGACTTTTATATAAAGACAACTCTTCGGACCAAGAAATTTTCCGAGCCAATTCAATAAAGAGCCAATTGATTTTTGGTGTATTCTGGATACCATTGGAATACTGGGTTGATGATTCACATACCTTTATATCTTTAGGGTCTCTTGGATTGTATTTTCGATGGGGTCATCACATTATTATGCTCAGATGAAGGGAAGACTTGATGGGATGAAATAATTAAAAAGAGGCACAAAAATTTCACTGATCCAGTTGCGATCAGAGAGATCAGAGACCCTAAAGCAAAATAATATTTAATTACCTCTGCAATTAGCTTTAGCGCAAAATTAAAGAACTAAAAAATTATCTGGTTAGCCAATATCTACGCAGTTTTACTGACAACAAAGATGCCAAATATTATCTATGGTAAGCTACAAAAGCAATAAAGAGACCAAATGATCGAATTTCTTAATTAAAAATAAGGGGGAAATGGGGTAATATTTACTTAATATAAAGCAGAACTTCTACATCTTACCTGAAAGTGAGTTTTCAAACACACATAAAGCAGTCAGCGGAAGAGAGTATAATCCCAGAATATAAGAAGGATTATAGAAAAATATCACATGTAACACTTGCGGGAGTTCATCATTTCGACTAAAACGTGTATCTCAGCAATAAAAAAAAGTAGCTGAAACTATTATAATACCCGAACTAAACAAGCGTTTTAATAATAAAATCATATAGTGCAATTTCTCTGCTTCCAGTACACTCCAAAATTTTTGAGAAACTGCTGCTCAAAAGGATGAAATCTATAATATTTGAAAAAAATCTTACATCGCCAAATTACATCGATCAATTTGGATTTTGAGAAAATTACTCTACCATTGAACAAGTTCACATCAACAATGTCTTAAACGTCAAATTGCGATAGAATTACGTTCAGTTTCAAATCCATTGCGTGGTAATTGTTATCCTCTAATTGGCAGTACACAATCATTTTGAAGACAGTATTGGAACTAAAAATAGATTGAGTAGGTACTTACGTGAAAGTCATAGGCAAGCGCAGCCGAAACTATCTTCCCATTGTTTTTAATTGCCAACTAAGATGTTTTCACTGGTACGAAATTTTCTTGCAAATATTTCTACATCAGCTTTAATTTTACACTACATTCACAAAATTAAAATTATTTCCCATTTTTCACAGAATTTGACAATTTATGTCGAAAAATCGAACAAAATAAAATAATTGAATTCCATAAAAATGAAACGTAAACTTATGAAACATTTGCAACAATCAATGCACGGTTGATGGTTATTTTGAATGATGCAATTTTTTTTAATTTTGGAGTGGTAAGTGTAATGAAAAAGTATCCGTGGTTATTAATATTGCGCTGTATTTATATGGATTTATATATTTTTCCAGAGGATGTTTATCCTGACTAATGCTCTATTCTGACTAATGATTGGAATCAACCATTTTAATATCGGATATAATATGTAATCCCCATAACCTTTTGACATAGTTTCTCGGAAGTGTTGCAATCAATTCTTTAGAGTAAAAATTTTTCTTGAATCTGATTTTGCCTTGTCGAGTATCTCTGCTCGAAGAATTGTCTTCTCTACCCCTAAAATTGACTTTATAAAATTATGCGTTTTAACTTAATATTTGGAAAGGTCATTTCAATTGGTCCCTAAACAAATCATTGAACATAATGATGGCACTCTGTACCGGTTCTAAGTATCTAAAGAGTTTTTGTAGCTCTGTTACAAATTTATTGTCGTTCATATATGTTAATTAAAGAACTACCTAAAATACTTAGTTGACGAAAACACAGGTTACAACTATTTGTCATAAGCACTATAACATTTTTGCGTATCACAGTGTTTTACGGAATAGCATTCTAATGGCTGACTCCGTTCGTCTACTGATATTGTTGAATCAGTAAACTCTTGCATCGCTCAAGTGAATGCCAATATTAATTGGTCATTCCATTTAATTCTTCACCTGAAATGTTTAATTGTTACAACTTTTGAAAATATCACTACCATTACTATGAAATAGCGTAAGCCTATGCCTGTTTTATGGCGTTTAACGACCGATAATTGTGACAAGGTCTCCTTTGGCCCTTGTGATCGAAGTTTACTACCTCTTTGTAAATCGGAGTTTTTGGTGATTCCACTTGTACCCTGTGGAAAGCTTTCATTTTCGAACCACTGTACTGCCATACAATGTAGCTTGTTTTATTTATGAGCATTTTAACTATAATAAAGGCTACCTATAGTCTTTATCACTGAGTAAATGTTCGAAAGATAACATAAATTTGACGGTATTATAGAGAAATGATTTTTTATGACTAAGTCATTGAAAATATTATTTGAAAGTTGGTTGTCAGATAATTTCGGCCAGTGATCTAGCGCCTTACGTAACAATACTAAGCCTTCCCACCATATAGCGAGTTTCCGATTAATTGAGCAGGAAATTATGCTCGTGACGATAAATCTGCTGGATTCTTTTTCGTTGCAATATGGGCTAGCCTTTGTAAACCAAGAAAATTAGCCACAAACCGAAATTTCACCAAATCCAGAAAATGCATGATGGAAAGTCTATGTAAGCCGTGAAAGTTAGCCACAAATCGCAAATTTACCAAATCCAGAAAATATATGATGGTAAGCCTTTAAAATCCTTGAAAATTAGCTTAAAATCGTAATTTTCCTAAATCCAGAAAATGCATGATGGCAAGCCTTTGAAAACTGTGAAATTTAGACACAAGACAAAATTTTCCCAAATCCAGAAAATGCATGAAGGTAGTAAGCCTTTGAAAACAATAAAAATTAGCCACAAATCGAAATTTTCCCAAATCCAGAAAATGCATGATGGAAAGCCTTTCAAAACAATGAAAATTAGCCACAAATCGAAATTTTCTCAAATCCAGAAAATGCATGCAATAGCCACAAGCCAAAATTTACTCAAATCCAAATGCATGAAGGTAAGCCTTTGAAAACCATGCAAATTAGCCACAAGCCAAAATTTTCCCAAATCCAGAAAATGCATGATGGTAAGCCTTTGAAAACAATGGAAATTAGCCACAAATCGGAATTTTCCCAAATCCAGAAAATGCATGCTGGTAGCCACAATTCGAAATTTTCCCAAATCCAGAAAATGCATGATGGTAAGCCTTCAAAACCTTTAAAATTGGCCACAAATCGAAATTTTCCCAAAACCAGAGAATGCATGCTGGTTAGCCTTTGAAAATCGTGAAAATTAGCCACAAGCCAAAATTTACTCAAATCCAGAAAATGTATGCTGGCAAGCCTTTGAAAGCCTTGAATATTAGCCACAAATCGAAATTTTCCCAAATCCAGAAAATGCATGATGGTTAGGTTTTGGATACCATGTTGTTGCAGAAACTATGTTGATATTATATAGTAATGGATTATGACGTTGACCACAAACTCGACAGGAGAAACTGTGTAAGGCTGTGTATCTTGTTCAGAAGTTCAGAAGACAGAGAACAGGGATAGTTGAATTTTTTGGTAGTTGTGTGCAAATTAACCCGATTTGAAATCTTCGATGATGATGACTATAACTTTCATATTGTAGGTAAACAACTATAGGTTCAACTATACCAAGAAGCAATTTGACATCTTCAATTGTTTGGGTCAATTGATTTTTAGCCGAACTTCGGTAACATCAAGCTTTGTACTATTATTGATCGTTTCAGCAAATGTATATGAAGCTTTGCCCCATTTATTCAAGTCCTACTCATTAGTACGCTCCACAGAAGCAACAACGCCTTCAGTGCGTTGCTGTGAGTTTTTAAGCGTTGCTCTGATGTAAATCTATTCATAGTGATATGGCAAAACGTTCTAATTAAAAATCAGCTGTCCGCTTGAAAGTTACTAGAAACATTATGGCCAACACTTAAACCAAGCCTAGTATGGGTCTAGAAACTTGTATTTTACTTATTGGTTGTGTCCACATCATGACACCACATCATGGGTGACCCACCCTGTATATAATCCAAATACCTAAATATCATACAACAACATTACATAATCTAAAATATAAAATTGATACAAACATTTTCGAACGCAACATAATATACATAAATTTTAGTTAAATCTTCATATATGTATTTTTTAACATTTTATATATGTAATATACCATCAACAATAATACATCACAGCACAACAACAACAGTACCAGTAAAATATATTCACCACTTAATCATTATTCATTCAATTTTCATAAATTTTTAAAACGAATTACAATTCTTATATCAAACGAACATACATATATACATATATATATATATGTAAGGGATGAATTTATTTTATTATCACATAAAATTTTTATGTATCTCTCTTATTTTTATCCATCCAATAATACATGTATGGATGTTGGTTTAGATGGTAATATATAGGATGTACTATAAAAACCCTGGAAGAAAAATCAATACAACATAAACCATCAAAATATGTTTTATTTTTCAAAGTCTTAAAAGCATATAACACGAGTATTTTACATATTTACCTTTAATATATACCGAGTGCGCAAAAAGTTCTGAGACGGTTAAATATCTTGAGAGGATAGTATACAGTTGTAGATCCGCGTTGGTGGTTATTTTAGGACAAGGCATAAAGAACCGAGAAAATGTATGAAATAATTCAATAGAAAAAGTTCGAAAAGAAAATTTTAAAACTTTCATCTACAGCATTTGACACTTGTTGAACATTGGGTATAACAGAGAAATTCTCCATCGATGTTAACACGTAGTTTTCATTCTGGTCCCTAATGACAATAGAACTAGGTCTGAAGGTAAGAAAAAGCAGATGACTCCGTTAAAGAAGTAAACCGAGTTTCACTCATTGCTGAGTTGTTGTACTCTTAAGATTTCAGCCTTCCATCATTCACGCTTCTTCCGTCTAAAAATTTTCCAGCTTCCATCACATCGTCGGTCGGTTGGTTTTTATAATGCTACTGCTAATCAGATTCTTATGATGTGCTTTCTTCATAGTTGAAACGTAAGTTTGGTTTTTATGCGATTTTGAATTGTACGAAATCTACCATCTAAGCTTTGCAGTGATAATTTTGTTTATCACTGCCAAGAAATTTTGTAGCCAACCGAAAAGATTTTATATCTTGGATGACAATCATTCTCTCGCTATAATCGGTTGTCAATTATGCTTCATGGAAGGAGATTATATCTCGAGATTATATCTTCAGAGATCGTCGTCTCTGAAGATTGTTGCAAGAGGAAAACAATTATTTTTTATTAATATTTTTTAAAAGCGTCTCGCATTTTAGCAGAATGCTATGGTTGAATTATGTATTGTACTTTCGATGTACTTCCTTCAATAATACAACAACTGTTGTCCATACATGGAAACAGCGAAAAGGTTTACAACAAAGGAAGAGGAAAATGAATTAAAGTATCTACAGCAAAATACAATGGCTACCACAAACAAATCATCGATACATTTTACAATAAACGCAAGAAAAAACAAATAAGACAAAATTACAACCCACATTAAGGCCCAAATACAAGAAATGACGTCATCGCATTTTAATCCAAGACACATATTTTTATATAATTATCTAACGATAGATGGAGTTGTAATTTTGTAACTTATTGATGAATATAATTTAATGCACTACAATTTTGTTTTATTTACTAGCACCACATCTCCACTACTCGCTACTTCTATATTATTTTCTTTGGAAAATTGTTCTATTGCAGTTTTTTCATGTTTCATCCCGTATATTGTCGACTTTGAATAAATAGCGGTTTTATATAAAATATTTGAAACCTTGTTTTTTAAAAATTTTCTATTTATATTGCGACATACTTTCCCAAATTTTGAAGGAGTTAAACGATTCATACGTATTTCATGCCACTTCGTTTCGTTCGACTGATTTAAAGTTAATCTTTTAATATTATGAAAGTCGGCAGCTTCATTTTTTATAAAAAATCGTCTCTTAATTCTGTATACTCTTCGGGTGATTTGTCCAAACTTTGACAAGTTCTGTACAAGTTGATGTTTCTGTAATCACAATCTTCTCCTGTACCCCGATTTTGTTCGTTTTTTTGTAATTCTCATGCGTACGAATTGTTAAACCGGAACGTATTAATATTGGTGTTTGTGTTCGTGGTATTGTACATGCGCAGTGTAGTTGCGCATGTTCTTTACATTTTTTTGTTGATGAATGATGACATTTCGAAACTTGATTTTGTGATTTGATTTTTCATTTTGAAACTTAAAATTGTGAACACTTACCATTTTGAAACATAAATTTTATTCTCTGTTCGATTTTCGATCAAAATAGTATATAATTCCGTCTATAATATTTTTCTTTGATGAAAATACAAAACGACATTTGATTTTTGATTTTATATGTATAAGCCATCTATCGTCACATCGAAAGGTTGGGAAAATAATACTCTTGCGGTAACCGATTTCAACCGCTTCGACATTTAGGCTTTATTGAAACAACATTTAGGCGTAATTTACATGAGAATTAAACTGACACATTAAAATAAAATTGGATCACACAATAATAATTGTGTATATTATACACTGTATACGTACACGAAATTTTCAATTCTCTTGCGTTAGAATGAATAAAAAAACGAACAAAATCGGGGTACAGAAAATAATAGTTTTCGTTTCCCACGTTTTGGATGATTTGTGATGGCTCTTTCATTTAGCAATAATCGTCGAATTTTAATTTTTGTTATCCTTGATTTAGGACTATAATTTGTTAAATATTTTGCTGGCTGGTAGTGTCCCCTTTGACTGTTGTGTTGCAATACTGCAAACTTAGCTCTTGATGTGTATGGTTATCTACGTAAAAAAGTAATTCTCTTTCCACCAACTGTTTTTGCAACAATTGCATTATATCCTTCTACAGCATTTGAGTCGAAATCGTATACTAGACTTCTAGCGTGAAATTTCAAACGCTTAAATAATCCATTAAACGCATTGAATAATTCACTTTCCATAAATTTACGATACATTTCAGAAATTTTTAAAGATTGCCGTTCACAAAAATATGAAGCACATTTCCTGTGATCTTGAAAACATGGAAAGGGATATTTCCAATATCAAGCGTAAGCTTCTCTATTTTTGAGAATGCGAAATTTTTAAAAGTTTTCTTTTTTTAATTAAGCAGAGAATGTTTTTGGCACAACGATTAATTTGATTTCCAAATAGCTCTCGTTGCGTGATAGGTAAGGCGCGGTTTGTACATAATTCCTTAGCTTATTTACGAAAGTGGCGAAGTAAATGATTACGGCATTAAATTTTTTCTTTATGCGTATTTGCGTATGGTTTAGTCTCTAAAATTTGTATATACACTAGCATCTCCGTCTGCAATAAATTTATGATGTCGAATGCCGTATTCCTCGCTTTTTCTAAAACCTTCTACTAAAACATCTCGTTCCATGCAAGATGATGAGCTAGAATACTTTCAATTGCACTCATGATCTTTAGGTATAGTTTTTTTGTTCTGCTCTTCGACAAATAATGCAATATTTATTGCACTCCATATGACTTTTTTCGTAGATTGTGCAATAATTGTTCCTACACCAGAAAATGAGGAATAATTACTATTATGCCGAGATGAAATTTTTTGGTTTAAATTGCACAAGTTGCATTTAAAAAAAACGTAGAATTTAATCCATTTCTGTGTTCATTTATTAATTGCAAATTATTTAAAGAGCATCTGAAAGCCATATTGTGGCCGCTAATTAATACTAGTTAAAAAGTGATTCATATTTAAAATGCGGCTACCATTTAGTGATTTAAAGTTATCATCTTGAAAATCATTATCTTTGGTTTGAGATTCAATTATAAATTTGTTGTTTTGAGGAAATGGTGATGTTGAATATACATTTGATAAATCATTAGAACTATTGTTATTTTGATAATAAGTTGTAATAAGTTCATTATTGTTTTCGTCTGCTTCACTGATATTTAGCGTTTCCAAATCAACCGTTTCTTTTGCAAAACATCCTCTGTAAATTTAACAAAATATTTGTATTTATTTTATAAAAACAAACTATATACATCCTAAAAATAATTTCCATATAAATCAGATAGTACTTGTTGAATTACTGAATATGTTGGATTCCTGTGCGGCGAGGGGAAGCGCCAATGATGATTGAGTTATTGAGTGCTGTATGGATGAGTTATACTTATCTCTATACTTGTATTTTATTAGCCATCATTTAGGGTAATAATGTAAAAGTTATTATTTTATAATTAGAACATAAGAACTTAGATGCCGCGCTAAAGTATTTGTAGTACTACTTTTTATTATAGTAACCTAGATGTCATATTTGTTCCTCTAAGATATTATTAACGGTATTTAACTAGATCGCATTGCTTGCCGATTTTTTGCCTTATTTTTTTTTAGAGCATAATTTTGATTTCTTCGTCCCATATTACAATTTTAATTAATTATTAAAAATATATCAACACAATAAAAAGTTTAAATGCAATAAATCACTGAACCAAACACAATTTTCAATTTAATAAAAAAATTTCTTCAGATGTTTTTTCTTATAATCCTTTCTTATCGTTGTAGTCTTTCAAAACAAATTATTTTTCAAAGTTCTAAAATCTCGAAAAATATTACGAAAATTCATATATCTATCTACAACAATACTATTATAAACAGTGTGAGTTAGAAGAGTAAAACAATAGAACATTTAACGGGAAATAAATACGAACTATGTGCATCAAAACCCTCTTTACTACAAGCCGTATTGTTTGCATACTCATGCTATACAAAAATATATACTTTGATTGTATTGTAAGTAGAAAATCGTGTCGGGATATGTAGCGAATACTGTGTAAAAGAAATAAACAATAAAATCAAATAATGCGCATGCGTTTACAATTTTTTTTAAAATTTTTATATGGAGTTTTGATATTTACTAATACATCTAAAGTATATATTTTCACTAATACATTTTAAAAATCCATGATGATATGTGTCAACGAAAGTTACAAGACGGCTTGTAGTAAAGAGGGTTTTGATGTGCATACATACTTATTTAAATGTAAATCGTTTATATGTAATTAAAAAAAGTAAAACAATAAGAGTCAAGAAAAACAAAAAAAAAATTAGCGGTGAATATATTCGAATTATGTGCATATTGCGATTCATATGGTTTATAATTTAAGCTGACATCTATAAATAGTTTAAAGAACTAAATAATAAAATTATGATTTATGGAAATATTGGCTAAATATTAGCACAAACACAACTGTCAGATTAATTATTTTATTGATTTAATTACTTTTTTTCAATTATTCCGATTAATACTTAAAAATTTCAAAAAAGCCACCGTGATTAAATTCAGATTTTTATCTAATAATTAAGAAAAGCTACATTTTCATTTCATAATTTAGTGAAAATGTGACATAATTAAAATCAAAAGACGCATGAATTCTAAGCGGAAAATTTGGAAAACCAACCGTGATTAATTAAGTTAAATTCTAAAGAATATTTTAAAATTTAGCTGAAACATTCACTAATTTATCTAAAAAACTGCACTAACTTCGAGCATTTTTTTCATTTTTCGTGTATTTGGCCCTTAACACAAATACAGGAAAACAAAAACAATCTATACATAACACTACTATATACACAAAGAATAGCAAAAGAGTATTTCAAAAGTAAACAGTTCAAACAGCTTACTCTTCAAAGGGGTTACCCTTGTGAAATCACTTGGGAATTCAAAAAAAAAAAAAACGCCAAAAGAAGAAAGATCAAGCATATATACAAACTTATATTCGAAAACTGTCAAAAATATTATATCGAGAAAATAAAACGACAACTGAGGTTCTTGTAAATCTGATGATAAAGTTAACTAATAAATAAAAAAGGGGAACAAAAACGCCATACAATCTTATTGGAACTGGTCAAATGATTAACAAAGGAATGAATAGCTGCGAAATATTGTGCAGAGAAAATTTAAAATGGGGAACAACAATGGAAAAAGCAGATTATATGGAATATACATGGATTTTATAAAACAGAAAAATTAGGCAGTGTAGATTTTTTATAACCAGATTTTGTAGGAACAGATTTGAATGTTGAAGAATTGAAATAAATCCAGATTTTGTTACTGCAAGGTTTTACCTGCTTTCATAGCAATGGTGGAAACTATACTCGTTTTGAGTTAAACAAGTAATAGTACTACCATGGTATGTCCATTGACGTGCTAGATGTCGCTACTGGTATTGTTTTAAAATAATCAAAATATTTTTATATTTCTATCGCCTAAATGTCATATATTTATACTAAATGTTGACGATATTCTATAGACCCGACATCTGGAACATCAATGGGTAAACTGTTTTTTTCTTGTGATGGTAGTACTATGTGTATTTATATTATAAATAAATATTAGCTTATTTGTAGTTTATGGCTTAAGCGAGTTCAGTACAATTTTAAAATCAAGAATAGTAGAAGCTATGTTTTATTGAGCTAGAAACTAAAAGAGACTGAGCTTTTTATACGCAGGCTCTGGAACCAATTAGGCAATGACTTTAGTAGGGGGAATTATTTTATGTTCAGTAATCTTTTCCAAGTAAATTGTCCAACTATAACTTTCAAAAACTTCAAATGCAGAGTTAAAGCAACTGTCGGATTCAGTGAAGAATTGATTCCCATTTTAATGTTTGGCTTCGAATTTATATTTGTAAACCTAAAATTTTTGTATTACTTTTATTTCAAAGCACGAAATAAGAGATTACAACTAACCATAGGCAGATTAAGGTTTTACTGACCTCTAAATTATAAGCTCTATATAGTCTAAGGATATTTGCATATTTAGTCGTTTTATAACTTCTTAAAAACTTTATTATTTAACTTTATTCCCCAAATCCCCTCAAAATATTACGGTTTCAGTAATTTTTACTTACTCTGTTTATATATATATATATATATATATATATATATATATATATATATATATATATATATATATATATATATATATATATATATATATATATATATATATATATATATATATATATATATATCTAATATGTTAAGTTTCTAACAATATATCTCCGCATATATCCTTCGAATAGATATATGATTGGATTACGAGCATAAAAATAAAATGTACGTGAAATTTGTGTACGATACGGATTCAATACTGATAATTTCAGTATTAAATATTTATTAGTGTAATTAAGATTTATGTTTTGATTTTTAATGACTTAATCCTAAAGTTATATCCTTTAGTTCGTTCGCCTTTAACATCGAGACAACATTTGAATAAAATTACTCATCGTGACCGCGGTGTATTTAAGACAACACCTTAACCACCACTATACGATCCGTGACTCAAAAAAACTGCAAGAAAATGCGCAGACAATTTTAATGCATTTTCATTAAAATAATATTAATGCATTTTCAACCTTTTTTTGGTTAATTGAATTTTTTAAAGCATTTCTTAAACTTTTAAAGGTTAATCAACAATATTTTTTAGCAGTATCTTTTAAAGAAAAACTATTATCTGGATTATTTTATTTTACCTTGTAAAATTCGGCAAAAAACGAAAAATTGGTTTCAAGGTTTGTTCATCTAAGTAAAATAGCTGGAAGAATAGACTTGAGTTCCAAAATTGTCAAAATCTGAATTACAGTTAAAATGCAAATTTCAAAACCAAAAGCACATTAGGAGCGAAAGCAGTTAGTGTATCACTAAAAAATTTCAAATAATGCAATGGGGAAGTAAATCAGTTGAATAGAGTTGTTTAATTGTTCCTATCTAAACTGTCATTGGCGAATCCAAATTAGTTGTATAAGTATTAATATCAATTAGTAACCTAGGAAGACACATGTAAAACAGACATATTTATTTTAAGACACATGTAAAACTAAAGTATGAATTATACGGAATAAAGAATTGAAAATTAATTTATCCGGGTGTATTAATTATTGGAATAATTGGGTCGCAGCTAAGCTTGCCACCCGTCCTCCTTTGTGGAGGACAGTCCTCCTTTCGTAAGATATTGCCTCCATCCTCCACGAACACAAAAATGTCCTCCACCAGAGAGATAAATATCATATTTTTTAGAGTGTGACCCGGGAATGTAAATAACAAAGAGTAGGATTGGAAAAGAACGACAGTACGATGGTGAATGTGAACGAGTAAAGATGGTCGAATGGTTATGTTAAAAAGAAAACAGGAGAGGAAAACATGTGAGTAGATTATCGACAAGTAAACGATATAATGGTGAAACACCAATCTCCTTTAGCGATTATGAAAGATCTACGTCAACGTTTATTCGAAACTAATTATTTCACCGTTTTGGATTTACCATCAGGATATTACCATAGGTAGCGATGAGTTTAGAATACTCCAGATTCAATACCCATAACCGCTTTTGTTACTGCTGATGGACATTATAAGTCTCTTAAAGTGTCATTTGGGTAGGCCGATTCCCTGCTATTTTCAAGAACATTATGAATGGAATAGTTGACGAGACTACTGGGGAAATAGTGGTATATCTAGATGATATGGGAAAATTAGAGCGGTTGTTAGATGTAATAAAGTGTCATGGTTCATTTCTTAACCTGGAAAACAGTCATGTCTTCAAACGCATGGTAGAATTTTTAGGGCGATCGCGAGTTACACCCGGAGGATCAAAATCACATACCGATGTAAATTTTCCACAGCCGAAGAAAAGAACCTAGATATGACTACATTTATGGGATTGGCAGGATTCTTTCGAAATTTCATGAAAAATTTTAATATTGTTGGCAAAATTATTGGAAACGGTACAGCGTTTATATTCTAAATTAGGAAATCGCAAAACGTTAGCAATATAAGACCCTAATTTAGAACATAAAGTGGTTACCGATGCTTAATCGAAACGGTTAGGTGGAAGTTTGTTGCAAGTCAATCAGTATAAAAAAAAGTTGACCTGTGGTCTATTTAAACTGATAGACCAGCCAATGTGAACAAAAGTAATATTCATATGAATTAGAAGCCTTAGGCTTCGTCGCGATGATACCCGATTGTGCGTCATTACAAACTTGTTCAACAAAAAAAAAATGTAATACCAAGAATTTCAATATGGTGGCTAAAATTAGCAGATTTCGATTTTGTCATGGAATATCAACCAGGAATTCAAATTAAGCATGTGGTGGTGCTGATTCGAAAAACAAACGGTGAGGAAGAACTGATGCATCCGGCCAGTTTACATGTAAGCCTGTCGCAGGACGAATAAATGAGTCGTTCCTAGAATGATCAAGTGGAGATTTATCTAACTAAAGCGATGTGGAGTTCAGAAGGCATCTGGTTGCTCCAGAGAAATGTTTTGATTCCAAAAATGGAAATTTATGGCAGCTTGCATCGAGCGGGGATGTACAAAAGCACTATTAGGATAAAAAGAAGGGGAATTACATCCGATATACCAATACCATTCAATACCGTGCATATCGACCAGCTTGGACCATTTCCTAATACGCTAATACGTGTAAATTGTTCCAAAGGTATTGTGAAGACAATGATATAAACCACAACGGAAGATATGGCTGTTAAGGAAATTAATCGTGCTGCGGTTGACATTAAAGAGACGTTTGATAGTAAACACCGGAAATTAACGAACTATTACGAGGGTGATATGGAGATCAAGAGGGAGCGAAGATCGATTTTTAATGAAAGTTTATTTTTATGAAACGTTTTAAATGCCGATACGACGTTTTTAACTTGGACCAAAATAGATTGGATTTTGTAATTACTCGAAAATTAAATTTAAAAAAATTCTTGGGCACATATCGACGAGATGGATGTCTTTATTGCTTGCTACAGATATAACTATAATTATTTTATCAGCTTTATCAAGATAATTCTAAGTAAAGATTTGCCAAAATGGCAAAATTATTAAAACAATTTTGCTCCATACGGGGATGAGTACGAAATATTTAAGGGATAAGTCTATTTAAGAAACAATTGCTAATACACCAGTCACAGATCAATTTAACTTTGATGAACCAGAATCGTGGGGTGCGTGGTGTAAGCACTTTAAGCGATATATTTCTGTGGTGGAATTAAATGAGAAAAAGGATGCAGAACAAATTGACAATTTACTTTATGTTATGGGACCAAAAGGAGAATCAATATTGCTTAAAATGGAAAAAACTCTTCTCGCCTAAAACTCTTAAAATGGCATTGAAGCCTTTCACAAAATATGTTGTCCCGTGCACGAACGTTCAATTTTAACATGCGAAAACAGAACCTGGAAGAATCAATCGACGCATATATCACGGATTTGCACACAATCGCCAAAAGACGAGATTTTAATGCAAATAAGATGCAATACAAATATTTTACATTACAATCCGCAACCGAGATGGTCAGACATTCGGAAAGACAGCAAAATGAGATTCAAATAATTAGGAAAAAGGACCCTCTTTTTTATAAATTATATGAGCGGTGCAGGTAATGCTAAAAAAAATCCACCACAGCGTCAGCCGCAACCATAGCAACATATTCAACAACAAAAGCAGGAAACGACGAATTTAGGAAAGGTATATTTTCTGCACAACCGTGACGTGTGTCTAGCCAAGAAAGCGACTTTTCATAATTGCGAGGTAAAGGGTCAATATAGGAATTCAAGTAAGTCAGTGAATGTTACTAATAGGAATTTTAAGAATTTTACAGGTACAGAAAAACGTATATATAATAATAGAGTTAATCATGTATATAGACAACGAAAAGTCGAGTAGAGGCAGGTCATGTTCAGGAATTTCTGGCTACAGTAACATTTCTTACTGATACGGGTGCAAGTAACGTTTCCTTTATTGATCATGTAGTACCTAAGCGATTTTTTGAACAGTTAAATACGAATGCAATAGCAAGTAGACCTGATGGATCTCCCCTGGAGGTTTTAGGGTCTTTGCATTTAAAACTATCGGAAAGCAATCAGGTTACCTAAGGTTTTACAACCATCATCTAGCTCCGTAGAAATCAATAACATGAGTTGTTCAACTCAACAAAACTCTCTAGACATTGCAAAGCAATATCCAACCATTTTCAACGAAATAGGACTATTTAAAGGCGAAGTGTCTATAAAATTGAAGGATAATCCGAAACCATATGTGCAGTCAGTACCACGTCCAGTACTAAACCCTACATGAACAAATTAAAAAATGAAATTGATCGACTTATTAGACTTCAAATTATTAAACCAATGCACGATGTGACATATTGGGTGTCGCCTATCGTTGTAGTACCTAAAGACGATAAGGAAATAAGATTATGTGTTGGATTCTATACTAAGTTGAATTAATCAGTGGGAAGATCATATTATCCGATACCACGGATCGAAGCGACATTAGTCAATTTAACGGAAGCGAGATATTTTTCGAAAATCGATGTCAACAAAGGATTTTATCAGATTAAGCTAGGCAAACAAAATTACACTTTAAAATTACAATAATTTTACAATAATTAGAACGTATCAATCAAGCACAACAAGAGCAAAAAATTTGCAAATTGTTAGAAAAGTACACAGTCGAGAGATGGCCAGATCGAAGCTCAATCAGTGATAAACTTCTTCCATATTATCAATATCGTTCGGATATATCATGCTTACAAAATTTACTTCTCCAAGGGACACGATTAATAATTCCATCACGTCTTCAAAAACAAATAATTGACTTTATACACGCAGCTCATCAGGGAATCACAAAGTGTCGAAGAAGAGCACAGTTGTCAATATGGTGGATTGGTTTAAGCACTCAGTTAGAGAACCTGATTAGGAACTGTCATGCATAAAATGAATGATGACATAGCTATGGCACTTTTGAATTATCGAACTGCTCGTTTAAGAAATGGTTTCTTCTCAAGGGAGTTAATGATGAGATGACGGTTAAATTTAAAAGTTCCTATTTATCCTGATTTACTAGAGGTGCCCAATGGCAGAGAAGTGGTTGCGATTGAAAATATGTTGAAACCATAGTTGTAGATTTAAGAATTTAGCTCAATCACATCTTATTGAAACTGATCAGGGCAAATTTAGGAGGAATAAATGGCATTTGATTAATGCCCCGTATAAGCAATTGAATCAGTTTAACGAAGCCGAATATATTAATCCATTACTCTAGGCAGCAACTTCGAGTATTGAAAATTGTTAAATTCAAAATATTAATTCCGAAATTCAGATAGATAATAGAAAATTATTAAGACCATCGCAACATCCCGTCTGGATGTCTCATTATTTTAACAAAATAATAAATAAAATAGACTTAAAATGAGGGATGTGCTGTTAGGACCTTGTTCAGTGGGAGCTATTAGCACTATGTTTATTGGGTGTTCATCCGTGAGATGTTCACAGTAGTATTAGTAACCTATAAACTAAGTCACATGTTACTGAGCAATTGGCGAAGTTGTTAAAGCTACGGTGTTTGGGACGGGAGGTACCGGGTTCGCATCCCAACGGGGAGGGTTGCAAAAGCGATTTTTCATTACCTGTTTACGATCGGTGATGACGAAGAACATAACTATGACCCCCTGTTGGACTGCAGAATCCATGGGCCGAACCCCATCGTCCATGTCAGTACAGGCTGACTGGAGCAATGCAATGTGCAGATGAATTTAAAATCGTACCTGTATTCGTTCGTCCTCGATTTGGCTAGTGATGGCGTCAGGTAGGACGTTAAAAATTACCCGTGAAAGAATTGGGAGATTTCGGCCCCAGAAAAGATTGCAGGGTTCAAAAATGAAAAAGTCACATGTAAAACCAAAGCATGAATTATATGGAATAAGGAATTGAAAGTTATAAAATTATCCGAGTTTGTTGGAATAATTTGGTCGCAGCTTTTTTCTACAGATTCTACGACGTGAAAATGGCTACCAAAATTATGACAAGCACCTCTAGAACATACGGGACCATATAATATGCTTCACCAAACGTAAAAACCGGAATGAAACATTAACTAATTTCGTCCTCACCTCTTTATATAGGATCAAGAACAATATAGTATATCAAGCCTTTGATTCAACCGGTAATCAACCTACATCGACATGATGTTTTTCACCAATTATTTTAACATGTTTTCCGTATGAATACAAATTTGGTTAATTCATTTCCATAATATACCAGTATACATCCTATAAAACGATTTCTTTTGTCTATTAAACGTTAATTTCCCTCCCTTTGAACGAGCTTACAAAAAGCACATGAAACCAACATAATAAAAAAATTCTAGAGATTTAATTTAAAAATAATAAACATTAATATGGTTCAACATATATACGACAACAACAACAACAGTATTGCATATAAATTGTTCTTATTACCATTAATAAATTTAAAGGGTTTTTCGTAAGGGGCGATCAATATTTTTATATTTTTAAATACAACCACAATAGTAATTTATAAAATGAGTGAAGTTTTTGTTACTTCAAGGGGCTAGGTTAGGCTTATTGGCAACATCAAGAAGAATGACTCCTTTAAAGAAGTAGCGAGAACTGTGCTCTTTGCAGATTTGTTGTAATTCAGCCTTCTATCATTCACGTTTTTCCGTCTATAAAGTCACTTGGCGATTCGCATAGCAAGGATCACATTGTCCTTCCATATCGGTCAGCACTTTGTGTTC
The DNA here is from genome assembly GCA_963556175.1 of Tipula confusa. Lineage (NCBI taxonomy): Eukaryota > Metazoa > Arthropoda > Insecta > Diptera > Tipulidae > Tipula > Tipula confusa. The sequence continues at coordinate 32,885,686 of OY744477.1, read as the reverse complement.
TAAACAACAGAATGAAATCGAAGGCACCTGCGTTTTATATAAAATTAATCCTATTATATGTTGATTAAAACTAACAGCTAAAACATAATCAATTCTATAAAGTGACTTCAAATTCTACCTAAAAATCAATAAAGCCTCTATTTGCATTGGCGCAACACAATTTGTCAAAGTAACTGACATCATTAGAACTATTAAGCTTATTTATTGGGACGCAGCTGGAATTATACCTTGCTTAGTACTTCAGAAAGTAAAGCATATCTTAAAATAGTTTTTCAATCCTGAGAATATTTTTGGAAATAGGGTTATTCTTTTTGCAGGAGATTTCAGGCAAACATTGCCAATTGCTCCTTACATTGCCAATTTCTTTTCATAGATATAGCACTGAAATGATTGGACAACAGCTTAGTTGATATAGGGAAAGATTTGACCTCAAAACAATTTGCTAATAGCAATTTTAGATCGGTCAGAAAAAAAGCAATTGGATAGGTAAATTCTGATATTAACTGATCCTTTGCACAAAGGACGTGGATTTCTAAAAGGGTTTCATTCGTCGTGACAATAAATAAATCTGAATGGAAAACTTTTGAAAACGCGGGACAGTATTTGCTGTAGTCTTTTTTCTCCAACGGACAACTATACCGGGAGACTTTTTTAACCTGAGACGAGAAACATTAGTGCTATTTTTAGCCCCCTGCACCACCCTTGCATGTGAAGTAGGGAAAACTTTGAAATGTTAAATATAATTTTTACTGTGGATTTGAAAAGTACGTAACATTTAACATTTAAAAAAAATTATCGATTAATGGGGCTGTAACCAATTAAGTTAAATGTTTTAGATTTCTTCTAATGAGAACACTAAATCCTCCTTCCTAATTTGTATTTTAAATAATTGTACACAATGAAATCTGTGTCTGCTTGTATTTCGGAATAATTTTTTCTGATTCACTCAATCATATTCTCTTGTAATGTTGATTCTTGTTTGCAAACTTTGTTTTTGGGGATGTCTGCCAAAAAAAACAACTGTCGAAGGTACATGGCCGACTAATTTACTGAATCAGCTCAACCAATCTCCTGACTATTCGTTTAACCAGAAGTTCTGGTGCACTCTAAACTCCAATTTTTATGTGACGTTGGTAGTTCATTTTCCAAAATATTTCAGTGCCCATTCAATTTGCTCATTTCATAAACTTTAGCTTGTCATATTCCAGTAATGTATGTTGTGTCGAGTTATCATTCAATTGTTTGTAAAAAAGACATATCGGAAAGCAATACGTAAGGAAACAAAATCGTGTTGGAAAGACGATGGAGGTTTTGGTAATCGTAAAAATAGCAAATATTATGTGTATTTGCTGGGTCTAGAATTTCTATTACAGTGACCTATTGTGCAGTATTTAAAGCATTGATGAAAATAATGAAATCAATTTACAAAAAGCAGGATAAGTATTGAAGGTGAAAAAGTTGGAATATAACATGGAAGATCGTCCTGGTCATCGGATGCGACATGTCGACGTTTTAGTCGTAATGATTTGTCAAGATTGTGTTTTCGCCAGAGGAATGTTTAAGATTCACAACCAATATTTGAGCTGAAAAGTCATGGTGCGTATGACAGTGCAACAAGAAAGTTTAAGTAATTAAATCTTGTCGATGTCATGAACAAGGGCACTTTTCAGTTGAAATGACAAAAGTTCTAGGAATGCATTACTTCTTAATGTCAAACCTTACAGAAACAATTATGTTATGTACCGGAAATTGCATTATATGCATCCTATCTAAGATGCAAGAGGGGCTTCTTAAATTAATTCCAAAAGCAGATCTACGGCATTGTCGACATTTACCATTTGCCAACTTGAACTACAGTTATAGATAATAAAAAAATACAAGCATTATAATCATACAAAGAGCACCACATCCAAAGAGTCCATTCAGAACCTTGAGCTTTAGGAAGATGTGTTTGGGAATTGGATGTCAAATATAGGTCCTCGTTCACTTCTTCGGATTTTTCGCAATTCTATGAAGCTGCAAATATTTAGCACTATGAAAATAAGCAAAAAGTAAGAGATAACAAAATTACCATACCTATGAAGTTTAGCTACTGTCGATGGAAAAGCGAATGCGTATTAAAAACATGGGGCACAGCAGTTTTTCAACAATAACTACCAAAGTAGTTTGAACCGAAGAGTAATTAGCAAAATAATTTTACAAAAAACGATTTCAACAAGTGAATAGTAGACACATGAATGTACGAAAAATAAGACAAATAATGATAGTATAAGGATAATACAAAGAAAATGAAAAGAGAAAAATGCTCAAAAGAAAAACACTTAGGAATTGATGAAAGTTAATGTTTATAGAGATAAACAAGTTATATAAAGATTTACTGAGCAATTAATCAATTAGATTTGAAGCTTTACTTTTAAAATTAGAGAGCTTTAAAATTAGTCCTTAAATTAATAATTTATTAAAAGTTAAATTAGTCCTTACATATGATAGAAAAATTTGCAGAATTTACTATTATTATTTTAATCCTGGCACAAACTAGAGCTTTTGCGCTTTTGAAATAGCTTATTTAAAAAAAAAAAATTTCTCCAATATTTATGAGCTTTAAGCTTAATAGTTTTATTGTATTTAAATTAATTGAAACAAACTAAAATAATTTAGTGTTTTGCTTTAATAAAGCTTATATTTATTTAATTTATGATAAAGCTTCATTTTAATGAAAACATGTTTAAGCTCATCCAACTAGATCATACATTTTATGATTTAACTTTGAAGTAGGTTAATCTAATTTGCTTTAAGGATTTAGAAATTAAACGATTTCCTAGCACATTTTATCGGGCTGAGAGCTTAAAAGCGAATGCATGTACTAAAAACACTTTAAAGTTCTAAAATTAGAGGCTAAAAAGCGTAAAAGCTAATTAAAGCTGAATTGATTATATCTTTCATAAACCTATCTTAACAGTATAATTGTTAAACTTTTAAAGTTTGTTAGCTTAATTTATTTTGAATCAAGTTAATCTAATTTGTTGTCGTTGTTAAATTTGAACTTTCTAAAGGGTAATTCTCGCCCTAATATTATATTTAGTCTCTTTATACACTATTAAGTCTCTTTATAGTATTTTAATTTTTCCAAATTTTGTACAGTTGAACGTGACATCAAACAAATTTAAGATACTACGCTTTAATCTTTAAGCTTTTTAAAATTTTTGAAAAAATACATAGGAAAGTTAAGTTGACGGTTTATGAGATAAACGCATTTTATAAATTTATCACTGTAAAGATTTACTTAATAATTAATTAATTAGCTTTCAAGCTTTATTTTTAAAACTGTAGAGCTTTAAAATTGTTCCTTAAATTATTTAATAAATTTTATTTATCCGTTAAATAAGAAAGAACAGCTTCCAGGATTTGTTTTTGTGATTTTGAACATTTTAGAAACTAGAGCTTTTATCCTTTTAAAAAAGAACTAGAGCTTTTATCCTTTCTAACATTTATTTTTCTAAAATGTTTGAAACAAGTTTAAATAAATTAGTTCTGTGCTTTTACAAAGCTTTTTTTAAAATAATTTATGAAAAATCTTTCGGAGTGTTTAAGCTCCACCGTCTAGATCCTAAATTTAACAATTTAACTTTGAACCAAGTTAATCTAATTTTATTTAGGGGTTAATAAAGCTCATTTGACCAGTTTGATAGCTTCAAAGCGAATGCATACCAAAAAAAATATTTTCAAGTAGTTTGCGTGGGTAAACGCATTTCAATTTTATGTTAACGTTCTCAAAGCTTTTCGTTTGCAGACTGAAAGTAATTTAAAAATATAACATGATCAATGAGATCATGTTATATTTTTATATCATGTTATATTTTTATATCTTTAAGATTCTAGCTTTAGAATTAAAGTTCTAAAGCTAGAATCTTAAAGCTTAAAAGCTTATTACCGCTAAATAGATTAAACCGTCCATAAACCTAATTCATTACATTATAATTAACTTTTAAGGTTGGTAAGCTTGTCGTTGAAGTTGTCCTTCGCTAACATTCAATTATTTGATGTTTTAAAAGCTTAAAAGGCATTGGTAGTATTTTATCGGTCAATGTTCGAAAATCTGTTAAGTTATAACAAATAATGATAATACAAACAAAAAAAGCTTTAAGGCTCAGGAGAACAATACATGGTAGAACTTTTTCAGAAGAAAAGTTTATGAATTTATTAATGTAAATTTCTATTGATTAATTAATCAATGAGCTTTCAAGCTTATTTTTTTTTAAATTAAAGAGCTTTAAAATTAGTTCTCAAATTAGTTAATATGGTTTAATTAATCCTTAAATATGCTAAAACAACTTCCAGGATTAATTATTGTTATTTTGATCCTTTCGGAAACTGTAGCTTTTGTGCTTTTATATAGTAAAGGGCGGAAGTCAATTATAAATATTTTGAAAAAGAATCTGAAGAGAACAAAGTTTACTAATGCTAGGAGAAATGCAGCAAAATATTTTGAGCCGTATGACATGATACAAATTTTTGGACAAGGCTGGTACAAGGTAAAACAAATTAGTCAAGCAGACCTGCACTTATATCTAAGTATGCTGATACATATAGCGGTTCAGAACCGAACAGCCAAGTCAAATCGATAGAAACCAATCGTTGGGTTTATAGATTTTGCTCCCATTATAGAAACACTGTATATGCACTAAATTACTTAAAAGATAATCAGTCTCAATAAAAATTACTCTTAAGGATGAAACTCTTATATATTAGCCTCTACGCCGAAAGGGAAATTGTAAATCATCAAATTAACGAGCGGTTAGTGTAGAGAAGTACAGAGTTTGCCGGTCCAGAAGTTTTCGCCAATACAAAATACATTTGGTGTCCTCTAAACTTTTGGAACTTGGGTAACACCAAGCCGTCATCAAAAAATATGGTATTATATTTAAAACGGAAGCAAATTTGTAATACAAAAAGTATGCATTCAGAAATAATAAGAACATTACACGAGGAGGGGCTTTAATGTACACTAGCCGAAAAAAAGAGTTTAAACAGGATGGTGTCCTTCAACCAAAACCGAAGGATAATTTTCACGTTGTCCACATTGGTCTTATGAAAGCATATAAAATTTTTTTTCTTTAAGTGATCGGTTGGATGGTGTTTAGTTTAAGTGTTTTGGTAAATCAAAAAATGCAGTAAACAAATTTAATGACTGTTTAGTACCATTGCCACAGCAAAATGACAAAGATCGAATACTCTTTTTAGCAAACCCGTTAAAAACATACTCAAAATCGCTATCATCTCATCTCATTTTAAATTAGGATAAACACGATGAAATCATATAAAACATAAATATGTAGATGTTCATGCGATATAGCGAGAAAGCAGTATCATACCCTATTGTCTTAATCATTTCCTTCCCCCTAAACAGCCTCGCAGATATATTCACAATTTTTATTAGATGGGAGAACATTTTTTAATGCTTTTTAATAATGTTAAAAATAAAACAAAAAAATACAAAATCATTGAATCTAAGAAAATGATAACGATGTTAATAATGTTTCACTCCGCATGTTGATGATAAGACATTATGATTATCATATCATAATACATAAACATAAAAAAAAAATTAAATTGTGAATTTGGTTTTTAAAGGTATTATCGTGAATTATAAATTGATTGTAATTTTTATTTTTATGTAACATTTATTTTATTATGTTGTGCGTATAAAACATAAATATTTTGTACATAATATAACCTAATCATAAACATATACATAAATTGGATTTTATCAAAATCAATAATAATTCAAATTTAATGAGATAGATAATTTTGTTGTGTACGCGACTTTATTGACAATATAGCTACCTAACACGACAATTTACCATAAAACAAGGGTGAATCTTTGCATATCAAAAGGATACACGTTCGTTTACGATATATGTAAATATTTATGGGATTATTAGGTGTTATACGTAATAAATTTTTTTTTTAATAAATTATTATTATGAAATTAGGTGGATACACATAACATTTTAATTCGTCGGTTGATCGTATTTGAAAAAACATTATCGTAAAACTAAAAGCCTTGTTAATAACGAACCCAAAAAAATTAAATCATTTATATGGTTTTATCAGGATGTAAAAAGGGTATCGTTAATTCAAAAATTGGCTTCTATTAATTGGTTGTTTACTGTGACACGGTATAGCTGTACTTATCGTCATTATGTCTTCCCATTATTGGAGTTTGAACCCGAAATTATTTGGTGCATATTCATATAATTCTCTAGTACTATATTTCTAGTTAAATCTAATCAAATCTAATCAAATTTAATCTAATTTAATCAAATTTAATCAAATCTAATCAAATCTAATCAAATCTAAACAAATCTAATCAAATCTAATCAAATCTAATCAAATCTAATCAAATCTAATCAAATCTAATCAAATCTAATCAAATTTAATCAAATTTAATCAAATCTAATCAAATCTAATCAAATCTAATCAAATCTAATCAAACCTAGTCAAACCTAATCAAATCTAATCAAATCTAATCAAATCTAATCAAATCTAATCAAATCTAATCAAATCTAATTAAATCTAATCAAATCTAATCAAATCTAATCAAATCTAATCAAATCTAATCAAATCTAATCAAATCTAATCAAATCTAATCAAATCTAATCAAATCTAATCAAATCTAATCAAATCTAATCAAATCTAATCAAATCTAATCAAATCTAATCAAATCTAATCAAATCTAATCAAATCTAATCAAATCTAATCAAATCTAATCAAATCTAATCAAATCTAATCAAATCTAATCAAATCTAATCAAATCTAATCAAATCTAATCAAATCTAATCAAATCTAATCAAATCTAATCAAATCTAATCAAATCTAATCAAATCTAATCAAATCTAATCAAATCTAATCAAATCTAATCAAATCTAATCAAATCTAATCAAATCTAATCAAATCTAATCAAATCTAATCAAATCTAATCAAATCTAATCAAATCTAATCAAATCTAATCAAATCTAATCAAATCTAATCAAATCTAATCAAATCTAATCAAATCTAATCAAATCTAATCAAATCTAATCAAATCTAATCAAATCTAATCAAATCTAATCAAATCTAATCAAATCTAATCAAATCTAATCAAATCTAATCAAATCGAATGACTCAGATAGCTTAACTAACACGTGGCCAGCAAATGACTGAATAGCACCACATACGTCGTGCACAAGAGACCGCAGGGAAAAGATAAACTAAACTTGCTAGGATTGTTCAAGATACTCAAAAACTACTTGATCACCGATCATACTAAAACTCCTTAATATTTTCTTTGATGGTTCTATAGCAGCTCAAACATGAAGAAATAATCGGTCTTAACAAGAGCATCAAGATGTTATTGAGATTTTAGAATTACAATTCTAGAACCCCTTTAATGTAAACAAATAATTTACTACATTTCACTCAATAATCCGTGGTTAAGTTTAAAATTAAATAGACAAATTATAAACTAGTTTCATGAGTGAAAGTTTAAACTAGTTTAAACTGTATTGAGTGAAAATTTATGTTGAGTGAAAATTGAATTAGTTTGAAGTTTTTATAAACTAGAACTGTATAACCCTTTTTTGACGTTTACATAATATTAGTTTTATAGTTTAATGAGTGAAATTTCTATTATCTTAATTTTGTTAGACTAAACTGTATTGAGCGAAATTTAAGTAGTTTTATATCAGTGGATAAGAGTTAAAAATACGCTGATCTAGATTTAGACAAATGTATGGTTAATATCAAAATTATATTAATTTCACTCAATCGTTTTTTCACTCAAACTATTTAACCTTAAATTATTTTTAGTCTAGCAATATCTACAACGAAATGTAAAAATTTTCAATTTTTTACACTCAAAAACAACTTTTACTGTACAAATTTGGTTTGAGTGAAATATTAAATAGCTTTAAGTAATATTGAATTGATTTTTTTCATTACATTTATATATGACCTCGTAAAAATGTTAGTCGTGAAAATAAAATCCTCATTCCACAAAATAATAATCGTCGTGTGCCCCACAATATAGATTCACTGTCAATTTCATGTCAATTAAAGACTTTCTATTGATTTATTGTTTTCTTACGGTCTTATTGTGTGCTTAAGCAAAATTATATAACTTAGTCAAGCACGATTTTTTTGTTTAAATGTACATAAGCAACCTAAGTGGTTATTACAGCGCTAACCATATTTTGAAAAGAAAAATGGTCGTATTATATTTTTTGTCTTGGTTAGTGTGGGTGGTTTGGGGTGGGTATTGTGGAGTATAATTAACCTAAAATCTCAATAGACAAATCATTATGATTTTTTTTTAAATTTTTTTTTATATTTTGTATATTGACATGGCAATTAATTAGAAATTAAACATTGAAAAGATATGAAAAAAAAACAGGCGATTAATATAGGGTTCCTGAATTTATCAAATATGAATGACTAAAATATTTTGTGTTGGGTATATGGTATATTTTCGAAGTTTAGACGAGAAGTTAAATTCAAAATGAATTTTAAATTTTTAATGTTGATGATGCGAAGGGGCCATCATACAAAAAAATTTTGGTTTACCATACACAAAAATAAATAATTATATCTTTATAACAAATTAAATATTTATATTGAATAAATTGTTAGGTTGGTTGGTTGAGCTTTTGTACGTTGAATATGTATATCTTTGTTTTATATGTATAAGGTACGAGGGTCGTATAAAAAGGAGTTGGTATCGATTTTGACCGTTAGTCTAAATTAAATAGTGAGTCGTTGTAGTTGCATTGCTTGATTAAGTCGGATGTTTGGTGAATATTGCAATTATCTCAACCCCACCTTGTTTCCAGAAGGAACTCCGAGTCGAACTCTTACACCCAAGTAGTGGTTTTGTCAAATTAAATGGTTTCATTTTCTGATATCGCGCGGGCAACAAGTTTGGATTATTAGTAAAATTGGGCTATTCTGTATCACTGGAAATATTGTGGATTATTTCAAGGTTACATTTTTTAAACTTTAATATATTTAACCACAAATTATTGAGTGAAATGTTTTTAATCATAATATGTAAACTTTAAAGCAGTTCTAGTATTCTTGATCTTAAAAACATGATCTAAATTAGATAATTTAGATAATTTTAATTTTACTCAAATGTACTACCTGAGGAGAAAATTTTTAAACAAAATATTAAGGTAATCTACATTGAGTAACATTTGGAAATTTGAGTGATAAAACGATTGAGTGAAATTTACATTTTTACCATATATATTTTTAAAACTAGACCCGTGTATTACCTTATTTACTGATTTCAAACTGTTCAAGTTTCACTCAAAATAAATTTTCACTCAATACAGTTTAATCTATCTAGATGTTCTCCCTCATTTTTAAAATTAAATTAACCGAGCACTTGGTGCAGTGCTAGAATGAGTGATATATTTTTAATCATATTTTAATGGTATTTTTGAGTGATACAAAATTAATCCAATTTCACTCAAAATAATTTTCACTCAATTCAGTTTCATCGATCCAAATGATTTTGAGTTTTATAATTATGATTTTTTGTTTGTTTCAAAAATGTCATTAAGCTCCCCAGGAAACTTCAAAATAGGACCAGCCTGCAGACAGTTTCTATGCCCAGACAAGATGGAGTCTTATTAGTAAACACGATGGTCAGGATAATAACCAACTTCGAAAACGACATAGTTTGCATTTTTATTGACCAGGCCTCGCAGCACGTTTAACACCAATTAAGTAGCGAATAAAATAAACCACCAAATATTACAGACAATGACAAATCTATTAAAAGGTGCACCCAATAACCCTATTGCCGAATATACAAACTAAGAGCATGGTATCAACAATAAAATAAATCGATTAGCCGCTAAAAACATTCTGGGAGCTAATAGAAGCAGACAAAAAAAGGGAATTGAAAGCAAACAAGAAAGAAAATGCGAGAATTTGTACAACAAAAGTTATACGTGTCAAGCTAATAGAAGGGATAAAGTAAGAACTCCTTATGACATCTAGCATAAGTCCTCTAAACTCTTTAGCTCTTATAAAAAAAACTGGAAATGGCCGCTGACCACTTTGACGTCCCTAAATGTAACTGCAGTTTTAGAAGGTCCTATGGTTTTCCTGTGGTGCCTTCCCACAACGGTAAACTATTTATCTCTTGTCACTCCCACTGTCCTTGTCTCTCTGTGCAGACATTGCAATATCTAGCGAGGGATGAAATATTTTAGTGAAGTAACATCAGACATTTTTTGAAATGTTTTAGGTACACGACCACAGTTTTGGAAACAATCCAGTACTGTGAAAGCCACAAATACTAAACACAGCTGATAGCACTTCAAAAACTGATGGATTGTTCTTACGTATATAAGCCACAAACCATCACATCCTGATGCAGGCTGTACTAATCGATTTACGGATTGTAATACTCTTTTTAGTTTAGGTTAGGTTAAGTTAGGTCAAGGTGGCCGTCCTAAAGGATGTGGCATAGACACAATTAGTTCGTAGCCTTACCACAACAAATATTTTCTCCACTCACTACCTACTGGAACTAATTCGAGTTTCTAACGAAATACTTAATCTCCCTAAAACTTATCCTAGTGAGGTCGGACAGATCACATAGAAGGCGAGCCTCTAAAAATGTTAGCCTGTGTCGAGCCAGGCCAGGACAGGTGCAGAGCAGACGTAGTATAGTTCCTCCTTATCCCTACAACTTCTACAGTAACCATGCGAGAGAGCACCCAGTCTACTCGCATGCTAACCAACGAGACAGTGTCCAGTAATGACACCCACGTTTATACTAATATTGCACCGTTGCATGGATATTAGTTGGTTAGACCTGAATAAGTCTAGTGTAGGCCAAATTTGCCGAGTAATTGAGTAATTACACATGAGGTACAATTTGTCCATCTATTGTTTGTGATTTTATAAGCTTCTTCCTTTAGAGAAGTTTACACATGACAAGCGGTACTTCTGTTGCAGCGTGGCATGGTAAAATGCGACTGGAGGTACCCTGTCGAGCAAGTTCATCCGCTTTTAAATTACTCGTTATTTTGAAATGTCCTGGCACCCATATGTAAGCTGAACGTTGAACTATTCTGCCATCTCGTTAGGAGATGAGAAAACAGTTTCGGGCTACTTTTGACGTGATATAGCTTGCTTTTAGAACTATAATAGCAACCTGACTGCCCGTAAAAGTTCTAATATCCCTAACAGATATTATATTATATTTCGTCCAGTCTAAGGCCTCTTTGACTGCGATGTGCTACGCCTGAAAAACACTTCAGTGATCAGGAAGGCGAAAAGAGAGTTTTAAATTTAGTTCTTTGCAGAACATTCCACATCTGACCATCTGAGATTCAGAAAGGCTTCGTTCGCCCAGTCCTCTTGGAAGGGAATAACATTCAGAAATTTAACTTCGAGTTATGATGCCAGGGTGGTATAGTCAATAGGGTGCCCCTTATTACTACAATTCCACAGATAAATTGATTTAACCCTAATAACAGTACATGCAGCTTGTTTAATTACAATATCAAGAGATGCACCTTCATCAGAAGCTTTTGGTTTGCCACTATATTTAGATCTGGTCACCAAACTGTAACTCCTTACAGTGGAACAGGTCTAACTACAGGAGATGTATAGCCAATGTACGAGGCGAAGGTTTAGACCCCATCCTTTCCCAAAAGTATTCTTACAGGAGTATAGCGCTATTGTAGCTTTATTAACCCTTTCCAATATATTAGGTTTCCAGCTTAGTTTGCTGTCCACAATTAGACCCAGAAATTTCGCTTTATCTGTAATAATGAAGCCAACTTCTTTAAGAGTGGGTAGAAAAAAGGAAGTTCTTATTTCCTAGAAAAACGATTAATTCAGTTCTAAGTAGATTAACACATAGACCGCACCTATTGGTGCATAAGGTAAAGATACCAAGAGCATTTTGCATAAGATCTCTGAGGGTGCTAGGATATTTACTAAAAGCGCCGATGGCAATATCGTCTGCATAAGTTTTAAAGGAGGGGAGATAATACACCACCCTGTGTACCTCTACTCACAAATTTCCGGACGGATGCCTCACCAAGATTAGCCAAAATGAACCTGCCTCTGAGCATTTGATCAATTTAGCCGAATGAGACATCCACCCTCTAATCTGAAAGTGCTTGCGTGATCGCCTCTGGTTTGACATTGTTAAAGGATTCTTCTATATCACAGAAGGTAATTCAAAGAGAATTCAATATATTTGGGCGATTTTTCAATAAGGCCTAAGAGAAAATGTAGTGCAGTTTCCACTGATTTCTCCTTGCAGGATGCATGCTGAGATGTTGCTAAGATGCTCTTGCTTCATCGGCTCGATTAAGCTTCTAATATAAGCTTCTATCTGTCATTCTAGAGTTTTCAAAAAGTACGAAGGTAAGCTAATGGGCCTAAGATCTTTTGGATCCCAATAATCACTTCTTAACTCGTATTTATATGATTTGAGGACTTCCTTATAGGAGTCCTGATCCACGCCAGCTTTTGTTCTTTTTGTGATTTTGAAAAGCTTCTTGCATTTCAGCAGTATTGTTTGTAGCTTTTTCGACCACCATGGTGGACGAGATTTGCCTTAAGGCCTACTAAAAGGACAAGAACTTCATTGAAAACATTGGAAACCCTGTCGACCAAGGCACCAATTCCTGTGTTGATACAGGAGATTTAGGGACCAATTCTGTTAAGGAGTTAGTTCTTTAGTTTAAATTGGCTGCAAACAGTTAAATTTTTTTGGTTACATTATAATCCAGCAACATAAAATTTTGGTGGTTGAGTCTCATTACCAATTGCTTACAACAAGAATCCGACCAAACGCAATTTGTTGTGCGACAGTGAAAAATATTTCGATCCCCTTAGAAAGACTAACACCAGATACAATAGTAGCTTAGTTAATGATGCTGGAACTCTAGGTAGCAAGGCTCCTCAGAGGCCAACCAAAACCTTAAAAATATCAAAATGTTGGAAGAGACAACCATCTTTAGATGAGTTCGGTTTGAAACCACAATTCTAATTACCAAACATAGATTGTGCGATGCCTTTAAAAAGGCATCTTATTTATTTTGCTAGGAACGTCTGCAATTATTTTTTCAGAGAGACATTGATGATTATAGATGAATGGTTGCAGCCTGAAGATGTTGACAATAGATTGCAGAATGTAGACCAGTGGATTATAAATGTAATTGGCTTGCACTAACAGAAGTTTGAATTTAGGCTTCCGGGAAACCAGACCAATTCTGTCATTACTGACATACCGAGTCGGAACAATATGGAATTGTATTCCACTCTCAGTAATACATTTTAAAGTCTTTTGGGAAGCAACACTGAAATCAATAAATCACCATATTAAGCAAGTAGTTGGAGAACTAAGCTAATCTATCTTAAATCTAGGTAGGCTTTAATACGACACCTCAAAGCAATATCCGCAGATCACAACTAAATGAAAGATCACAACCAAATGAAAGAACATATAACTCCAATTTAGCGCTAGAGGAAGACACTGAAGAAGAAAAGCCACAGTACAAAACTTAAAGAACTTATACCTGCACAACCTCCTGCAGAACATTACACCAAAAGAACGGCAAAATTGATTGAATAGTTAAGTCCATGTACTGAATAAATATAATCGGCCGTAAAATCCAATTATTATTTCTACTTTTTGGCATATATTTATAACCTCACAAAAATTTTAATAAATCCACTCCACTCTAATAATCCAAAAATTAAATCAAAATTCTTTTACTGGATCAACTCAATATTTTATGTTGATTCAACACACAAAATTATACCATCAATATTCAATTAACAATCAACAATATATCAATAACATTAATTCAGAAGTAATAACCATCATCTGTTCTATGTATCTATAGCGAGAGCAAAATATTCAAAATAAATTGTGAGCTTTCAATTATGTTTTATGATCAACTTGATTTTATTATGATGTTGTTCGTATCATCATCATCATCATCGTGATGATGTCGATAAATTCATGAAAATGCTATGAAGTTGATTGTTTATGCAAAAAAAAAATTAAATCAAATAAAATTTTGAACAGATGAGCAGAGATGTTGAGATGATTTTGTATTTTACATTTTTTCCTCCCAACCCTATCCCCATCTCGAATACTTTAAATTGATTAAATTAATTCACAATTTTATTATATTTAAATCTTAAGTGGTTTGTTAAATTTTTATGTTCTAATTGAATTTATTAAATTTTTGCTTGTTTCATAATTTAGCATACTCACAAATTCGAAAAGTTTTATTGCGTTTACCTGAAAATAAAAGAAAGACATACGTCATTAAAATTTCCAACCTGCGCATTTTATATTAACATGAATCAATTAAAATTAAATGTTAATCACACATCTGTTACAAAATAAAACTTAACCAATTTGTTATAAATTCACAAGTGTGTACTCAACTAAATAAAATAACAAATATGCTACCTATCAATAGTTATATACCACCAACTGGTGCAAATATAGCCATCATAATTTTCAAGCGGTTAAAACACTGGTTCGTCATCAAAAACGTATAATTTGTGTGTGGTGGTGTTGCCCCAAAAGGTAATTTTTTACAAAGTGTTTTAAAATTAATTATAATTTTCACAGGTAATTATCACGCACCATATTTCTGTTATTCGCTATATAGTACGACATGTTATACACACACACACTTACACACACATATTCTGTTTTTATTTTTATTAAAATGTTTATTATTAAAATACACAAGGGGCATTAAACATGCGTTAATTCAACATTCGTTATAGTAATTGCTTGTTGGGTTTTTAAATGGACACATTAATTATCTTAAACGAATATAATTTTTAATTTTATTAATTGGAATCATAAGTTGGGCTAATCAAGTGGTGCTTACTATTAAAAAGTGATAAGAGCCGAATTTGGTTTCCCCTTTATAACACTTCATCTTTTCATTCCTGTAAAAATTGCATATTGAAACTTTTCTTCAAACTTAAGTTACAGTAAGCTATATTACTGTTTCCAACCAGTTGCCCTTATATATGGCCAATCTACTAGCCCATTACTGATCTTCTTATTATTTTAAATTTGTTAAATTGATATGATCTGTCCTTTCATTCATCAAACTGTCCCAAATTTCTTGCCACATTACCAATAAGGTTGGCTTCTATTTGTTAAGCTTGCAATACCATTTTTATACAGCACCTATTTTTCCTTTTCCCTAGATTACATCTAGCAACTTTCATGCAATCATACATTAAATGGTATTACGCCGGATAATGTTCTACACTGAATCTGTCCATACAATTATGTAAAGAACTACAAAAAAAGAAGCTATGAAGCTTCCTTTATTGTCTAAATGATTCTTAGTTTAAGATCCTAATTTCTTTAGCTACTCTTTTTGAAGTAAAGAAGACTTTATTACTACTTTGTTTTGGCAAAAGAAACTTTTATACAGCTGCAACATCAAAAAGTCATTTTATTAATAGTACTCTGCGCTAGATCCATAATACTTTGAGTAGAGTTGCAAATGCAGCTTCTTGGATATTGCTAAGGAAGCCGATGTTCCAGAGATGTAAGTCTTTAAGGGACACTTTTGTGTTGGTTAAATTCTTTGGAACTGTGTTATATTTAGGACTACAGCTAGCAATCACCATAGGTGGCAGAAAGTAATAAAAATGCGTGTTTAAACTTATAATTTTTTTACTTGGTTGATCATTTCGATCATAGTACCCTCTCAAAACCTATTTTCTCCTATCCGAACTGCTTTATACTATATTTCCGTTTTTTTTAAACAGGGATTTTTCGCAATTTTTCCATTTCTCCAGTAATTTACCCAAAACTGGCAGTAGCATGATAGACTTGCAGGATTTTGAACCGGTAGAATCTCCTTCCTTTTTAATCATTATTAAATTACCGTTTTTCCATGCTTTTGGAAAACTTTTCGCCATTTCAATTCCTTTACTTTTTATCGGATGAAAATCCTAGTATAAACAAATCCAGGGTTACAAATCCAGGATAAAATACTTTGGAGAAAATATTCAGGGATAAAAAATCCTAGATGGAAAATTTCCGCGTTACTTAGGAGTACGGCCGTGTAGAAAATCAAAAAATAAACTTCATCGGCAGCTTTATTCTTTCTTTGTAACCAGCGACAGCTCTTGTAGAATTTGCCTTTTAAAATCCTCTTTTGACTGGATAAAAAATCTCTGATAAAAACACCGGGATGAACAATTCTAAGATAAAAAATCCAAAGGTAAAAAATTGGGGGGTAAAAAACCCAAGGTTGAAAAATCTCGTTCTACAACTCTTGTAGAATTCGGTAGACCAAATCCTCTTCTTTTCACTGGACACATATATTCTTTGATAAAAACCCTAGGATAAAAAAAATACAAAGATATAAAGTCCCAGGATATAAAATCATAGATTAACAAATCAAAGGGCATAAGAGAGACATTCAGGGATTAAACATTTTAGGAAAAATTTACGCTTAATTTAGGGGTACAGCAGTTTGTAAATTTAATATCTAAATTTAACAAAAATTCTTTTGTAGAATTTGCCAGACCAACTCCTTTACTTTTCTCTGGGTAAAATTACAAATTCCTAAGATAAAAATCTAAACTTAAAAAATCTCAGAATAAAAAATCCCATGATGAAAATCCTAGGTATTTTTTGATCATCGGATAAAAAGTCCCGAGATGAAAAATCCTAGGATAAAAACTTCTCCGATTAAAAATCCAAAGATAAAAATCCTCGGTTAAAAAACCCAGGGTAAAAAACCTATAATACAACGTTCAGGGATAAAAAATTACCCTTATTTTAGGAGTACAGCTATTTGAAAGATCTAAAATCAACTTCTCTACTTTTTTATGGTAAAAAAATCCCGGGTTAACAAAGATCTTAGGATACAAAAATCCAAAAAAAAAAAAAACAATTCCGGAAACAAATCCTGGGTTAAAACCCCTCAGTAAAACAAGTGTAGGATACAACATTCAGGGGTAAATAATCCAATGATAAAAAACTACGCTTCGTTTAGGAGTACAGCCGTTTGGAAATTCAAAATATCAACTTCATCGGCAGTTTTACATGTCATCGTGACTAACGACCATTCTTGTTGAATTTTCCAGTACAAATCCTTTCAAAAATCCCGTGATGAAAAATCCTAGGGTAGAAAATCTCGGGATTAAAAATCATAGGTCAAAACCCATATAGTTTCAATTTTTTACATTTACTGGATAAAAAATCCCTGGATGATAAGTCCTAGGTTAGAAAATACCCAGAATTTAAAATCCAAAGATAAAAAATCTCGGGATAAAACATCCTAGGTTAGTAAAAAATCCCAGGATAAATCCACTACTGTAGAAATCACCATTCCAAATCCTTTAATTTTACTAGATAGAAACCTTCAGGTAAAAAATCCCTGGTTGAAAAACCTTAATCTAATAAAACCCCTGAATTTAAAATCCAAAAAATAAAAAATCCCGTAATAAAAAAATAATTCTAGAATAAAAAAACTGCGAGTTAAAAATCCAAAAATAAAAAATCCCTAGTTAAAAAATTCTAGGTCAAACAATTCCAGGATAAAAGCCTTGTTGACCATCAACAAGTAAAATTCGCCAGCCTAAGTCCTCTACTTTTATAGGATGAAAATACTCTGATAAAAATTCCCGGGGTGACAAATTTTAGCATAAAATAATCCCCAGATTAAAAAAACAAAAAATAAAAAATTCTGAAATAAATAATTCTAGTTCAAAAATCTCAAGATAAAAAACTAGGATAAAACAACCTGCTATAATAAAGCTTTGATAAACAATTATGGTTAGTTTAGGAGTCCAGCCGTTTGGTAATTCAAAAAATTAACTTCATAGGTAGACTTTGCATGTAACGTCATCAGTGACAACTCTTGTAGAAATCGACAGTCCAAGTGCTTTACTTGTACTAGATAAAAATCCAAAGATAAAAAATCCCAGGATAAAAATCCTAGATTAAAAAATCCCAGAATAAAAAGCCTAGGATAAAACCTAGTACATTTGAAAATTCCAAAAAATAAACTTTTCTACTTTTCAGTAGTTAAATTCCGGAGTGAAACATCCTAGGGCACAAAAATCACCGGATTAAAAATTCAAAGAAAAAAAACTGCGGGATAAAATCCTGGGTTAAACACCCCAGTAAAAAAAGTTTAGGATACAAATTTCAGGGTTAAATAATTCTATGATAAAAAAAGATAAAAAATCCCGAGGTAAAAAAATCCTAAACTAAACTCCTATCTCCTTAACTACCTGCGTTTTGACTATAGTAATCTGCACATTATCTTGTTCTAGGCAACATTTTTAACTTAAATAGCTAATGTATTCTGGTTTTAAGGAAAGGTTTAGTTGACAGCATAGCATACTACTAATCGAATAAAGTCGTTCCACAAATCCAATCTCTACTTTCATTTGAAACAACCACTACAAATCTATAATTATAAACTTTTTTCAAAAGTTTTGTGCAAAAAAAAAAAAAAAAAAACAAAACAAAAAAGTTGTAAACTAGAAAAACAAAATCTATAAACTACTAAAAAAAAGCTTTACAGTTCTACTGCATTAAATCATGTGCAGTGTTTTATGTGTGCTCTACATTGGAAAATGCAATTACAAACTAACATTAGAACAATTAGCAACAAGAACAAAAATACAATTTAACGATTTTTCTCTGAAGCTTAAAATCTTAATATTTTGGTTTCATTCAACAAACTACTGATACTTTATCACATTTACCACTGTAATAAAATTGTGTTAGTTTGTGTGGACATATACAGTACGACTGGTAGAAAATTATTTTGAGGTTTTGTGATTAAATTAAGGATAATTTGCAGAATACTAAGCAACTGGTGAGATTTATAACATACTATTAAAAGAAGCCGTCAGTTAGACATCTTTTGATTTTTAAACTGAACCAACCAAACAATTGACGCGTTCGTTAAACTTGCGGCGTGTGGGTTGGGAGGTGCCGGGTTCGAATCCCAACGAAGAGAGACGTAAAGAGATATGTACTTTCTGTCTAAAAACTTATTGTTTTAGTTCTAATAATTTAAAAGTTGGTTTTTCAAACAAAAACGGTGAAAATAGAATAAGCCTGCAGAACTATTTTAAAATTATTTACTTGGAATTTTACCAAAAAAAAATAATAGAAAGTAGTCCCTTTTGTTTTTTGTGACTTTAAAAATGTTGTAGAAGAAAGAATACAAATATTTCCATAGCCAACTGGAGAATTTAATTGTCACTAATTTTCATAAAAACTATTTAAACATAAAACCCGATAGTAAATCTATCAATCTATATAGGCCAAATTGTTGAGATACGCTCTAAAGTAGGAATAGCCTATCAAAGTTTTTAACCATATTAAAAATCACGTTTATCTTAAAAATCGACCTAGAAAGACCTCACAAGTTTTAAAAGTTCCATTTGGATTATGAACATCAACTAAATCACAAAAGAAACATTTTGACAAATACTGCAAAAAGCACTCATAAACCTTTTTTTTCTTGTTTTGGATCTGTTGCCTAAATTAAACTTGATAACACTTAAGGGTAAGCAAGTTTCGACTGTACAGTTACAATTGTTTATTAACACAAAATTCGGATTCATTATATTCCAGTTCCTCTTAAAAACTCAGTCCACTTGTAATATTATTCATACCCATTAATATTACGGGGTTAAGGAAAATTCTGAGACAACAATATTTTTTTAGTTTCCTTTTATAACTTTCACTCGATGGTATCAAAAAATGTTGAACTATTGAAAGGGAGTATTTTGCACCTATACAGGTATTACCAGTTAGAATCGAATTTCAAATACAAAGCCAAAGTTCAAGAGAAACATTGGTCGAATATACTGTAAGAATTAAAAATGTAGAAGTCATAGCAGGACAATTAATATAAACTTAAGTCTCAAACTTCATGGGTCGTAACCCGATACAGACATCCAATCAATTGGACAAATAAGTGAAATCTTGATTATGCATTGATTGGCCAATTATAACAAAAGTAAATAACAAATATATGGGCGGCGGTGACCTGTTTGATAGATTATTTTGTTACGATCTTAAAAGTAGTATATGAATTATATTTTATCTTAAAATACATAAATAAATTTAAAATTAATCAACTTAATTAGTCTCAGTTAGTAGATTTTAATGTTTGAAACACAAAGTTTCAATACCAGAAACCTGAAAACCCATTTTTTCGGCATTAACCAAACTAAAACGGTGAACAAATTAAATTAAATTATTTATTAAATTACACTGCTCAACAATTTCCAAATCAAGATTTGGTTATAGACAAAAACAAAATTATAATCGAGATTTTTCATATAAACGTTGTTTTAACCAAAAAAAGAAAAAGTAGTCCCTTTTGTTTTTTGTGACTACAAATGCTTATACAATAGAAAAGTAGAACTAGAGTATACTTTATTTAATGAAAAATGTTTTAGTGTAAAACTCGATCACAAAACTATGTACTTTAATAGTTGAGATATACAACAGTTATATCGTTATAATCAATCGGATAGTGGAAGTCGATTTTACTAATATTGCCAGAATGGTTATTAAGTGTTAAACCGTTTGCAAGTGAACATCAACTTCAATCTTCCAATTTTGGGCTTGGGATATTTTGTTTTTTTGTGGGTTTAAAAAGTCTCTCTATATATCGTAATACTTCACTTCACACTGTAACTGTTATTCTCATAATATACCTTTATGGAACTCATCTGTACGTTGTTTTTATTACGTCCCTATTTCAGGTGATCAAGATTGGACATTACATTGCAATCGGAGTTTTTGCCAAACCCTTCATTGTATTATTCAATATTTTGATACAATTATATGTCTAATTGAAATATCTGTTCCTGAAATACGAAATAGTATCTATATTAGCAGAATTTCTGAGTGAAGAGAACTTATTTCTTCCCATCAAATCTTTTTCAACGAAAAACAGTCGAATATAGAACAAGACCACATAAACACGTAATTGAAGATGTATGATTTATATTTGGGTATTGTGTTTTTGCGGAAGTATTACCTCATACTTGTTGTCCAAATTACAATCTGTAATTAGCCTCCTACACTCAAAATTTCTCTTTTGTATTCAAACAGATTTGTTAGTAAACCTTTGGTATCGCCATATTACTATTTAAAACCGCTTCACATTCTGCCTGTTGTACCCAAATTATACACTCTCCTAATGCATTTGTAATTGTTGATGCTGTCAATTATTGTAGTTCATCTTGAAAATGACATATTGAAACTTTCCCTTTCCACCAATGCATTAGATTGATTAGATTTTTGGGAGCAATTCCTCTGGAACCGCGATATGCGGGATTGCCCTTGGGTATAATGTAGGCTCAGGGTCATCGAGAATATTTATTTAACTTAATTTATTAATTTATTAAACTTCATTTGTGCGGTTCGCGATGAATGTCTTTCAAAGTATGGGATGTGCCGAAAGTCATCCTTGACGAGTCAGCGCCCATGCAATATACTTCAAATCACTTTAGAGAGCTTCACTAGGAGGTAATCTTTACATTACTTTAAACGAGCCTAAGATATGGTCTTAATCGGAGTTGTTTTTATCTAAGAGTCAATAGTTGAGTCGTGCTGCTGCATGTGAAGACGCGGAAAAGATGTATTGGCAAATTTTAGTAAAGGAAAACCATACATACACAGTATCAAGCGGTTGTGCGAAAATATAAAGAGAACGAACCTTTAAAGTATTTTACACATTGAACGATGTTAGGAGAACTTAAAATATCAAAATGCAACATATGACCTACATGCGACACATGACTAATCGAGAAAGGTACGGTTGTAGTTTAAAACTTTGTGCTTTTTAGAAGTTTGTGCTTCGCATCTGTTAGCAAAGTTATTGTTGTCCGTCAAAGAAATCTTGAGAGAACATTAATCACTTATAATGTGCTGGACTAGAAGAAACGACGGGAGATCAATGGCGCCATGTTATCCTACGAAAGACAATCCGGCCGATTGCGCAACACATAAAGTGCTGCTTTCGGAAATATAAAACAATGAATTATGGTGGAGCCTACCTACGTAGTAATCTCAAAAGTTGACCGAGAAAAAAGTTAATTACGGCACAATAGATGAAGAGCACTCAAATTTTATCACAACTGTTGTGGCAGACTGCCGAAAAAACGCAATACAGTGCAAATTAATCGATAAATTTTCTTCTTTCAGAAAGATTACCAAGATAGTAGCGGTATTGCAGAGATTTATCCACAATCTTCATACATATGTGGTGAAGCGCATAAGGGACCAATTGCTATACTGGAGATAGATGAAGCAATTAAATCATGTTGTAAGCAGATTCAAGCAGAATATTTGGTAGACGAACTTTGAGACATCAAACACGATTAATCAATTAAAAGTTCGCTTAAATTTCTTAAAACATTTGTTGATGACACAGGAATCATGAGTTCCAAGTAAAATTCAAAATTCAAATTTAGGGTATGAAATAAAACACCTGATTACCATTAAAGATTGCCAAATTCTTTACCACCATGCAAGACTACAGTCAATGTTGACAATAGTGAGACAAAAATTTTGGATCACCAGCAGATTGGTTAACACCAGCAAACTTCATCATCGGACATCCACTCATTTTATTTCCTGAAGCTAATATCTTCAACGAAAAGATATCCAAACAACAAAGATGGGAAATTTAGCAGCATATGCGACAACATTTTTTGCAAAGGTTGAATATGGAATATCTCACGACGATGCAGGCAAGGTCGAAGTGATCATCATCGAAACTAAATTTGAAGATTAATGATATTGTCTTACTCATGGAAAAAAATTTGCCATTTTCACACGGTAACTTGTCGTCCCAATCTATTTACAGTATTTTTAAACTCTGGAATAGTTTCATTTAAATAATGGATGGAGATATGAATCCTGCAACATCGAATATACGGGAATATTGATACCGATTTTCTTTGATGGAACTTAAATGAATTGAATGCCATTGCAAACCAAATATTTTATTAACGGACTCATTGTCATCGCACAAGCAGCAAAGTTCTCCCTCCATTTTCTTAAACAGAATCTGCAATTGCCTAATACATCCTATTCAGGATATTCATTTTTTCATCTAAATTGATTGACTACAAGCATTAATACAGGTTGAAAAATCATCAACATAAAAATCTTTTATTATATTATTATCTCAGACATCCCATGGCAAAGCGTTTATTCTAACAATTAATTTTCTTGTACAAATATGATTTAAACTGCCGTGCTGTCATTGCATGATGCTTGTGGTTGTTCCGATACTGTACCTGCTCAAATGTCGTTTATTTAATGATTAAAATAATTTTTTTTGCTAGTGTCAAATAACGGATCGGCTAAGATGAACTCTTTAATTCAATTTTTGAAACCTTGATTTTATGTGGATCCTAAATCAAAACCAGTCTTTTTGTTTGAAGTAAGATGACCAAGAATTACGATATCTAGATTAAACATAAGCTTAATCAAAGGTTTGTCTTACAAAAAGAGAATATCAGTTATTAAAGACCAATTACTAGATGAATTGCAATTAATTTTTTCTTAACTTGGTCGAAATACATATTTTTTCAAAAAGCTCCTAATCTATCAGTTCAACTTAAAAATAGTTTGTACCATTATATTTCTCGTTTAAATACCTTTAGTTTGAGTTAAATAATCCTTTATGTTAATGCTCATGAAGAAAAATAAAATGTATAATTTTCTATAGATCATACTGTATATTATGCACGTATGATTAAAACATAAACGAAAAATTAATTGGACCTAAAACAAAAAAATTTCATTGTTGTGTTACGCCTTTCGTCGAATCATAATTATTATTTTGCATCGTCGTATGTTTTTTTTTTACATGATATTATGTTCAGAGTGAAACCACAGAAGGGAATAAAATCTATGCAACATTTAATGTACTGCACAATATTAAGTGTATGCACATACATGACATACGAGTAGTTTTATGTATATAATATATGAAAGCTCTCTATAAATAATTTAATTATTTTTTTTATTTTATATAACCTCTTCATTATTATTATTATTATTATAAACAACATGTTATGCTATCAATGAACTACAACAACAAAATTATATATGATAATTAAAATTTCAACTCATTTAACAAATATAAAAGCTCGCACAAACGAACACAACATACGAGAGTAGAACAACTTTCATGAAAGAGTAAAATTCGTTCTAAAGAACCCTTGATATATATTATGTATTATGTACAGCCGCCGTACCCATATATCATGTAATGTACATAATAAAAAGTCTCACAGTAAATAATTTTATGTTTTAAAAATGTAGACAGCATAAAAAAAAAAATGTTTTCAACATCATCATGATTTTTTTTTTATTGTGCAATATACTTTCGTACTTAGTATCTGATGCTACTTGCGCGTGATATTATTGTGGAGTGGGTGATAAACGCAAACATCATTCATTGGCAAATAAATATACATTTTGTATGGTGTAAAAAGCGTTGAAGTAAATCAAAATACAGTGAGCTTTTGTTGTGTGCTATTACAAAATTAACCTCTTGTTGAATGTCGAGTAATGTTTATAGACAACTCGAGTTTATATACACCATTAATTCGATATTTCGTGTTTAATTGTTGTATATTCAACCGATATAATGGTAAAAAGATATAGTGGTAGTCGTATTTTTTACGATTGTTTCGATTTTTTGGTAGTACAGCGCCGCATATTGTCAAAAATTGAACAATAGTTTGATAATCTAGTTACCTTTTCTTATTTTTAATCATTATTCAAAAGCTTTTAAAAGAAATTGAAAAAAAACTGGTAGGTTTGTTCTTTTAATGTAAAATTAAAACTTTCAATAACTAAAAGCTTTAAGTTTTAGTTGTAGCATAAAACATTAATTCTACTTTTAATCTGGCTTATAATTACTAAAACTAAGTATTATAAGTAAAATTTGTGCAATGGAAAAGTTAATTTTAAATTTTTTTTAACTTTTACTGTCAAACCTTTTAAAGAATAATTATTTAATGCGATCATAAAAAGCAAGTTTAGTAATGATGAGGTCTATAGAGGCAATTATTTTAAAGCTTTTAAGCTTTATTAATTTTATGAAAATAGCTTTGTAAATGGAATTTAATTCTATGAAAATAATTATTTGCCATTTGCTACGTTTGTAATATAAATTAAATAATTGACGAGTCACGAGCTTTTAAATTATTCCTTTTGGGAATTTCTTCGAAAATCTTTTACAATTTTGTATTATATTATATTTAACCGTTCTATTTTCAGTTTATAAGAAATAGCACATTTAAACGAAGCTCGACAGATTGTTAGAGGATTATAATTTTAACAATTTTGAGCAGGTTATACCTTGTTTCAACTATACAATAAGCCAAATTTTAGCAACTTATTGTTGTTAATTGAGGTCAAAGTACAAAAGGGGGGAAAAGTCAAAATCCTCATCAGTGGCAAACCCCTAATCTTACTAAATTATTAGTGTCAGTAAATTGGTGAAATTTAGGAAAAACGTAACAATTGGTGACTTCGGTGGGATTGCGAATAATGAAAGTATAATGATTAGATACGAATTTAAAGTTGGAAAATTGAAAAAATAATTGAAGCATCAAGATTTACCAACGCACTGTAGTAAATTGACGTCGATGGTCTTACTGAAGCTGACTGAAGCTATGAAGAAAGAAAGGATAAATCTGGCAAAACGTAAGTGCGGAATAGATAAAGAAAAAATTGATAAGAACAAAGTAAAAGAAACAGAACCTTTTGTTAAAATAAATAAAAAACCATCAAGAAATTTTGATCAGTTATAGCTAATGACTGGAATGAAACAAACGATGGAGCAGCATAGCAGAATTTTAATGACACAGAACTATGATACAAACCACAGTTTGAAAACACAAATCACGTAATATTGAACATTCAAAATAAAATGGATGAAAATTTTTTCCAAAAGTGAATTAGACAAATTACAAGAAGAATTTAAAACTGAAATCTAGGAAGTTGAAATAGATGTTGATCAAAAAGCTAGAAATCAAAATTGAAAAAGTCGATTAGAAATGCCAATGTTTCGAAAATAATTTTTGTGCGTCAAATTCAACGGAAAAAGAGCAGCTATAGTTTGCAAGCATTTCCATCAGTGACAAAGTGGGCTAATTCTCACAAGATATCCGGGAGATTCGATATAGACACGAGGAAGATTATAATCTCCAATGCAACGAAAATAAGGCATAGAAAGGACGTTAGCTTATAAGGAGGGTCAAATGAAGAAGGATTCTCTTAATGGTTTAATAACCAGTGGTGAAATCAAAGAAAAAAATCAACCAAATGAAAAGTGTGGTTCAAAAGGCTGTTGGTCTTTTGATAAATTGGCAATGGTGATAAACATAAACATCGAGTATGGCACATTTTGGACTAAGTCATCTAAGGAATGGACTTTAAGAAATACACTGCTTCGTGTTGGATACAAAACGGGGAGTATTAAACTATTATTACATTGAGCTGCCATTTTAATTGTCTTAAGGTTGCTCTGAAAAAATCTGTATACACGCAGCATTCGACTCTAAATATAAACGATTACGACGTTTGATCTTCAGACAGTTGCAGATGTATAAATCATGCACTTTATATCTACCCACAAGAACTCTTAATAAAACCACGGGCAATTATGAAGAATTACATACAGGTGCAATACCATATTAAGACAATTGTTCATCAACACGCGTCTTCCGACTACACCACCAACACCATTGACAGTCCGACATTAAACAGTGAAAATAATACTAAAAACTATCATCGCTCAGAAAATCAGAATATGAATGTCACAATAACTATGCCACTACTAATTTGAATGCCACAAGACGTTTATCACATCGCAACGCTTGTGTTAAATTCAACCCTACAAGTTGTTAGTCCAGCAAAACTATTTTGGCCAACAAATTTGGCCAAAAAACGAAAATCATCCAAATCCAGAGGAAATATGATGTAAAATTGTTAAATTTATACATAGTATAATTTAACTGCATTATTATATGATGTTCTGCATTTTTTTATAAGATACTGAAAAAACTCTGAAATGTTTTTTAGTAACTCAATTTGAAGCATTGACCAGAAATCCTAAAGTATATTTGCTAGAGAAAACACATAAATATACTCCACCCATTTGATCTATTACCATCCTTTAATCTAATCAATCATTTTTCATATAAAATCTACGCCCAACCACAACGCATTTCAATACTACAAAACTCTCTTCCACTTCCTAACCTAACTTTTTTCTATTAAAAATACATAAACTGATGTTTTTGATAAATCGCATACACAGCATCATAATAATAGTAATACGAAAATATACCGAAAAACATAAATTTTTCACTACTATTACATAAATCGATAAATAACCAAAAAAAAAAAATTATTTATTGCATAAATTTATCATGATTCACAAAATATTTTGGATATAGTAAACGAAACAAAATAATCAACATTATAATAATTAGAAAATGATCATAGTAATAATAAAAAAAATGTCCTTAAAATAAAGTTAAGCTTTTTTCAGTTTATTTTAGGAAGAGAGTGAAAGAGAATTTATTATCGGATTATCCTGTTATAATAAACAGGAAGTAAAATAATCCTACTTATATGGAAAAATGATTATGTGATATTATTTTAAATAATAAGCTCATAGAGCTTTTTTTCAAAGGGAGGTGGGTGTTTATATTTGGTGATTCTATATGTTTACAGTGTGATCTGTATTACACTGAAAATAAACTAAAGTAAAGTGAGCGTAGTTTTCCCTAACAAATTCAATTAAAAACATTTGAAATAGCTACGAGTATTATATTAAAAGAATACAGGTAAAATTTCATAAATTGGTCGTAATTTAGTTTAAGGGTTGTGACCCCTTAAACTAAAGGTAATTAAAAGTTTGATTGACCAGTGAACACATTTTAAAAATTTGTTAAACGGTAAAGGAACTATTTTTAAAAAACGTAATTTCTCATGAGCTCATATTATAACTCGCCCATCTGGAATGTTCAAAAGAAAATGAACGCTTCACAAACAAAAAAGTATAGAATGGTGATAGACTTTAAGCAGTAACACATATTCGATTTCTGGCATAAGCAACACAATCAAAAATATTGGGAACTAAAATTTTTACCACCATCGAACTAATTTCAGGATTTACAGGAAGTACTAGTTTTTTATATTCCCGTTCGGATTTAAAATCAACCAAAACCAGTTATTTATAGGAGGGATTTTTTTTTAAGTTGGCACTCTTTATAAACTTACCAGTTTATAAAGGGTGCCAACTTAAAAAAAAATCAAGCCATCGAAAGTTTGAACGAAAACACAATTTTAAGGAGCCTAAAAGGGAATTTTTAGAACTAATATTTGGAAGGAACTTTTCTTTTGCAATACATCAATTAAACAGTTAAAATTAATGGCGCAACATTTATCAACAAGGAGGAAAAAATATATCAAATCCTACCGTCAGTATTGCAACTAAACATTACCGAAAAGAGCATCAAAATTGATCCGGGAGATATGCACAACTAGGTTTTTGAAAACGTTGAACAGCTACAAAAAATATTGAATGAAATAAGTAAGAAGCAGGAATAATCCATGTTGGTATTAATTTTCTTATTTGCGGTTCAATCCTCCAAGTCAACCAAGGATTGAATCCTACCTTGCTATATCTTTAATTTCCAAAATTGCTAAATTTTATAATTTTCATGGTCTGGCATACCGCCACAAATTTATCGAAGAGTTCAAATTCCATAATATATTGTAATGGACAACGCAGAAAATCTCGAGCTCTGTGACAATGGCAGTTTTAGTACTTAGGACTTTCTCTGATCATTCGTATCGGGGATCGAATTCTGGTGAATCTGAATTGTTTATACGGTATGAGCCAGCAATGGCCTGTAAAAACGTTTTTTTTTGTGTTTATTCCATGAAATCTGTTTTGGGGCTGAGCTCCCCCAACTCTTTTGCAGATTCTGCACTCCAACAGGGTGTCATAGTTGTGTTCATCATCATCACTGATCGTAACCAAGCGGTCTGTTTATTTTTATTGTAATTTTTTCTTCTGTATATACGTTGTAAAGAGTTTTATGGATCATACTGTATACATAGGGTTACGAATAGTATTTTCTTTCAAAAATTAATCTTAACATTTACACGACACAAAAATATGTTATGATTTTCCCTTGCCTATAGACATTTTAACAAATACACACACGAACACACCCAAATACAAGACATATTGCTATTTCAATTCCTAGAAAATCGACTTTACTTCTGAAGATATTTTTATTGTTATGTTGACAATATAGTTAAAATATATAGTGATATTTTTATGTTGATGCTCTATTAAATATGTATACGTCTTGCAATATATCGTCGATACAGTATTTAATATATGCATAACGTAAACGTCTCTAAATATAATTTAAAGTTGTACATGTTAGTTTTTTGCTACAAAAAACTATTTCTAAATAATATATCGAAAAATACTATCAAGATTTATACTTCAGAGACAAGGGGGTACGTTCTCGTTTATATGTAGACGTTGACATTTGAAAATTTACGATTTGTATAATACATGAAAACGTATTTGATCAACAGATAAAAATTCGTACTATAAAATTGTACATACAGGGTGAGTGATGTAAGTTGAAACCACTGAGGCGAAGTCCAATTAATTCGTATTCAAAATTTCTTCATTGTTTTCATTGATTTAAAAGAAAATGCATGTGATATTTGAAAATTGTTAAACAATAATTTTTTTTTAATAATGGGGCCAAAAGGGTTAATTTTTTAATCTTTCTACAAAAGAAACTAACAAGATATATTCAAATCTTATAAGCTTAGATTAGTTACTACTTAGACTGTGTCCGAAATCTATGATAAATATTATCGAATAAAATTTTTGACATTTATTTGAACAAATATTCCCCTATTTTCTCAAATTTTTAAACATTTGATTGAAATGTTTCCCCGCCTTTTTCGTTTTTAAATTATTTTTTTGAGGTATAAAAACTATGAAGAAAGATTACATTTAATTGTGTGCATTGTTTTTTGAAATTGTCATAGTAACGAAAAAGTTCAAATTTATAGGGTTTTTGAGCGAAGAGTTTAGCTTTTATTATATAAGTTTTAGTATTTGTTAAAAATTATCATAGCAACTGACCGTGATAATTTGTGTGTCTTCGTAATTATTCAATAAATGTCCAAAATTCACAAATATTTATCGTCGGTTTCGGACACAGCCTTAATATTAGATTTCATAGTTTCTTTATTTATATCAAATGGATCTACTCTTCAAAGATCCGTAAATTTTTTTCCTCTATTGCTTCAAAAAGTTGTATGCCTTTCAGCAGATCATATCTTAACGAGAAATAAAATTCCTAAATATTGGTAATTTTTAATTTGTGGCATAAATTTAACTGTTATTGAGGGCTAATAATCTTGTATTGTCTGGATTTGGTATATTTTTAATTTAACTGTTGAGATTGTGGTCATTTTTGAAAAATTATAGTTCCTTTTACATGGGCAAACTTCAGTTGTAGTGTTTAACCATCGTATAAGCTATTCCAGGGTTTTCGATTTGAGGTTTAAATACTTTAACATTTTCAATGTTTTATTCGGGTAACAATTAAAATGTTTTTTATTTTGAAAATGATCGAATTGTGAGATTAATTTCCAAATTTTAGTAGCTTAGTACTAATATCTTACTACTAGATCATAATAAAATTGTGTAGTTTTGTGTAGTTCTGATGACAGTACATCAAAGTATGTTCAATTTCCTTTTGAATGTTAATATGGCGGATGTCACAAGATGGCGGCTACCTTTTTCTTGACAATCCCTTTGATATGGATATCAAAAGAAAGCTTTTGACGGGTAATATACGGTAATCTACGCGACATCACTCTAAACTCAATATGGCGGGCACCACAAGATGGCAGACATCACAAGATGGCGTACACCACAAGATGGAGGACTAGCATTTTCTTCAAAACACCTTGATTATGGGTATGAAATGAAAGGTTACGACAGGTTGAATACGATTAGCTATATGACGTCATTAAATTCAACATTCAAATTACAAAAAAAAAAATACTAATCAGGTAGTTAAATTAAATTTAGCTATGGCACGGCCATATCATGATTTTATTAGGTCGATCTTAATGAATCTAAAGAACCAAATTGTAACAACTTCTGTTTGTTGCCATATCACTTTCAACATGAATCTTGGCAATTGCTTGTGGTTTTGATGACAATACAATAATATGGTACCATTGCGCAGATTCAGTGATGGAGTTTATAAATTGTTTATTAAGGATGTTCTATATAAAAAAATCTCACCCAAGTCAAGATGACGATTTTAAAAAACGTTATAGCACATGTGTCACCTGAGGATACCGAGCGTAAACCTGTTGTAAGTAGCTTCGCCCTCATGTATGAATATGAAAGATTCCACCCAAGCCAAGCTGAGAAACGTGCCAAAGGCTGATTGATGTGACGGTAAAATTTCTAGGACATTTTAAATTCACGCCAATTATACGTAAAGGGTGAGCCATACAAAAGTAATAATGAGTAAACATCAATATTTTTTGCAAATTTTTTTATTGTGTAGGTTAAAGTCTCCAATTCAAGAATAGAAAAGTATAATTTTGTTCATGTGGCTCTAATGTAAGCCATCCTGCGAGTCTATTTTTCAAAAACATTTTCGTTGATTTTGGTGCCTTGTAGTGACCATCGCTTTTAACAAAAATTATTTACGATTCCTCATCAGATCGAAACAGAGCTTTGCTTCGCACAATATCTACATCTGAATAATTAAAATAATGACGTCAACCGCTGTCGTTATAATGGTGACCCTGACGTGATATGCAACACGCAACACTTCTTCTGATTCATTCTTCTTCTCTCTTAACTCGACATGGGTTCGTCACATACCGCAACAAGCCAATCTAGAGTTCTCCCCAAACATTGGGTATCTACGAGATCGCGATGGTTTAACAAAATTATTATGATTCCTCATCAGATCGAAACTGAGTTTTGCTTTGCACAACATCCTATTCTGAATAATTCAAATAACGACACGTCACAGCCGTCGTTATAGCCTATATTGTGAAGTTGCAATGTTATTTTTTAAAGGTGATATTGTCTTTGAACTATCCTCATAACATAAGAACTATCCTCAGAGAAAGGCCAACGGCATCAAATCGAAGCTCTGAGCAGGCCGATTGACATTACCAAAACGGCTGATTACTTGGCTGCATAATTTAGTGCCCAAGATATCCGTCGACTGTCGATTTGATCCGAGGTATTTGTGCAGTATTCTCCTCATTCTCTGGAGCGACTAATGGCCAGTTGCTCCGATTGCAACTCCGATCGCACCCATCAACTTGAGGTTAAAGAATTTTATCCTTCACTATATGCCACAGCCGCAATATTTCGGGTATTCGCACTGTCTGAGCTCAGAGATCAGTTTTGTTATCCAATAGTAAACCTTTTTGATGAAGAAAGTCTTCAGGAATTTTATAACATCAAACTGAGGAGCTGTCAACAATTTAAGCGTTGCCTTA
Organism: Tipula confusa; assembly: GCA_963556175.1. Lineage (NCBI taxonomy): Eukaryota > Metazoa > Arthropoda > Insecta > Diptera > Tipulidae > Tipula > Tipula confusa. Next base: position 32,853,006 of record OY744477.1, on the reverse strand, counting down.
GTAAAAGTATCATGATACTCTTTGATTTAAAAACAAACCTACAGATGGCCTACTATTAACTTTCGTTATTAGTTATCAAATCACTTAAAAGTATACAATGCTTTAATTAAACGATTAAATAAAGGACTGAAATAAAAAACCGTATCCTTTTTTCACTCCTTAATTTAATTCAGGCATAAGGTTATTCCTGATACTGCCCTTAAAGCGATTAAGTTTTAGTTTTACAAATTTCAAGAGTTATGTCAGAGAGCAACATGTACATACTTTCACAGCGTCAGATATTAGTTTGCAACAACATTTGTAACAGTAATGCAGAGAGCGTGAGGTAGCTCTTATTGTTGTAGATAATCAGAAGTCAAGTTGTTCTCTACATTTAAGGGGCTATCGATTGTTTTTTATTTTGTATTTTGTGATTTTGAGATATTTCACTGTTGCGAAAGACAATATTTCGACGTTAGATTAAAAAGAGTCACAGTACCTCTTTGCCGTACACCAGAATTAATTGCGAAACATTGTGACTGTATTACTATTATTTTATAAAAACACAAACATTTTTGAGATATTCTAAGAACTCATCTTCTAAGAAATCTTTTTCAAATATTTGTATGCCATGTAAAGGAGAGTTGACCACATCTTCAACTTCTCACACAGTATAATATGCAAATATACTTCAAAACTGATGGTAGTATTTATCTAACATGGCGTCTTCATATTCAAATTGTCTAGATCCACACACAAAATGATAAAAGGTACACAAAAAACGTTACAATGATACTCATCATTAAATGATTGTAATTATGATGCTCGACATAAACATTTATTTCTAGAGAGGGTATATGGCCTATTAGTTTTAATAGCCAAAAGGTACACATTTTGTTAAATCTACCTTTACATTTTATTGTGGCTTTCTAATTTAAAATAAGTATTGTAAAAAAATATTTTCTCTCGCAATTAAAACGAAGAGAGTAGAAAATCATAATGAGTCATGCAAAAAAATGTAATCACACAAATTAACTATTCTCTTTAATTTAAAAAAAAAAATCGTAGTTCTAAAAAAGCAACGATGACAATATACTAGTACCTAATACTAAAAAGCACCATGCAAAAACCATCGGGACTAACAACAATTTTCCATTTAACAAAATGGAAAATAACATGAACATTTTTCTTGTTCTGTTTTCCGTTTTTTTTTTCATTTAATGCATTTTAAACTGTTGAACCATTGTTACACCAAAAATGGTATGACGACAATTCTAGTAAGCAAACACAATACCTTATTTTATTCACTTGTGTGTGCTTTACTCATTTAACACTTAAAATAACAGCAACAGTATTTCGGTTGTATATAGTTTCAGCACCTCTATCACATGACCCCACCAGCAAACAGTATTCAGCAAAGAGTTGTATTAATATGTTTACCTCAGGGTTGGGGCATAGAGGCAATACAAATAAATTTAATAACAAAAAGGGATGAAGGTCAAAATTAAAATTATTCTTCCTGTTCCATTTCTATACTAGTACCAAATTGTCGTTTAACTTCCTCGTCCGTTCCTGCACTACGTGTAGTAGGTACTGTGTGTTTGTTAAGTAAATTTACTCTCGAGCAATAAAAAACGAAAATTTCAATTCTTTCATTGTACAGTCATTTTTATAGTTCTACCCGTATACCTTTCACTGTATACAATATCACTGAAACATTTGTTTTTGTTCCGAAATCATCGTAAAGCACCCAACAACAGCATCCACAGAATAGCAATAATATATCGTTCATCGTTTTTTCGTTTTTTATGATGTCGTTCGTTTTGTGTAAATTTTTGTTTGTTGTAACCAATTGTTGTGGGGTAGAACCATGTTTTATGAGTACTTCATGTATCAAATTAGTCTTAGAGTACATATATGCCGTTTGTTTGGTTAAATTTTGTTAAAAAGATGAATTTTATGTGACGGTTGGCGTCATTTTAATAGGTTTTTATGCTAAAGGGTTTTGTAACTTGCCAACATAATGATGGTAATTATTTTATTTACCTAACGTCTACTGTCTTGAGATGGACTTAATGTGGCTAAGTATCGTAATCTTTGAATAATCTTTACTTTGGTGAGCAAATTGGATGACAAAACTAAATGCTAATGGGCAGAAATTGGAAAAAACTTTGTAGGTTCTAATGAATCAAATATTTATACTTGTATTTTCTGTCAAGAAAGGTCCCATTCGGTATTTGATTATACCGGATTTAGCTGCTTAGATACAACCAAGCGAAAGGAGTGGATCCAGAAAGCGCTACGATGTTTTGATTGCCTTAATTATATTATTATATTATTATATTATTATATTATTATATTATTATATTATTATATTATTATATTATTATATTATTATATTATTATATTATTATATTATTATATTATTATATTATTATATTATTATATTATTATATTATTATATTATTATATTATTATATTATTATATTATTATATTATTATATTATTATATTATTATATTATTATATTATTATATTATTATATTATTATATTATTATATTATTATATTATTATATTATTATATTATTATATTATTATATTATTATATTATTATATTATTATATTATTATATTATTATATTATTATATTATTATATTATTATATTATTATATTATTATATTATTATATTATTATATTATTATATTATTATATTATTATATTATTATATTATTATATTATTATATTATTATATTATTATATTATTATATTATTATATTATTATATTATTATATTATTATATTATTATATTATTATATTATTATATTATTATATTATTATATTATTATATTATTATATTATTATATTATTATATTATTATATTATTATATTATTATATTATTATATTATTATATTATTATATTATTATATTATTATATTATTATATTATTATATTATTATATTATTATATTATTATATTATTATATTATTATATTATTATATTATTATATTATTATATTATTATATTATTATATTATTATATTATTATATTATTATATTATTATATTATTATATTATTATATTATTATATTATTATATTATTATATTATTATATTATTATATTATTATATTATTATATTATTATATTATTATATTATTATATTATTATATTATTATATTATTATATTATTATATTATTATATTATTATATTATTATATTATTATATTATTATATTATTATATTATTATATTATTATATTATTATATTATTATATTATTATATTATTATATTATTATATTATTATATTATTATATTATTATATTATTATATTATTATATTATTATATTATTATATTATTATATTATTATATTATTATATTATTATATTATTATATTATTATATTATTATATTATTATATTATTATATTATTATATTATTATATTATTATATTATTATATTATTATATTATTATATTATTATATTATTATATTATTATATTATTATATTATTATATTATTATATTATTATATTATTATATTATTATATTATTATATTATTATATTATTATATTATTATATTATTATATTATTATATTATTATATTATTATATTATTATATTATTATATTATTATATTATTATATTATTATATTATTATATTATTATATTATTATATTATTATATTATTATATTATTATATTATTATATTATTATATTATTATATTATTATATTATTATATTATTATATTATTATATTATTATATTATTATATTATTATATTATTATATTATTATATTATTATATTATTATATTATTATATTATTATATTATTATATTATTATATTATTATATTATTATATTATTATATTATTATATTATTATATTATTATATTATTATATTATTATATTATTATATTATTATATTATTATATTATTATATTATTATATTATTATATTATTATATTATTATATTATTATATTATTATATTATTATATTATTATATTATTATATTATTATATTATTATATTATTATATTATTATATTATTATATTATTATATTATTATATTATTATATTATTATATTATTATATTATTATATTATTATATTATTATATTATTATATTATTATATTATTATATTATTATATTATTATATTATTATATTATTATATTATTATATTATTATATTATTATATTATTATATTATTATATTATTATATTATTATATTATTATATTATTATATTATTATATTATTATATTATTATATTATTATATTATTATATTATTATATTATTATATTATTATATTATTATATTATTATATTATTATATTATTATATTATTATATTATTATATTATTATATTATTATATTATTATATTATTATATTATTATATTATTATATTATTATATTATTATATTATTATATTATTATATTATTATATTATTATATTATTATATTATTATATTATTATATTATTATATTATTATATTATTATATTATTATATTATTATATTATTATATTATTATATTATTATATTATTATATTATTATATTATTATATTATTATATTATTATATTATTATATTATTATATTATTATATTATTATATTATTATATTATTATATTATTATATTATTATATTATTATATTATTATATTATTATATTATTATATTATTATATTATTATATTATTATATTATTATATTATTATATTATTATATTATTATATTATTATATTATTATATTATTATATTATTATATTATTATATTATTATATTATTATATTATTATATTATTATATTATTATATTATTATATTATTATATTATTATATTATTATATTATTATATTATTATATTATTATATTATTATATTATTATATTATTATATTATTATATTATTATATTATTATATTATTATATTATTATATTATTATATTATTATATTATTATATTATTATATTATTATATTATTATATTATTATATTATTATATTATTATATTATTATATTATTATATTATTATATTATTATATTATTATATTATTATATTATTATATTATTATATTATTATATTATTATATTATTATATTATTATATTATTATATTATTATATTATTATATTATTATATTATTATATTATTATATTATTATATTATTATATTATTATATTATTATATTATTATATTATTATATTATTATATTATTATATTATTATATTATTATATTATTATATTATTATATTATTATATTATTATATTATTATATTATTATATTATTATATTATATTATTATATTATTATATTATTATATTATTATATTATTATATTATTATATTATTATATTATTATATTATTATATTATTATATTATTATATTATTATATTATTATATTATTATATTATTATATTATTATATTATTATATTATTATATTATTATATTATTATATTATTATATTATTATATTATTATATTATTATATTATTATATTATTATATTATTATATTATTATATTATTATATTATTATATTATTATATTATTAGGAAAAATACACTGAGGTGTAGGTTTAAGTAGATTATGCATGTTTATAGGTACTTTCTAATCTCAGTGGACAGAATTCTAACAGGGAGGACCGTTCCAAAAACATATTTTAATATACAGTTATTCCTAGTTTGGCTTATCATTGAATCTGGCACCACTCTTTGCTGTACGATGAGTAAAATACAATTTATGCATTAACTTGCTAGTTTCGTATGTAATTAAACAGTAACCTACTAAGTCTCATACCACAATCATTCTGTTCACCTCCCCTTTCCAAATTTATTCATCTGCCGCAATGTATATCCATGTTTGCAAACTAATATTATTTTAGATAATCTTACAATAATACAGAATATAAACATAAATACATAAATTGTTTTTTTATGACTATGATTCTTCCTCAAAAATTATGGTACACTGAAAGTATTATATAGAAGAAAAAAAAGTACATTCTCATTGTTCTTCGTTGGTCTGAAACACTGAGCCACATACAAAATACAGTAAACAAATTGATACCATATATACGTAACAAAAAACATCTTACATATACAAAAACCAAACAAATTACACAGTGTTACACTTAAGTTAAAAGTTTAAGTATCATGTACAGACCAACATAAAACTGAGGTATCATAATATCGAACAAGTACATGATTGGAATGTAATATAATCATAGCCCATTTACAAAATATTCAGACAGATTTTTTTATTTTATTTTATTAACACTCTGTGCATAGTCAAGAACTAAGACATGATCTTTATATTTTGTAGCATCATCTAAGAGAGAAAACTTAATATAAACATAAAAAAATGTTTGTTGTTGCAAAATATGCTTGTGATGTGCACTTTTGCATAAAACAATATATTTTATTACAAAATTTATGAAGATTGAAGATTTTTATTATTTTACAAAATAGAAAAGTTTTTTTTTTATATCTTATATATGCAAATAACCCGTTCCCGTTGAGTATTATATTAGGGGGGTGGGAATGCAGCGTATGGTTGTGTGTTGAAGTGCTTTTTTAATTTGAAACAGTGATTCTTAATATACTAGTAGAGTTAACCCGTCCTATTTTGGAAAAAGTTGTTTAATCTGTGATTTGAATCCAGACTTGAGGATAATGCCTTTTTGGCTTCCGTGGCCTTGAACTTTCATTAATGTCGCAGCAATTCCTGTCCTTGCTAATTCAAGTGTTTTTTGTTCTGGCGTCGAATGAAACTGTATTTAAATCGGTCTATTATTTTTAAGCTGCTAAGGCCAAATTGTGTCCATGTTTTACTTAAATTCCAGCTGTCTCAAAATCTAAAAAGTCAAAATCTGTAGTAGCACAAGTAGCACACAAATTTCTTTTTGTTCAGCATCGATGTCTAGTTTTACCCGATTTTGCGGTGAAACCTTCTTCTTTTGGCCCTTAAGGGTTGCTACAGTCCGATTTTGGTGTCGGGCCTCAGAGAAAGAAGGAAAAGATGTAGGCTTTTTTTTCGAAAACTCCGCATTTGAATCTGCTAGATTTACTATAGTGTAAAATATTATATATTTTCATTCAAAGGCCGCAAACATTGTTATTATTAATTCAAGTTTCTTGATTTGAATTTGTTAATATATTTGTATTTGTATTTGTATTTGTATTTGTATTTGTATTTGTATTTGTATTTGTATTTGTATTTGTATTTGTATTTGTATTTGTATTTGTATTTGTATTTGTATTTGTTTTTGTATTTGTATTTGTATTTGTATTTGTATTTGTATTTGTATTTGTATTTATATTTGTATTTGTATTTGTATTTGTATTTGTATTTGTATTTGTATTTGTATTTGTATTTGTATTTGTATTTGTATTTGTATTTGTATTTGTATTTGTATTTGTATTTGTATTTGTATTTGTATTTGTATTTGTATTTGTATTTGTATTTGTATTTGTATTTGTATTTGTATTTGTATTTGTAATTGTATTTGTATTTGTATTTGTATTTGTATTTGTATTTGTATTTGTATTTGTATTTGTATTTGTATTTGTATTTGTATTTGTATTTGTATTTGTATTTGTATTTGTATTTGTATATGTATTTGTATTTGTATTTGTATTTGTATTTGTATTTGTATTTGTATTTGTATTTGTATTTGTATTTGTATTTGTATTTGTATTTGTATTTGTATTTGTATTTGTATTTGTATTTGTATTTGTATTTGTATTTGTATTTGTATTTGTATTTGTATTTGTATTTGTATTTGTATTTGTATTTATGTTGGCTAATATTAAAAATTCTGCTTTTTAAGTTAAGGTATGAATAGTTAACTAAGAATAGCATACTTATGCGAAGTTTAACTAATTTTAAATAGTAAAAAATCGGCTTAAGTCGTTTTTACAAAAAATGTTTTTAGCAATTTTATTAAAAACAAATCATATTCCAATAAAAAATAATTGTTTTAGTAGTTAAGTCAATAATTCGATGACTTAAGTCAAGTTAAGTAATAATTTCTTAGTATATCTCAATTTATTTTAAATTATTTTGTTTAGTGTAGCTTATTAATGTTAAAGATAAACAATAGCATTTTAAATGAATTAATAATGTTGCTTAAGTCACTTGACTTTATTGCACGAATGTTCTTAATTTACTAAAAGTTCTATATCCGTTTTCTATCTTGCGCTTTTAACTGGCTTAGGTTATATAATTACACAATTTGTGAAATTTAATATGTTAATTTTGATTAACATATTAATATTGACTTAAGACGTTTTCTTAACATTTTTTTAAATTAAAATCGAACTATAAACAAGTTTTCAAATTATAACAAGTATTAATTGAATTCATACTTAAGCCAAAAGTTATAGGACTTAAATCATGAAGGTTGCATTAGTTTGATTTTGTTAAGCCTGCTTAAATAATTTTTTTATATGATTAATGTCACTTAACTTTAGCATTAAATAATTAATCACATAACTGGTGTCTTCAATTAATTTAAAATCCTCTACATGTTTTAATGTATACTTGCCAAGTGGGTTAAGTCATTATGCCCTCGTAATCATAAATCGATTTAAGTCATTTTTTTAAACAATTTAGTTTAACTGATTTATTATAGTTCTACACAACAGATATTTTTTGAAACTGCCAAAATAATTTTGGTGTGACACCAACGTTATCTACTGAAACATTTAACTTTAAGCCAATAAATCAGTGTTTTATTGACTTAATTTCAATAGTATATTTGTAACTGGCTTAAATAGTTATTTTTCCATTACAGTCTCATTACAAACAATAATTGTATTTAGACTTAAGTCAATAGTTCCGCGACTTAAGTCCTGCAGTCTTAGTAATAATGTTTTAGTATACGTCTAATGTTTTTAATGATTTTGTTAAGCGTACGGGCCTAATTACTATTAAAGATAAACAAAGGTATTTTAAATTAATTAATGATATGATTTAAGTCACTTGATTTAAGCAATAAATGATTAATTCACATGATTAAAAGCGATTTTGATTATATGATTGCAACTGGCTTAAGTTGTAATTTATGATTAAGATTATTTGTTAAAAGTTAACATTGAGTTGACACGTACTCTAAGTTAAGTACGTGTTTATGAATAGACTTAAGTCGTTTTGCTTGATTATAAAAATTAAGATATTTCTCTTCATTTTTGTCAAAATAATAATTATATTCATACTTAAGTCAAATAGTACTTATGCTTTTTGACTTAAGTCATATTCTAAATTAATTATATTACCAATATGAAAATTGGCATGCACTTAACTGTCACTGTGTCGCATTATTTGGACCTACATTATTTGGATTTCTGAAAGATTGGTGATTGTAGATTAGAGATTAGAGATTAGAGAATGGAGATTAGAGATTGGCGATTAGAGATTAGCGATTGGAGATTGGAGATAGGAGATAGGAGATTGGAGATTGGAGATTAGAGATTAGAGATTAGAGATTAGAGATTAGAGATTAGAGATTAGAGATTAGAGATTAGAGATTAGAGATTAGAGATTAGAGATTAGAGATTAGAGATTAGAGATTAGAGATTAGAGATTAGAGATTAGAGATTAGAGATTAGAGATTAGAGATTAGAGATTAGAGATTAGAGATTAGAGATTAGAGATTAGAGATTAGAGATTAGAGATTAGAGATTAGAGAATGGAGATTAGAGATTGGCGATTAGAGATTAGCGATTGGAGATTGGAGATAGGAGATAGGAGATTGGAGATTGGAGATTAGAGATTAGAGATTAGAGATTAGAGATTAGAGATTAGAGATTAGAGATTAGAGATTAGAGATTAGAGATTAGAGATTAGAGATTAGAGATTAGAGATTAGAGATTAGAGATTAGAGATTAGAGAATAGAGATTAGAGATTAGAGATTAGAGATTAGAGATTAGAGATTAGAGATTAGAGATTAGAGATTAGAGATTAGAGATTAGAGATTAGAGATTAGAGATTAGAGATTAGAGATTAGAGATTAGAGATTAGAGATTAGAGATTAGAGATTAGAGATTAGAGATTAGAGATTAGAGATTAGAGATTAGAGATTAGAGATTAGAGATTAGAGATTAGAGATTAGAGATTAGAGATTAGAGATTAGAGATTAGAGATTAGAGATTAGAGATTAGAGATTAGAGATTAGAGATTAGAGATTAGAGATTAGAGATTAGAGATTAGAGATTAGAGATTAGAGATTAGAGATTAGAGATTAGAGATTAGAGATTAGAGATTAGAGATTAGAGATTAGAGATTAGAGATTAGAGATTAGAGATTAGAGATTAGAGATTAGAGATTAGAGATTAGAGATTAGAGATTAGAGATTAGAGATTAGAGATTAGAGATTAGAGATTAGAGATTAGAGATTAGAGATTAGAGATTAGAGATTAGAGATTAGAGATTAGAGATTAGAGATTAGAGATTAGAGATTAGAGATTAGAGATTAGAGATTAGAGATTAGAGATTAGAGATTAGAGATTAGAGATTAGAGATTAGAGATTAGAGATTAGAGATTAGAGATTAGAGATTAGAGATTAGAGATTAGAGATTAGAGATTAGAGATTAGAGATTAGAGATTAGAGAATAGAGATTAGAGATTAGAGATTAGAGATTAGAGATTAGAGATTAGAGATTAGAGATTAGAGATTAGAGATTAGAGATTAGAGATTAGAGATTAGAGATTAGAGATTAGAGATTAGAGATTAGAGATTAGAGATTAGAGATTAGAGATTAGAGATTAGAGATTAGAGATTAGAGATTAGAGATTAGAGATTAGAGATTAGAGATTAGAGATTAGAGATTAGAGATTAGAGATTAGAGATTAGAGATTAGAGATTAGAGATTAGAGATTAGAGATTAGAGATTAGAGATTAGAGATTAGAGATTAGAGATTAGAGATTAGAGATTAGAGATTAGAGATTAGAGATTAGAGATTAGAGATTAGAGATTAGAGATTAGAGATTAGAGATTAGAGATTAGAGATTAGAGATTAGAGATTAGAGATTAGAGATTAGAGATTAGAGATTAGAGATTAGAGATTAGAGATTAGAGATTAGAGATTAGAGATTAGAGATTAGAGATTAGAGATTAGAGATTAGAGATTAGAGATTAGAGATTAGAGATTAGAGATTAGAGATTAGAGATTAGAGATTAGAGATTAGAGATTAGAGATTAGAGATTAGAGATTAGAGATTAGAGAATAGAGATTAGAGATTAGAGATTAGAGATTAGAGATTAGAGATTAGAGATTAGAGATTAGAGATTAGAGATTAGAGATTAGAGATTAGAGATTAGAGATTAGAGATTAGAGATTAGAGATTAGAGATTAGAGATTAGAGATTAGAGATTAGAGATTAGAGATTAGAGATTAGAGATTAGAGATTAGAGATTAGAGATTAGAGATTAGAGATTAGAGATTAGAGATTAGAGATTAGAGATTAGAGATTAGAGATTAGAGATTAGAGATTAGAGATTAGAGATTAGAGATTAGAGATTAGAGATTAGAGATTAGAGATTAGAGATTAGAGATTAGAGATTAGAGATTAGAGATTAGAGATTAGAGATTAGAGATTAGAGATTAGAGATTAGAGATTAGAGATTAGAGATTAGAGATTAGAGATTAGAGATTAGAGATTAGAGATTAGAGATTAGAGATTAGAGATTAGAGATTAGAGATTAGAGATTAGAGATTAGAGATTAGAGATAGGAGATGGGAGATTGGAGATTGGAGATTGGAGATTGGAGATTGGAGATTGGAGATTGGAGATTGGAGATTGGAGATTGGAGATTGGAGATTGGAGATTGGAGATTGGAGATTGGAGATTAGAGATTGGAGATTGGAGATTGGAGATTGGAGATTGGAGATTGGAGATTGGAGATTGGAGATTGGAGATTGGAGATTGGAGATTGGAGATTGGAGATTGGAGATTGGAGATTGGAGATTGGAGATTGGAGATTGGAGATTGGAGATTGGAGATTGGAGATTGGAGATTGGAGATTGGAGATTGGAGATTGGAGATTGGAGATTGGAGATTGGAGATTGGAGATTGGAGATTGGAGATTGGAGATTGGAGATTGGAGATTGGAGATTGGAGATTGGATATGGAAGATTGAAGGATAATAAAAGATTTGACATTGTACGAACATTATATGATATATGATATACCTAGTGCTTAAGGAAACTTGGCTTTTGAAAATTCAAATATTCGGTTGAACACCACAGTCAAGATTCCGTGGAAGATATTTTAAAAATTACTGCGTTAACAAAATATGTAAAACTGTTTTACCAATACCAGTTACCACTATTGTTATTATTATTATTACTTTTATTTTTAAAGAAGATAAAACTCACATAAATAATTTTCTACATTACATTAAAAAATTTTATTATGAAAGCTTTTTAGTTTAATGTGTAATATTATATATCACATCACAAACACATAAGAAATTCCACATCTAGCTTTTAGCTCTTGGTGTATGTATGTAAGTATGTATTATATCAACTAAAAAATCCATTTTCTTATAATTTTTTAGTTTAGTTTTTTTTTCATTTTTAAATAAAGCATAAACTCATAAACTTTTGTATTAGGAACAACAACTAAAAATAAAAATAAAAATTAGGATAAAAAATCTTGTTGCTTTTCAAAAAGGAAGTTAGTTTTGTTCGACAAGATTTTGTACTGTATACGAATGAACATAAAAATATTTGACGATTTTTTTTGCTTATTTTTCTTCAACATTTCCTTTATTTTTCATCTTTTACTTGATAGCAAATTGGAATTGCTTAAAATTTGTAAACTTTGATTTTTTGTTAAAGGGTTTTGTATGATGGACGTTCAAAATTGGAATGAAATCGAATAATAGCCATTCATTGGTTTTTTGGTCCGTGTAATTTTTTTGTATTAATTCTTCAACTCTCATTTTTTTACATCACTTAAATTGTCTGGCAACTGTAGTATTAGTTGTGGTTTGCTTTGGCTCCAACATTATATTATTTCCAGAAGCTTTAGAACATTTCTTTAAAAAAATATGTCTTCGCAAGTCAACGGAGAATTGCCTAATTACTTATCAAAGACGGTTTGTGAAGTGTGACGCAGCTAAAAAAAATTAGATAAGCATGAGTTTGACCCAGTTGAATAACCTGGTCCCCTTGATACGAAGGTGCTTCAACTGATTTTTCCAAAGTCCCAATCTCTAAAAAACATTTAAATTCGAAATAAAGGGACCAACGAAGAATTTGTACATAGACATAATGCTCTAAGACAAAGTATTATTAATAGCCAACCTGAAAAGGGCTTTTAAAGCGGTAGCCCCAAATGTAAGAAAATAATATAAAAATGAGCAGAGATCTAAACCATCAAGTTGACCGTTCAGCTATCAATGATAAACGATCGTGAGCTTGTCAAGACACCTCAACTTCACTTGTTCTTAGCCCCAATTCATGTTATTAAAATAATAAACCGTATCGGTCACCCATATTGGAGAACCTAGTAAATCACATCCCTTATACTGGCAGTATGTAAGAACTAATGGATTAGAAATATTCTTTATGTCGTAATAGTTTTGAGTGTAAGACGATCGATTTTTTTTTGTGTAACAAAATATGTGCTTTGGTTGAGTAAATGGGACATGTAGTCGAAAGCATAGGTGAAATGCTTTACTTTTTGGAATTTTATGATTTACGTTCCTGTTTTAATAAAACAGAACTGGTGTGTGATAGGTTAAAATCTAAATTGAGAAAGAGAGATTTAATCTTCAAGTTTTTAAAATGAAACGGCAAAACAGCACATAGAAAAGCTTTTATAAAAAAACTGTATTTTGACGTTAATATCCTGATTAAAAAATGAACCAGTAATGGTCGAGATATATCGAGATTGCAAATCTGCAATGCAAATCAAAAAACTTCAGTCCCACACCATGGTGCACGAAAATATGTAAAATGCAGAAGATATGTAATCTGAATTGATTTGGCAATGCAGGGCTTATCACACAAATAATTATTGCTGCAGAATGAGACAATAGAAGAGTATTCCAGGAGCTTAAGTTGGAGATGAATGTCAATAACGTATTATGTCAATGAATTTTGCCAAATTTCAGTGTGTAGAATTTTAGCTAGCACAACAAGGTTTTATGAGCCGGCCCAGTGGAATCAATAGCCATAAGAGAATGAAATATTTTATTGAACGATTGAGGAAGTTTCTCAGAATTTTGAATATATCTCGTCAGCTTGTATTTTCGTTAATTTGTGTAGATTATTTGGTCTAGGCCAGTTCTTTATTCCGGAAATCTTTTCCCCATCCGAATATACATCCATAAGTTGTTACTTTGTGCCCTAAATATTTGACCCCATCACGGAACAATATACACTTCATAGCTTATAAGCCCGGTTGATTGAATTCTCTCGAATACTTCCTCCAAATTCCTCAGGTACAATAATTTGAAGTCCTCAATCATTCGAGATGCTTGGTTTTCGACCCAATCGAGTGCAGTCAGATAACTTTTCGGTGCTCCAGCCCAAATAAAAGAATTATACTCCAACCTTGGTGTTATGTAGGTCTTATATATTGTAAGTATTTCGGATGGATTAAAGTAAAACTTACATCGTCGTAGAAATCCAAGACATTTGACTGCACCAATCGCTGCTTTGTTTATTTGTTCAACCCAAGATATTCACATTTGAGAATCTCAAATGTGTCAGACGTAGCCAAGCTGGATTCATCAGTCAGAAAAGACGGTGAATAACCATCAGTTAGGCCAGAAAAAACACAGGATTGAAATTTGTTGGGATTAAATTCAACCCGTTGTTGGCTTCAACCCATTCAAGAATGAAATTAATATCTCGCGTAAGGCGATTCTTCATAGCCATTCTTTCTGCAAGAACATCATTTCACGATGAAGAAGAAGGCGAGCAATAAGAGGTAGAAAGTGTGCTGTCATCATCGTAGGTGCATATTCGATTGAGATTTGCTGATAGAAAATCATTGGTGACAATTAGAAAAAGGGTCGGCAAAAAGACAACCACTGAAGAATGCCAGTTTTTAAAAAATGTGGAACGGAAGTTACGTCTTCCACCACCACTTGGATTTTGCGACAGAGAGGAAAACTCTAAATCCATTAAATTAACGAACCGTGAAGGCCAACTGCCATCAATTTGCACAGCAAACTCTTGTGCTTTGAACAATTGGGGGATACCCATCTGGACCGGCTAACTTGTTTGCAAGGATTTTGACGACAACTCTAGATCTGAAACTAATATGGCGTTCTCATAAGAATGACAGTTGAAACCAGAATGGCTGGACTATTTGTATTATCGAAAGCAAAACAGGAGTGCCATTCGAACTCCTGAAAGAACTTGTTCCCCAGTCCATATTTTTACAGTACCATTATCGTAGTTTAGGAGGAATATTTACTTGGCATGACCACGATATTAGAAATTCCACTTTAATGAGCCGATGGTCAGAGTTTCAAAAGAACTGACGGAGATTCTGTATTTATCCACATGAGATTTTAAAAACAGATCCAGTAAATGACCTGTATCATTTACCCGATCTGGTATTCTCGAAGGCTGATCTACAAGCTGTGTTATAGTTAGTTTAAAGCTGCAAACATTTCAGCCGCCTCACTAGCCGGTAAAAAGAACTTAGAATAAGGAAGCCACTAGCCATTGTGGACGTTGAAATCACCTGCCATAGCGATTTAAGTATTTGGTGATTTCTCAAGGATGCGTTCAATGGAGTCTGACAGAGAATTCAATCCAAAATGAGCGGTGCTGTGTGCGATATTTGGGCTTCGATAAAGACCACTTAGGAAGAGGGGGTGTTTTGAGACATGAATTTCAACCCAAATGAAGCTGAAATCCTTATTCGGTCTTTGACCTAAAGGATATACATGGCTTTCTATGGTGAATACCCCGATGAATTAAGGAGTAACCCTTAATACCGATGGCCAAAGAATCACCGGAGTCCACAATATTGGTCTCGGTGAGAAGAGACCAATGGTTTTGTGGAAGTTGTATGGTATTCTATGGTGCAAAATTGGTCCGCAATCCGCGAATATTACAGAACTGAAAAGAGAACAATCTCTCCATGACACAATAATACAGATACTCAAACTTAAAGAACGCAAGAACAGCGTTGGGCTAGCAAACGATGATGTGTCCAGAATAGCACCCAAAATTATATTGAGCCTTAATCCTGGAAACAGTGTTGTTCTTGTTAATGGATTGTTTTAGTTCTGTCATTGCATTATCACGTGTTGTTGGATGATAGTGAAAGAGAAAACAATGTTTTCGATGCCCAATTTGTCACTTATCAACATTGAAAAAGACTGTAATCTCTTCGAGACAATTGAAACAATGCTACTCCTCCTTCAAAAATTGTTTTCGTTTATAAATTGTCATAGATTTAGATCTGACACATTTAAAATTTCGATGTCATTTGCTGTTGCAGATGATATATACATAGTATTGGTGTCGTAACATTGGAGCAGTCTTAACGAAAATCGCTCGATTGCAATCAATGAAATTTTCACTGGTGCTAACGACTAAAACCAACTGTTGACCGACAAGAAATGGTTCAGGTAGTTCCAAAACCGATTAACGAAAAATACCAAAGGAAAACATCACCAGAATGTCAAGCCAAGTAATGAAAATTTTACCCAAATGTTTACCCAGAAAGCACCACTACCATTTACAAATTAAAGGATAGTTACACCACGGAAATTCAACTACCAAAAAATTGTGGAGAGACCACTGCAGCAAAACATTCAAACCATTTTAAAGGTAATGCTTCCAACGGAAATATCAAATTAAAAACAAAACAATAAAAACTAAACAGTGACATTTTGAGGCACAAATAAGTACGTGCAAGGTCATTTGCAAAGAAATGGCAAATTTTGAGGAACTTTCACTATACTTGCTCAAATAGGATATTTATAGGGAGAACCATCATATAAGCAGTCCATTGATTTGAGATTACTCCAAATGTAAAACAAGTCACCAATACTTAAATGTAAAGTGATATTTCCAAGTTTTGCAAGTAAAAAGTTGAATTAAAACATTGAGTCGTCAATCAAAGATCTCTATTGATCCGCAAAATAAGTCATAATTTACGATTATGGCACATTAAAAAAAAACATCGAAAATATCGTATTTAAAATATTTATGTCATTTTTGCAAAAGCTTTAAAACTAATATCGCATAATTTAATTGAACTTTAAACAAAAACCATAAATTGAATAAAGCATACATCCTTTTAAAGAGATATCGATATGAAAAGCTCGTATTTTTTTCTACTAAAATTATAATAAATATGGATGCTGCTATATAATTTTTTTTTTGCTGCTGTATGATGCATGAGTGTATGACGAAAGCATTCAACATTTTTTTTATTGACAACCCATATTTTCCTTTTGCAGATATACGTATGCTGAAATTTATGAGTTTCAGATAAAAATCATGATGTTTAAATGGAAAAACAATTGTTTTTGTCTGTTATCTACCATTTATGTATATATGCTATAGGTATGTAAAATGTTAACATATTCCTAAATAACAATAGTATATTTTTTTTATTATAATTAAATATTAATGCAAATCATAAACTATATTTATGTATTCGTAGGTATATTGGAAAATTCATTACTATTATTACTATACTATTATTATGACTATCATTTTATTTTATTGCTTTATTTAATTTAATCAAAAAAAAAATATGATTTCGAATTTTAAAAATTGATTTTATTTTATTAAATTTCATTTAATATTTGATTACAGACAAATGAGCATATTTTGATGAAATTTTATGGGTTTATGGTGGGCAAAGTCTAATATTGGATTACTTAATATTTTAAAGGACATTTATTTACAGGGTGTTACTAAAATTTGAAATAAAAATTTTATAATGTTAGCCAAATTGGTTCGTCGAATATCTCAGACGGAACGAGTAAGCATATTTACGAAGTTTAAATTTATCTGTAGGCATTAATAAAAGTCCTACAAAAGGCTATGATGCCTGATACATAAACAATAAATCTAACAGTATAGTAACCATAGAAACGGCAGATATCAAAACTTATTTTAGCAACATATGATATTTGTGGCTTGTAGGAATTCTTTCCAATGAGGATATATACCGTTTATTCTAGACTTAGTATGTGTTGCAGCTTTGGCGGCCAACTTCAGGATATAAAAATTTACTCTCCAAAGCTTTCGGAACGATGCGTATTTAGTTTAATTTTAACCCTAGACTTTGAAAATATCAGAGTGAAAGTGGATCTTTTTGCAACATCAACAATCGACAATCAACAATCAACAATCAACAATCAACAATCAACAATCAACAATCAACAATCAACAATCAACAATCAACAATCAACAATCAACAATCAACAATCAACAATCAACAATCAACAATCAACAATCAACAATCAACAATCAACAATCAACAATCAACAATCAACAATCAACAATCAACAATCAACAATCAACAATCAACAATCAACAATCAACAATCAACAATCAACAATCAACAATCAACAATCAACAATCAACAATCAACAATCAACAATCAACAATCAACAATCAACAATCAACAATCAACAATCAACAATCAACAATCAACAATCAACAATCAACAATCAACAATCAACAATCAACAATCAACAATCAACAATCAACAATCAACAATCAACAATCAACAATCAGAAATCAACAATCAACAATCAACAATCAACAATCAACAATCAACAATCAACAATCAACAATCAACAATCAACAATCAACAATCAACAATCAACAATCAACAATCAACAATCAACAATCAACAATCAACAATCAACAATCAACAATCAACAATCAACAATCAACAATCAACAATCAACAATCAACAATCAACAATCAACAATCAACAATCAACAATCAACAATCTACAATCAACAATCAACAATCAACAATCAACAATCAACAATCAACAATCAACAATCAACAATCAACAATCAACAATCAACAATCAACAGTCAACAATCAACAATCAACAATCAACAATCAACAATCAACAATCAACAATCAACAATCAACAATCAACAATCAACAATCAACAATCAACAATCAACAATCAACAATCAACAATCAACAGTCAACAATCAACAATCAACAATCAACAATCAACAATCAACAATCAACAATCAACAATCAACAATCAACAATCAACAATCAACAATCAACAATCAACAATCAACAATCAACAATCAACAATCAACAATCAACAATCAACAATCAACAATCAACAATCAACAATCAACAATCAACAATCAACAATCAACAATCAACAATCAACAATCAACAATCAACAATCAACAATCAACAATCAACAATCAACAATCAACAATCAACAATCAACAATCAACAATCAACAATCAACAATCAACAATCAACAATCAACAATCAACAATCAACAATCAACAATCAACAATCAACAATCAACAATCAACAATCAATGATCAACAATCAACAATCAACAATCAACAATCAACAATCAACAATCAACAATCAACATCAGCAATCAACAATCAACAATCAACAGTCAACAATCAATAATCAGCAATCAACAATCATCAATCAACATTCAACAATCAACGAGATCACCTACAGAAACACATATATCTGGGGCCGTCTCACTTCCTGATCTAAATGAGGATGAAGTAAAAGGAGGCATAAGAATTGAGTTCGAACTTCGAAGTGTTCCAGAATTATCTGCGGTTAAAAAGAATACGTGAAGGATAGGAACAATGTGCATGGTGAGATAAAGAGGATGATTCGGTTGATTAAATTTTCCTTAAATGAGTGGAAAAGGAGTTTGAAGAACTCAGAGTTAAAATGGGCAAATCTGAGGTGGCTCTTAACGATCCTCGTTAAAATGTTGGTCGCCAAACTGAGATCGATCTACATGTAATGGCGGAGATTGTACGTTAAACGATTTGAAACCCCTTGTTAGTGTGAAACCATTAGGCATTTCGACTAATCAAGATAAAGGGATCAGCGAAACCCTAAAACAGATAGTGCTAAAAATAAATGATATTCACCAGCTTAGAGTGGTCATCAGTTGGGCAAAAAGTAACATATTACAATAAATGCGTGAACTCTGATTTGAAGCTGGTACTAGAACCAGAAAGAGAACTAAAGGAAGATTATATTAAAACCTCGACACAAGAAGGCGTTCTAGAAATAAGCAACATTGACGTAGTGACTAAAAGGACAAAGTACTTCAGGCTCTTGAATCGCTTGAAGGAGAAACGAAAGATATTGCCTATAAAAAATGCTTAAATGTTTTTATCGGAAAACACAAATGGTAGTGGTTAGCCTTTCAAATCAAATAGCAGAGAATGACATATCCAAAGGGAAAATAAGGATTAGTTGGATGACTCGAGAAATCAGCAAGTCTTTAAAAAGTTTTAAATGCTTCGAATTAAGTCACCAAGTTGAACAATCTAGGAGTTTGAATGATAACTCTAAGAAATGAACTGTGAACAAGAGGGCCATATTGCTGCAGCAATGATGCAAAGTGTGTGCTTTATTTATTTAGCCATTGAAGAAAACAGACATCCCTCCGGTAATTTAATGTGGCTGTTATTTTAGAAGGCGCTGCAAACAAAACTGATCCTATCGTTGAAAGGATCTTTTCCCAAAAGATAAATTACTCATAACAGAGATGAAGTGCTGCTATCTATACACAAACTATTTTTTGCTTCTGGCAAGTAAAAAAACGAAAATCAGTTGTCTCAAATGACAGATTACATTATCTATAGCTTGTGATGCTGCAATGCTGCGGAGACCAATAGAAAACTTAAAGGTTCTAGTGTACCAGTGGACCAATGAAATAGCCGCGCTGCGTAAAAAATAGCCGGCTTCTTAAACTAATATTTATCGATAGTTCCACTAAATCAACTGGCTAAGGAAATTGGGGTTATGCTTTTTTCGGTAAGAATGCAATACTCCTGCAAGAATGCAATGGTCTCTTGTAAGGTCTTTGAAGATTTCATGTTCCACCAGAAAAAAGTGAACAGTCAAAAACATCGAATGTAATATATTACGAAAACCAATTTTTAATGGATCCTGTAAAATTTGGTAAGTGCAGTACTTGGTTCTAGCAAATAAAATAAACAGTGAATCGCGTTCTGGTAACACGCAAATACTAAACAAGAATATTCTTCTACTATTAATCGCCTGAACTAGACCTGTGCTTTATACATTCAGAAAATTTGTCAATATGTTTATGGAAACAAAATTCGTTATGTCTTACTAGAAAGTGATAGAGTATGTGTATATATTTATTTTATTTTTTTTTTAAAAGATTTTCCAGACAATATTCGCATTGTAATATTGGTCTGGCAACATTTCAATCGTAAAACAAAAACATAAAAAATTTCATTTGTTTCCAATTTTATTTTTAGCAGCTACCATAATATATAAGCAATTTGGTAAACTGCTATAAATTCTTAATTCTATTTATTTAACGAAAATTGAACGAACAAGACCTAGATAAAATAAATAAATCAAGTCAAACAATTTTCCAATTTTTTTTTTATCGTTAATTTACAATTTTCATTTTTACTACAACTCTTAAGTCTATATCAATTCTACAATTTGTGATATCTCTCTATGGAAACGATTTAATTTTTCCGAGTACAACGAAAACATACTTTAACCTTTTATGTATGTATGTATGTGTATGTACATGCTTCCAAATGAAAATGTAGAAAAATGAGATGAATTCTATCAAATGGAAATTATTTTGTTTATGTCTTTTGATACTGTTCGTACCAATTTGTATATGGTATACGATAGTTACTCTGGAATTCTTGGAAAATTAGATTTTTGGCTTTAACTCGATGTTTGCGATATATCTTGCTAATACGAGTTTAAAAAAAATTTACAAAATTATCTATAAAATTCATCTGTAATTGGAATTAGCAAATTGTTGGATTTGTTTACATTAAAAAAAGGAAGTATTTGGACCGACGATTGGAACGAGATCGTATCAATTCGATTCTGTTTCCAATAATGTATATGGAATGATTTTAGTATGAAACTTTTGAGTAAAGAGTGTTTCAATTAGAAGTTTTAGCAAACAAAAAAAGAATATATCCCTTTACTTATATCACAGATTATATAAAGAGCAAATCAAAATATGAATACCGTTTCTCTTTTGAAATATTTCAATACAGCAGTCTGAACATGAGGTTTAGCAACATTTTGTCACAAAATAATATATAATTAAGGTTATTTATTGGTTTTGATTTCGAATTAATGTTCGGATTAAGCCAGCACCCAGTATGGCTAGTGAGTAAGGCATACTGGCATCCTGGGAGGGAGGTTTTTTCCCATTCCATTTTTAACCTTTTCTACTATGATTCTTTGAAGCGGTCGCTCAAATTTGTATGCTCAAATGGATACAAAATTTAATGAGCACATTAGGCAACTTAATACCAAATTTCGTATATACTAATTAAATAAATAAATAATCCGGTACCTGAAAGAAGTCGCACCATCTAAATCTGATATTTGTTATCACTTTCGTAATAATGATATTACTTACCTCTATTGTATAGGGTTCTAAAACTCAAGCAACACAACAAAGCTGAGAGTGGTATAGGGATGGTTCTGCTTTGGGAATATCAGTAAAACGACTTCTTATAGCTATGCTATCGGTCAAAGAGTTCAGAAAACTCTCTACGCCATTGTATTTTAATATAAATAACATAAATTTGTAATTACTACTGCCGTAGGTAAACCCATAGATTAAGATATAAATAGATGTTCCAATTGGAACAAAAATTAAAAATAAGTGGGGGGTACTTCTAATATGCGGACGTGTACCACTAGTTTCAATAAAAATTTAAAAGCATTTTTTGGTTTACTGTACGAACAAAGAAAGATTTCATTGTAAAGAAAGGCTACTTGGTTTTATTTTTTATTCTTTCATTAAGCAAGAATTCCACAATAAAACATTTACTGACATTAAAAAAAGAGACAAAGAATAAATTTATGTATGGTGACAAAGACGAACAATATTTTTTTATTTTTTTTTATAGCTTAATTTTATGGATACATTTTGACAGAAATTTCATAAATTTTTCATTGTTACAAGGAGTTCATCTTCTAATTCCATTTTGTTGATTTGATTGGTTTAACTTTTTTTTTGTCGATATTTATGTACAGAATTTAATTAATTTATTTTTTCAAAGGAATTATTTAGTGCATAAAGTTGAAGTAATGTAATACATATTAAAATATTAATTAAATGAATATTTAATTAACATTTGTTTTTAAAATTATATTTATGTATAAATATTTAATATTGAAAATTGACAGTAAACAAAATTCCGCGAATTAAAAAAATATTTTTTTTTATTTATTTTAAAAATGAATATGTATATGTAAACTTTACAAAATAGTAAATACATATTTGTGTAGTCATAAAACAAATTAAATAATTTTGACCATCAAAAAAAGCGCACAATTAAATTACTATAGTGTGTGTATAAATTTGTACATTCATATACAAATTCAATGTTGATGTGTTAGTTTACATAAAAAAAATAATTCATTCCCTAATAATTATGGCGGTAAACTAACACAGACGTAATTTTCTATAATAGTTATGGCAGTAAACTAACACAGACATAGTTTGTTTTGTATATAAAATTTTACTGACAAAGTTGGGTGTCCCTTTCACACAACCAATAAATTTATATTTTTATCTCATTTTAAAAATACTGACAGTAAATTTTTGTTTTACGCAATCTTTATTATATCTTAATCTATGGTTATAGCAACTGTTAAGCAAGATGAAAGCTCATGGTGGCATCAATCTTTATAGAGATATACATAGTGCAAAAAAGAAATAAAAGTTATATTTTTATTTACGGCACAGATAATTATACTAGATGAACATTTTGTATGGCTCAAATTTACACAAGTAAATTCATGCTACGTAAAATAATGCAACCGAAATCTAACCAAACAAAAAATAGATGTGCATATAAAAATGCATATTTTCATCTTTTTTTTGCGCACGACTACTTGATTGTATAAAAAAATAAAACAAAAAACCAAACAAAAATAGTATACGAAAATATGAAAATTTTGTTTTATTTTTTATAAAATAAAATAATTGTGTGCAAAAAAAAAAAAAAGAAAATGACGAAAATATTTGTTTTTGTATGCACATCCATTTTTTGTTTGGCTCGATTTCAGTTATATTAATTTGATACATAGTATGAATTTAGTTGTGTAAATTTGAGCCATACAAGATGTTCATCTGTTATAGTTATCTATGATTATGGCGAGAATAAAGAAGCAGAACAGTGGCAACGAGAATTAGTAAAATTTACGTGTAATAATCGTTAAGATGACAATATCACTAATAATTTGTTTTTACTAATGGAGATGATCGCAACGTTGAGGGGACGATTGGCGTGCCAGGCAGAAGGAAAGCAACAAACAAAAAAAATGGTAAATGCATATATAACTACGATTCATACGAAGATCTCGAATCGCATGAAGAAATTTGTATATTTCGACGGCTACTATGATAACACTTCAAATGGTCAATTTGCTGACAGAAAAACTTTTATAGCCGGTTATCAAAAGTTTTCCGAAACGATTTCGCTACTAACAAATAACACCATACTTTTTAACAATGAAGTGAACGAGCTTAATCGCATTGTTGGCAGCAAAAAATCGCAATTTACGAGAGCCAGAAGTTGAAGGAAGAGGCTGGCGAAGATTATTCCGAGTATGCAACACCTGATGATTTTAAAGTGTTGACATTTGTGCAAGGCTCAACCAAACTCAGCGAATAGATGCAAAACGACATAGCTGAATTAGATGCTGATGTGAGTTATAATCTAACATTAAAAATTGTCGTCAAATTTACGATACGGTTATGAAGCCATAAAGTCGAAAAAACCATCGACGTTTTGAGAGCAAAAATGTCCAGCGTTTTTCATTGATTTGCTAGGCTTGTCCAACATTCAAACTGGATTTTGCAATGCTATTGAAAGCTGTTCAAAGAAATGATGGTATACGTATTTGTGCCGATTATTTAACAGGATTGAATGATTCTTTGGAAACAATCATCAACTGCCAAAGCCGGAAGCATTGATCTGTCTGACGGTTTTTACAAGTGAAGATGGTTTTTGGGTCAATTTATGTTGATGAACACTCATTGTGGCTTATTCCAAGTAAACAGTTTGCATCCGGGGGTGAACCGAGCATTTTCCAACAGTTAATCGATACTATGATGAGCGGAGTTAAATACACTTTACCCTTCGTTGGAGATTTTATTGTTGGCGGGAGAGTGAGATAAATCACCACAATAACTGTTTCTGAAAAACCTTGGGAGCCGTTATTAAAATTGTTGTGAGTAACAATTGTGGTGAAGAGGTACCAAGAAGCTTTCTAGAAACTTAAAAAATGGTCACATTGAGCTTCAGACTGATCGTAATCCAGTTTTGGAAATTTTTGGACGAAGAAAGGCATTCTGGCAAACACGGCTAGCTGGTGCAGTAAACAGCACTCATCATGCTCTATTATGAGTTCACCAATAAATATGTGGACATACGAAGAATTTTGCGTATGCAGATTTACGGTCATTCGATAGTCTGCGGCGACGAGTGTTTTGCAATCGATACAGCAAAACAACTCCTAGTAATATTTGAGGATCTGCAATATGATATATGATAGTGCGTGCAAAACATTCCTTTAAGTCTTTACTCTCATCGAAAATGGGTGGCCGCTATCACCAAAGCAGATAAAGTAACCTGAGGTAGCGAAAATCCTTTTTTTAGCAACCATAGTAGCGACTATAGAAGGGTTCGTTTTTTATAATAATCTTATAGTTCTGGGTCACTGCAGTAGTAACATCCTTGCCGTGCTGCTCCAAGCTCGTCCTGGGGTGTTAGTATGGATGCTGTTAGTATTGAGCAAAGTTTCTGACTATCAATGTGCAAGGACTTTACGAACCTAGAAAGCTCTGTGAAAAATGCGCTATCAATGCAAAAGCACCAATCAAGTACACGTTGCAGCCGTGGGAAATGCTAAAAGGCCCGTGGCCTTGAAACCGGTTTCAGAAAGCTATATAGAAGGAGAAGGTGTTGTCAACCAAATTTTGCGCGATTTTTTAAAGTGCTATCGTTACTCACCTTTGCTTAATCTGGGCATGAAGTCATTCTTCTAGGTGATGATGGGACAAAGTAGTGCAATACAAAAATTGAGCAACATTTCAACCGTCATCACGGCGCAAGTGGAAGGTTTTGGAAGCGGGTGCAATTGCTTTGCACAATATACAAATAATTTTTTTTCAAAACCAGTTTTTGGCATATGCCGATAAAAACGATATTTTTGCACTGATCTGCAACAATGTAAACGATTTTCTGCATCTTTGTACAATTCTCAGCTTCCATTTGTAAGGCCAAGACGCAAATATTTTTAGAAGTGATGAATATACTTTTGAAGGACTGATCGTTTCTTATTATTTACCCTAGATTCATAATCACTGATCTATTAAGCAAAATGTCCACCTAAGATTTTTTGATAATTTGCCATAAAAAGCTTGTAGCTAGAATCAAAACTTTAAATCCTCCTAAATTTACATAAAAAAAATTAGTCGCACAGAAACACAACTTACAAATGTAAATTTTCAAAAAAACCATAACCAACAAAAAAAAATATTTCCCAGATAATCAAGATACGAGATTACACCTGAGCATGGAACCACAATAAAAATAAAACCTATTATCCTTAAAGGACTAATAATAATACAAAATAACTGTAATCTATCAAAGGAATTGTTTTTAATAATCAAACCAACAACAACAAGAAAATCTAACCTAGAAAAATGAATATACGACTAAACCGACCGAACAAAAAAGCTTGAAAATATTTGAATTTAAATAGGAAACTTCTCGATTATCTTTCTCGGCAGCACAATAGTACAAAATGAAAAACATAACCAATAAAATTAAATAAATCAGTGATAACAATAATAAAATTTTCCCACGAGTCCCATAAAAAAAAGAAAATAAATGCTTTAATGATAATAATACTGTTCATAATAAGAAGACGATACAGAACTCATATATGTATAGAGAGAGAGAGAGACATAGCCAAGAAAGTATAATAATAATAATAATGATAGTAATAATCATAATAATATGACAACAACAATTTTATACGTTAGAAAACCTAGGCAAAAAAAAAAAATGTCACAAAACTTTGCTTAACAAATTGCTGTTGTTGTTCCCTCTCATTATTGTTTATGACAATAAAGTATACACCGAAAGTTTATGCTGGGAAAAAAGCACAAAAAAAATAATTTACAAGAATTAAAATTAACTC
The DNA here is from genome assembly GCA_963556175.1 of Tipula confusa. Lineage (NCBI taxonomy): Eukaryota > Metazoa > Arthropoda > Insecta > Diptera > Tipulidae > Tipula > Tipula confusa. The sequence goes on along the minus strand of OY744477.1, from coordinate 32,825,612 downwards.
ACACACAAAGCTTTTATCCTTTGTGTGCGAGAGTAAATTTTGAAGTTTTACTGAGCTGAAGGTTGCATCTGCTAATTTAACGTTTAAAGTCATTCTAATGGATAATATATATAAAGCCGCTGGGGATACGAGATGGAGCGAGAAAATAATAGGAATATATAATCGAATACATTTGTTAGTGTTTTGTGTTCATGGAACTGTTCTATTCTGTATTTTTAGACATCAAGCTACATAGATTACGCGGAATTAACTTTGTTTGTGTTTGTTTACATCTACGCTATGCCCAAAACTCAAATTGTTTTTACGTTGGGGCTATTTACATGTCTATAGAAATATTTGAAATTCATGACATACTAAAAATTGCACATGGCTTTGTTGCTATATGGCAGTAACAATTAGTGCAAAATTAAGCAGAATCCGGCACGAAATTTATCTGAGAGGCAGCAAAGTGGAAATATTCCACTATCAGTACGGACCAGTCATAGCTTGTCCTAACGCAAATACCGTTACCACACAACAAATAAAACCAACATAAATAATTTATGTCCATAAAAAAAAATTCTCGTTATGACGTAATTATGCAAAGTTCCTAAATATTATTGCTCTCGCATTTAGTTACGTTATGCCTGTAATAATACATCGGCCCACATCAACAAATCATATTCTAATTCTTGTTAATCGTTTAAATCGGATTTAAAAAAAAGAAATAAAACTTTGGTGCGGATGTCTGGTTTTGGTGCCTGTCTAATTTAATTTTAGCGTATAAAGCTCGCATACACATAAAAATACGATAAAATTGGCATTAATGAGATTAAAAATGATTTGGTTTCAAGGTATAGGGGCAGTGAGATTTTATGGTTACCGGATTTTTTTATTAAATTAGTGGACAGATTTTATATACAAACGTAATATGGTTGAAATTCGATTATCACATTTTGAACGAGGGACGCATTGATGTGTTTCAAAAATAACATGCACAACTTTAATAGTTGGTTACCATTGTACTAAATGCTTCATCTTTCTTACTATCAATTTTTCTGTAAAAATATCCAATTTATGTCAAAATATTATTGTTGAAGATGCTATGATGTACCTCAAAACAAAAAACAATTTAGTGTACGTTTCCACCAAAAAGTTGGTTGTTTTTTTTTACATCGCACCTCACACGGATAGCATACATTCTCACAAATATTGCGTCTCAACACAAAATTTATTACCAACACATGCAAACAAAAAACAACCGATTTGTAAAAAAAACAACCGATTTGTACTAATGAAGAGAACTTTTGCTGTTGTTTTTTTTTACATTGGTACTAAAATATAAAATTTCCTCTAGGAAATTTTAGGACAACCCTTCATTTATTTAGGAAAGGTCATTATCATATATTTTTGTTGCGATTCAAATTTAAATAAAAGTTATTTATTTCTTTAAAACACTAATAGCCATTTATTTTTTATTAAACTTAAAACATTTTAGATTTGCAACCATTTACAATACATTTTTTTGAAAAAAATCAACTTTAAAATTCAAATATTTAAATTTATAATTCTAATACATAGAATTTTAGTACACATATACATAAAAAAATTAAAATATTTCCCTTTGTAAAAAAAACCACCGGTTTTTTGGTCGAAACCAAGACTAACAAATTGTATTTTTTAGTACTTGTACAATTTGTCAATATTATCTCGCGACCCCAAACACAGATGGTGCTCTAATAGTTTGTATACATTTCTTATTATCATTGGGGAAATTTATTGGCTCATTTGACGTTTGAAGAGATTCAATACAAAATCTTCCTCTTTTCCTGCGACTTGCGATGCGAACACATAAGAATATAAAATAATTTTATTTATTTCATTAATAAATAACAAAATAAAAAATATAATTTTGTAAATACACATTGTGCAATAAAACAATCAAATATTGAGTTTTTTTGACGTGATAACGTTTTTAAACTCAGAACTAAGGCTAGCATGTTCGGAAAATCGAATGAAATTTGTCCTTGTTTGCATGGAGACTACTCATTAAGTATAAAGTATTACTTCATTCTAAATATATCATTGCGTAGGTTCATCTGTAATCTCGATGCATCATTTCCTTGTAAATTCAAATTGTGGACAACAGAAGGCGGTAAAGGGCGCGCCGCGAACCTCTGATTAGAGCGATTTAACATGCTAGCGAGAGAATGCATTAACTGATCGAACCAATTTTGGTGTTAAAATTTATGTAAAGAACAGTGCAATTAAATTAAAATTAAAATAATTAATATCCACATTAATTATAATTAAGAAAAAAAACATAAATTTCAAATTATACAGTCTGAATGTCTCTCTAATTGCCTAATTATTGCAATTATTTGTTTTCAAATGAAAGTTGGTATTACAATAATGCATACATTGAGGCGAATTACATAAAAATATGTGTGAAATGAAACAATATAAATTAGTACATATTAATAGTAATAGATGTCACTTTACATCTTCAGTGTAGTACTGAAATACAAGAATCGTTCTCTATGCCGCTCTTTATGACTATGAGAGAACAGTAGCCAACATTTTTCACAATTTCAAAAAAAAAAACAAAAAAGGAACATCACCGCAGAGACCTTGCCCTTCATATCATATTTCTCGTACCATCGACCAATACTTAATCGTTTGTACACCACCAATGGCGCGGTTGCTAGTAATAAATAAATCGATTTTAATAAATCCATACAGTCTATCATTTCTCACACTACATATTTACGTTATCACGTATCACTAAGGCGGTGCAGACGAAACAGCCACCTCGTGTTTTTTTTTTTAATTTTATTTCCCAACATTCCGCGACTATTATAAAATTAAGCATGTTACTTCGAGCCGGATACTAGTGAAATATAAAATTAAGTGATAATTGAAGAGTGAATTAAAGAGTGCGATAAATCAAACTTAAAGTTCCTTCTTTCGTTTTGAGTGGCAATTTGCGAAATTTTGATTATTTTTGTGAAAATAGCAGAAGGTCGATGTCTTTATCGTATCGCGTCGCGTCTCGAAAAAATAGCGAATGCTACTAGGAGTACGAAAAGAAGGAAACTAGTAATGACTTCTCAAGAAGCTTGGTGTATAATTAAGGAGAGATTTGATAGTAAACAATATGTCGTTGCTAATTTATTGGAAAGGGTCACGGACCAACCTGCCATAGTACAACTTTTGGCTTGGATATTACATCACATGTCTGATGTGATGGAGGAAGTTTTTAGAGGATTTAAAGCCCTTTGGATCGCTAGATATATTCGAAGAAGGTTTTCCAACACTTAAGCAGTTTGAAGAATTAAACTAAGCAGCCAAGTTATTCTGGTATCCAACTAGTTTCCAAGCATTACTTCCCACGGCGATTCGCAAAATTCGAGACAGTTCCGGAAAAATTCCAAAATTGCAGATTTTTATTGGATTCTGGCGCACAAGCATCTTTCATGTCAGAAAATTGTATCCAGCAACTAAAACTCCCAAGGAAAAACGCAAAAATGTCCAATCAAATTCTTAACTTCTGATGCATTACGTACCAGAGAAATGGCTTTGATTACTCTATTTTCATGCTATGATGATCAACAAGTTGGGATAGACGTGTTGATATTGAATAAACTGCCAACTAGATTGCCAAGTCAATACATCCACGTAAGTAGTTACAATGAACTGTAATTTACAGCTTGCAGATCCCAATTATCACAAACAATGATTGGAGCTGATAATTTTTTCAATGTTTTGAGAGAAGGTCGCATTAAAATTAATAATAAAAAGCTATAGTGGCACAAAAAACCATGTTTGGATGGGTGCTAGCAGGAGAATTAAATCATTGTACTACTGATGAGAAACAGCAACCTAAGTTACAACTTTCACGCAAATGTGAATATTAACGAGACATTAAGAAAGTTTTGGGAATTGGAAAAAATTCGAAGCTGCAAATTACTGATCAACGATGAAAAACAATGCGAGATACACTTCAAAACAAATTACAGGCGTGATTCAGAAGGTAGATATATATAGTTTAAATCCCATTCAAAGACGAAACTCCAAAATTGGGGAATTCACTTTACAAAGCAACGAAGCTTGAGTTAGGACACGCGAACTATCCTTTACTAATACATTTAACCGTAACGGTACGAGTTTTTATCTACCACATCATTGCGTAGTAAAAGAGTCCAGTAAGACAACTAGAATTCGAATAGTGTTCGATGGATCTTGCAAGTCTATAGCAATGGTTTGTCGATTAACGACAATATGCTTATTGGTCCAACAATACAACCCACTCTTTGGATAACGTTATAAAATCTTCGTTATCATAAAATTGCTCAAGATTAAAATTATCAACAGATGATAGTAGCTGACGAGAATCACGATTACCAAAGAGTATTAACGAACCACTGAAACCCTTCGTGCTTACAATGGCAACCTTCGGGTTAGCAAGTTCAGCTTTTCTAGCGATTAGAGCTCTACATCCTCAGGTAATTAGAAATGATTTTTATGTTGATGACCTAATTACAGGAGCAGACTCATTAGAAAAGGAAATGGAATTAAAAAGCCATTAACCAATGGCCATTAAGCCAAAATCCTTAACTTCAACGAAACGTACTTTAATCTTCAATGGCTCTAAAATATTTAACCCGTTAGACTGGGAGTCATCATCGAAATAATTGCAAACATATTGTTTCAAACGCTTTGGCTACGAAAGTTAGAATGGGATGACCAATTACCAGATGACATTTGCAAAGACATGGAGTCAACTGAAGCAAGCGAGTTCATAGAACTAACAAAACTACAGATCGAGCTCTACATTTCCAATAAGAAAGTAGAACTACATGGATTCTCAGATACAAGTGAGCGAGCATGTTCTGCAGTAGTATATTGTCGAATGACAATATATGATGATACTACAAATGATGATGTAACTACTCATGTACCCTTGGTCGCATTTAAGACTAAAGTTGCTCTAATAAAACAAGTTAGTCTTCCAAGAGTAGAGTTGTGTGGAGCTTGTCTTTTAGCACTAGAACCACGTTAAGTCAAATCAAAATCCAGCTGATTATGCATCAAGAGGAGTGTTACCATCAGCATTATTCTGCGACAGTGGTGGAAAGGTCCTGCATGGTTGTAGTTGGAAAGTGAATATTGGCCCAAATGCGATGGCCCAACTAACGGTAAACGAATTAGACGATTTAACCAGGCAGGTAATAAGATACGTCCAAAGTATCAAATTTGTCGACGAAATAAAGGAGCTAACAGAACACTAAATAGAAATGGTCATCTTCTTCCACTCATACCGTTTATCGCTGAGGATGGCGTATTTACAGTTGGTGGAAGATTATAAAATTCAATGAGCCAATTTGACTCGCAGTACCCCATCATTCTACCCAAATCCCATATCCTAAGTAGAATGGTAAATTCCTATGTCCATAGTAAATATCTACATACTGGCCTTTCTTTAATATTCCATCTTATCCGCCAAAATTATTGGATTGTCAGAGGCAAGAGTCTAGTGAGGAAAGAGTTAAAAAAATGTGTTATATGCTTCCGGCCGTATTTGTGTGTATGGTTACAAAAGTCATTTATTTGGAAGCAGTAACAGATTTCACTAGCAATGCGTTTATTGTTGCTGCTTTGAAGCGATTTTTATCTATAAGAGGGGCTCCAAAAGAAATATTCAGTGACACTGGGACAATTTTTTTTGGAGCAAGACAGCAACTTAAAGAAGTATACAAAATGTTAAGATCAAAAGCATTTACTTAATTACTAATTGCAGAATATTTGGCACAAAATTCGAGTCATTTACAAACTGTGTTCGTTTTATGACGTCAATATGACTAACGTCATATAAAGTTGCCTTTTTAGGTGGTTTGTCGAACGCCCATTGCGTCTTTTCTTGCACCACTTTGATCTGTTACTTTATCAAATAACACTAATTCGCTGATCGCAAAAGTTCTGTGCTAATCCCTGCATTACCGCCTATTTTACATATAAACCTTTAGGTGTTCTCATCTGTCCTCCTAACAATAGCTTAAAAGGAGCCATACCGATTGACTTTTGGTAAGAATTCTTAAGGTAACGTTGTAGGTGAGGTACCTACATGTTTATACCACTTCACCGGATCATCTGCCGAGCTTGGCTAGAGCTGGAATGATGGTTCAGTTGAGTCACTCGATTATGCCGTTACCAGACGATGGGATACCCATCATAACCAATAAACCCGCTGATGTAAAGCATGGTGCTCGGTCAGATACTATAGTGAGCCGAATTTTCAAAAACCGAAATTGCGGTTTTTCTTTTTTGGTCAACGTGTTTGTTGGCTAGACCCACATTTCGTGTTTTTTTGCCTCAGTAGAATACAGGATATAATTTGGAGTTTCCACTGGACCTCTGTAATAGGGTTGTCTCAAGTCCAATTTAGCAGACATTCGTGTGTAATTCAGTCTCTGCTACTTCTGAGTAAATTATTAACCCTGGTCTAGAAATCTTCTGTATCTGTATCTTTCTTATGATATATGATTCCTTAATGTAAGAAATATTAAACGACTCATCCCAGTCCATTGGCCAATACTGTATATTCAGGCAAGAACTTCCTCAATACTACGTCATCTGGTGTTAACATTGTAATGGTTTGTCGTATTAGTTGTCCTTCCTTGAATTACGTCATATGGTAACAAAACGTCAACATTCAAAATATAAGGGTCTACATTCAAAATATAGTTTAAAATTATTCTTGTAATCATTAAATAAACGATTGGTTGTTTTCTCGTATAAATATTTAAAAAAGCAAGCTACTTAAAAATTTTCTAGTTGACTTTGTCCATTCAACAGCATGATAACGTAAAAAAAAATACAAAACAAAAGAAATTTTAGTTAAAAATATTTTGTATATAGTTTAAATTATTGAACACCCTTTAAAAAACAAAAAATCTGTCTGTTTCGTTTTTGTTTCGTCTGTTTTACTTCGTATATTAAATTTCACTAAAATAATCAGTGCTTCTTTTTAAGGGGAAAACGTATCAAATAAAACAAACGCAACAAAAAATTAGGGGAAAAAATATTATTTAATTGATTGTTTTTAAAATTATAAGTCATTTATATAATATATTATTTTATATTATTTATATATTATAAATTATTAATAAAAAAAGCTTTTAATAAAGAATTTTCTTGAACAAATTCATTTGTTAAGGCAAGCGTTTCCTTGCTTCCACTGACGCTTCATCCCTGATTTATATATATATATATATATATATATATATATATATATATATATATATATATATAAATAAATAAATATATATATATATATATATATATATATATATATATATATATATATATATATATATATATATATATATGGCGAAAAATACGTGAAATCACAAATTTTTGTAAGTCATGTTTGAATTTTATGATTTTTATGTTTTGAATGTGTAGCCTTGATTAAAACAAACATTTTGAGACACTTAATTTTTTTTGGTTGTTGTTGTTGTTAAAGATACAGGGTGTCAAAATTTGAGAAAAATTATAATCATGGTATTGTATTTATCGCAATAAAATAAAAAATAATTGTCTGATAATTATGATTTTGGGTTCATTTTAGAGGTAAGTTAATAAGGATTTCTAAAAAAATATAAAATTAGTATGTTGTTTAATTCCTTCTTCTCTAAATTTCCCGCCAAAATGTTCTCTTTAAATTTTCTCAAAAACCTATTTTTTTTTTTTTTTTTTTTTTTATTTAAAGTTTTTGACAACTTATATTTTACAACATATCAAAAAACTAAAATACCGTTATTTTTTGTTTTCTTGCAAAATGCGTTTTAGTAAAAGCAGTATTTCATTTTTATATGGAAAAACTGTATTTCAGTGGATATTTCTCAGTGTTTTGAAATTGTTTACAAAAAGGATAGTTTAGTTACATTATTAATATTTATTATTGAAATTACATTGCATATATTTAAAATTTCAAACCCAAATTCTTTTGATAATTTTATTTTATTGTTTTACATTAAATCTTATTCAAATTAAAAATTACAATTTAAATTTAACATAATCGTCAGAATTAGAATATTTTTTACAATTCAAATAGCCATCCTCTGTTGGAATAACTGCATGGAAACCGTGAGTTCCTTTTACTGTTTTTAAATCTTCAAACCTAGTTGCAAGTTTGATTTGCTTGGATTTATGTTCAGCGTCTGAACAAAATCCAAAATTAATATCTGTCTTAAGCGTTTTAGCCCATTCAAATAATTCATCTGCATTGGTTATTGTGCTGCTGTATTCCATTGTGAGACTAGCTCTGGATGCCATTCTTTTGATGGTACCTCCTACTCCATCACATGAAGTCAATCAATTCATCGTATAGCGCAACCTTCCTTTGATCTTCGGTTGACTGATTCAATAGTGGCACGATTCCCGGAACCAAAGATGTTGATAATGTTATTGAAGCTAAATCTATTACTTTTTGCTGCTGATGTTTTGGCCTGGCTTCTAACGTACTCGGATATATAGGAGACTTTCCAAGAAAGGGTAACACTTCATTCATTTTTTCCAAAACAGACACATTTTTTAAATAACACTCTTCACTATCACTGCTATTATCGTTATCAGCTATTTGCGGTGTTAGAGGTGATGTTGTTGATGGTCCCGCAACTGGTGACAACTCTGGTTCTATTTTTCGTCGTTTGCAGGTAATATTTACATAGCACGTTGAACAGAGATACAAATTGTCTTGATTCTTAACTGATTGTGGCATAAATTGCTTAACATAATCCGTAACTCGTTTTAGTTTACTCGAACACTTTGAATCGCGATATGGTTTACAACACTTTTGAAATTTATCCATTATCAAATTAAGCGCACTAATACTTATTTATCCACTTAAACTTACACTCAGTTTAACTGTTACTTTTTCAAATTTTAAAAAATCTTGCTCCTTATTTAAAACGTTGTCTACAATTTTACGATGTCAACTAATCAAAAAGTTAAATGTTTACTCTTATTTATATCACAATGTTCATTTTTTGTTTTCAAAAGAATTACTCATCGTTTAACAGGTACGCTTGCGTCAAGTAAAAAAATCAACCCCCAATAAAAAAAGGGGAAAACAACATTTTATTTAGTATTTTTTAAAATAACGCAAGAAAGAAAAGGAATTTATGGTACTACGACTAACCAAACGATATAAACCAGGGGGTGGCACCTCATAATTCTGTGACTCATACTTAAATATGACGCAAAATTGAACTACAAATAATAAACAAAATACACAAATTAAGTGAACTACCTCTTTTGTAAACAATTTCAAAACAATGAGAAATATCTATATAGCTTTCCATATAAAAATGAAATACCTCTCTTACTAAAACGAGTTTTGCAAGAAAACAAAAAATAACGGTATTCTAGTTTTTTGATATGTTATAAAATATTAATTATCAAATTCTATAAAAAAAAAAAAAAAAAAAAAAAAAAATAGGTTTTTGAGAAAATTTAAAAAGAACATTTTGGCGGGAAATTTGAAAACGAAGAAATTAAAGAACACAATATTTTTATATTTTTTGAATAATCCTTATTTAATTACCTTTAAAACGAGCTTCATATCATAAATATTGGATAATTAGTTTTCTTTTTATAGCTATAAACACTACATCAAGTTTATCATTTTTCTCAAAATTTGACCAATTTTGACACCCTGTATTTTAAAAACCAACCGCAACAAAAAAAAACCATGTGCTACAAAATTTTTATTTTAATCTAAACTACAAATTCAAAACATAAAAATCATAAAATTTCAACATGACTTATGGTCCCATATACCAAATTTGTGATTTGACGTATTTTTCACCATATATATATATATATATATTTATATATAAATTATTACCACATAAATAATAATATTGTCAAAAATATCGTCTAGCAGTAGTACAATCTAAACAACAAATTTTAATTAGAAACATGTATTGTAATTTTAGAAAATTTGTGAATGCATATTAGTTATTTATTTTTAGATTAATTGGAAAATGATAACACAGATTTATATAGATAGATATAGTTATCTATCTTCAAACAAATAGTACCAATATTAATTTATGGTTGTTGCTTTAAATTTTAAGTTATTTATTGGATTAATTTTTGTGTTATTAAATGTTTCAGCTCAAGATGTCGTAGGGCAATCATTGAAAGCTTAAAATAATTTCATCTTATTGCTGCTGGATTGATGTTGTAGAAATCAATATTTCATTATTTAATGTGTAATTTAAATTATAAATTTATTAGTGTGAAGTGTGACTGCGGTAATTAATCAAAAACCAATATTTAAAATATACATTATATATATATATATATATATATATATATATATATATATATATATATATATATATATATATATATATATATACATGTATATATATATATATATATATATATATATATATATATATATATATATATATATATATATATATATATATATCAATATATATCATCTATATTATAAATATGTGTTACTATATAAGAATTTATAACAATTTACTACAAATTAAAAAAAAAAAATTAAAAAATAAATATTCTTCAATTCTACTTTGCAATTTTATCAATGCATTGTCGACGCAAATCTGTAAATATAATTTGGACTAAAGGTGCAAATACGTATGCGTATGTAAAATGTTAAAAACATCCGCATACTAACCAATCAAATCAACACATATAAACCATGTGACTAGCTTCACCAATCAAACCACACGTATGTGGACAAAATCTTCGTACTTTATTTAAAAACAAATTTAAAACATTTTTATCTCCGTTTTTACTTTGATTTTATTTTGCTAAGCAACATTATCTCCGCAAACGTGTGATTTGATTGGTGAAGCTAGTCACATGGTTTATGTGTGTAGATTTGATTGGTTAGTATGCGGATGTTTTTTACATTTTACATCCGCATACCATGTTAGGAGAAAACCACAATGAAGCTAAATGTTCTAACTTCTGATAATATTACCAAAAAATCATCCAGAAGACGGCTTAGTAATTAGAGAAGTGCATATTCCATGTAACTTACATACTGGATTAATATTGATAGACTTCGGATTCTTATATAAATACATTTTTTTGAATCCAGGTGAACCTGGATAAATGCAGTCCTGAAGGTGCGGTTCCTGGATAAATGCCGTAACTAAACAAAGATTAGCAAATTCCTTTTTCATTAAAATTGCCGATTCTGGCAAGTTCCTTTTATATTAAAACTGCCAATACAGTATTTACTAAAATTACAATGAAAAATATTCTGGCTTACATTACTGGCAATTATAGCCATCTATCCAAGGCAATATAAACCGCCCTTAAATAAAGGTTTAGTGGAACAAATTGACTTATTTCTGGAACCCACTAAGAAAACTGTTGCAATAAGTGGGAATGTAATAGAACTGGTAAAAATATATTAAAAAGCTTGGAGTCCAAAAAAACTGCTGATTCCAGAACCTCAAAGTAAAATCAGTAAAATATTACTACAGCAGATCAATAAAAGAGTTAAACTGAAAATGAAAAAACCGTCACATTAATTACTCAAACAGAGAGCATCATCAACTCGAGACAACTATATCGTTCGTACGAACGATACCATCACAAATCCCGAAATACTTTTCCAAGACATTTTTTAATGAGATAACTTTTCCTGAAAAAACATTCAATCGTTTTGGAAATCCTGGTTCAGGAGTTATTTAAATACTTTCAAAGAACGAGGTAAAAGGAGAATAAGAAAAACTAACATCAATTTATATGATTGGTAGAAGAAGATAATCTACCATCCAACGAATGGTTACTTGGGCGCATAGTTCAAACTCATTTAAACTAGACCAGATGACCAAACTGATAGTTTTAATATTTAAAACTGACACAAGCAGCAATGCCACATGAAATTAGATCATCAAAAAACACTTTCAAAAGTAGTAACAAGTTGAACAAACTTTTGACAATACGAGGAAATAGCACAATAAAATGTGGAACACATTGGGACACAGCAGACGCAAATAGAAAATTACACCAAAGTGCTAGGTTACTATAGAAAACATGCAAATTAAGAACTTCTTCCATTTAGAATCTATCTTGTCAAAACCTAGTCACTATCAAACTTATATTTGTCTCAAACAATAAAACATCTCAGTAGTATATTGCACAAAAGTAAATATGGACTACGTAAATTATTAAAACCACTATGTTCCAGCATCTGGTAATTAATTCACATAGTAATCTCTGTGAAACGCTGATTAAAAAGTGATTAAAACGCTCTAGACGTAAAAGAATACATTCTCTATCATATAAAATGCACGATGTAAATATGAAAGGACATACAAATATAATTCCTGTGCCACCACCAACACCACTGCCAACATGGCGTTAATGGTATCAGGTGCTTAACACAACTTGTTCGATGATCTAGCACTTCGATGGTCTAGGCAATACCGTAAATAAAGTCAAATTCACATTGCACTCATAGTCGTACCAACTATTTTTAAATTTGGAAAAAAAATATGTTCCAATATACCTGAATAACTCCAGGTTTTCAATCGATTGGTCCTAACAGTTAATCATAACAATATCACAAAAAATGTTAATAAAACCGAATCATAACTAATTCTAACTCCAGGTTGTTAATCGATTGGTCCTAACAGTTAATCATAACAATATCACAAAAAATGTTAATAAAACCGAATCATTACTAATTTCTCATAGAATAAACGTCCTCGAGTTACGTCACGATCGAAAAAATGTTGATAACAAACATTTTGATAAAATATGTAAGTGTGCAACCCAATTTACAAAAAAAAAAAAAATACTTATGTACTAAAACCAACAATCGTTCACGTCACCGTTATATTATACTTGCACACTCGTCTACACAAACTAACGGTAGATTAAAACTAATTTTTTTGTAATAAATTATACCTTTTTTATTAATGGTATAATTTGCTGCTAAATCACTAAAAAAATTCACTCAAACACAAACACCCACATTAGTTTCACTATATTAAATTTTCACTAGTTTTTTCAATATCGATTTTCACTTAATTTTGTGACGATTTCTCAGTATATTAGAACAAGGCCGTCAATGCCAAACCAAAATCGTTTGACTACTAAACATTTTTGCTTTTATTTTTTGTGTTTTTGTTTTAAAATTTGTTTTATTTACAAAAACCAGTCGAACACACACACAGTTATATTAAAACAATACAAGTTTACCGGTTTCATCGGTTTAAATCAAAGCAGTCATTAATCCTTTATAGGAAGCCCAAATGTACTCATACATAAGCTGTAAAAAAATTGAGAAAAATTTAACCTATGGAATGTATTTGTGAGATTATGTCTTCGTTTATATACGATTGTGAATCCAGTGTAGAAAACAAAACAAAAACTAAAGGAGAAATAAAAAAAAAATGAACGAGTGTTTATTGTTTTATTTCAACTGTTTATTTTTATATCGCTCTCACTACGAGTGTTATGCTCAAATTTTTATGACGTAAATTAAAAATTATTTCATATGGTTTTTTGTCGTACAGGTTACATTTTTTTCTCTCAATTGGACTATATTTTAACCCGCAATTATAACCGACTTATTTTTTCAGATCTGATACTTAAGACCGATCAATTTTTTCGATCCATAAACGATAATCACTTGTTCTGGATTGACTATTCTGGCAACCATCCAATAACAGTGCATTTTCAGAAACTAGCAGTGGGAATCTTTAGTCATTGATCATTAACCGTTTCAAAATTACCTCACAATAATAATTAACCAACAAAGTTCCACCATCACCTAAGCGTAGGCGTACACTTCTTTTATTTCAAGTGCTCAATACTATAAAAAGTCCCACCCTCTTGATCCTATTGCTAACACTAGCCTAAAAATGCTAGAAGGAAGTTGTATGATGCATATTCAACTCATAGATCATTAAATATATTCGTTTTGGAACTGCTCTCGGACCTGATGGAGTGCCGATTGAGTTATTTAAGAATGTTCCCGACATTAAATTCAATGCGCTTCCTACAGGATGATAAAATCTATGCTAAGATTATTCTTGACAGATTAGACGATTATTCAGATTTTCCGCCAACCTATCAAGCCGCTTTTTTGACTAATCATTCAGCCGATGAACGCCAAGTGCTTGATGAAGAGTGGCGTGCTGTAAATATAGGATTTTCGTTTTCTAAGATTAAGCAAGGGTATCCCCTTTCTCCAAAGATTTTTAACTTTATTTTAAATAAAGCGTTGATAACACTGGCTGATCAATTTCCAGAGTTAAGACTCAATCAATGTCGGGCATTGCAGCTTCCCTCATCCTGCCTTCCACCTAATAAAATTTAGCTGGAGTATCCTTCAGTACTGTGGAAACAATGCAATCTCGGCACTCAAACGACTGGTGCAGCAACTTCTAAGAGCAGAACCACCATTTCGCAGGTACAGAAGTTGTTGTCGGTGACGATGCCTCTTACAGCAGTTAAATGCAAAGTAACGGTTTTCCGCTGGTAAAACGATAGATTTTATGTCAGCAATTTTGAATCACATTTTTGAATAATTAACCTTGACTCAACTAAATTTACACAAATCGAAACCGAACTAAATTAAAATTACCTAAATCAACAACAACAAATAAAATATGAAAATAATTTAAAAACTTTTACTAAAGTTAAATTAAAGTGAATTTAAAAAATAAAACAACAACACCACAAATTATTAAACGCAGATGGAAATTTTCTTTAATTCATTTCATTCTCGTCGTCGTCGTTGTTGTCTTTAAATAAAACCACCATCCACCCCATACCATGCACGCCATTTTAATTTCATTTCTTATCTTTATTTAACATAAAAGTAAACTATTTTAATTGCTTTATATAAACATAATTGTATAAATTGTTTGTAGTGTATTCGTATTGTTTGCCAACAGTATATACACTGTGTGCAAAGTGAATTCGAAAGCGAGCATTAACAAAAAAAAAAAACAAAAAAAAGCACAAAACACACAGTGAATAAAAAACGAACTAAAGATTATTTTGTATTAAAATAAAAACAAAAAAAAAAAACGTTTTAAGTATATTTTTTGCACTTGCTGCTACTGCTGCATGGTGCTTTTAATTTTGGCGTAAAGCGAGTTAAGGAAAATTATAAAATTGTGGTTTTAGGTTTCAGTGTGCTTATTTTCGTTTTTCGAATGGAAATTTTCATTTTACTTTATATTTAGTGGAATTTTAAAGATTTTTGTATGGGGTCACCAATAATATAATGGGGTCACCAATCAAAATTTTTTTGTTTTTTAACACTAAATGGTAAATTGTAAAGTATACAACTGTAATTGATGAATTTTACATTCTAATTATAAGCACCTCGAAATACCTACAGACGATAAAAGAAACGATATGGTATGCACAATATTCAAAGAACGTTTTATATTCTCATTTAGCAAAAATATCAAAAAAAAAAAAAAAAATTATATAAAATTGTGAACTGCATGTTAATTATTTTAGCTTTCATTAAATGAAGGCAACATTACTTGCTAGGCACTCCTCCCTCTCTCTCTATATTTATATACGAAACGATTTTCTGTGCAATTTTTCGAAATGAAACTTAATTAAAATGGACAAAAGTTATATTTTTTTTTGTATACACTATAAAATTGATTTTCATACTTTTCCAGAAGAATTTGAACCAGCACAATTTAATTTCCTCTCCCATTTTCATTTATCATCTTTATCTTAAATTTATTTATTTGAACTCGTGTTTATTGCTAATTTAATATCAATTGAATATTTCTGAAATATACATTTTTTTCTTAATTACCTACCTTGTATGTACCAAGATGTTCGACTACACATGGTAGATTTGCATCACGTCCCACTGCAACGGTTACATTTGGTATTGGCGATGAAAATCTTGGTTCATCCATCATAACTGAAAATTTAATTGATAAAGAGAAATCGTGATTAAAAAAATTGTTTATTGGAAAATGGGAAATATAAAAAAATTGACGTCAAAGACAATGAACAGTTGAAAGCAGTTTGAGCAAATTGATGACCTCGTCATATTTCAGCTTGCAGTTTCCATCGGAAGAAACTCCAACATTTGCTCGTTCGTAGCCTTTACATATATGAATATTGGTATATATATATATATATATATATATATATATATATATATATATATATATATATATATATATATATATATATATATATATATATATATTTTTTTTTTTTTTTTAAATTTTTAAATTTTTTTTTCACACCAGGAAGAAGTTGCACTGATCAACTCAATCCGGACGCAATATGGCAAACACATTGCGAAAAGGGTATACAAAATAAAATAAATGAACTTATAAAAGAAATGTATTAGGATGCTGGAATCTAAGTTCAATACAACAAAGTAAAATATATACTTCAACAATTGAGGAGTAAAGCAAGGATGCGTACTATCACCAAAACTACACTACGATACGCAATTTCATCTCGTGTCTTAAATCAGTAATACTGTAAAGGGGTAGGTTATGAAACAATTGATACAGAAACTGCAAAACACAGAAACAGAAAAAAAGAAAGAAGACCAGCAAAGATCTGGAAAAGAACTATGCTCGCAAAAGCCATGACTGGAAAGAAAAGCATTAGTCTTAAGATAATTAGGAAGAATAATTCAATAAATCTACCAAGATCGACAATGTACATTTTTTTTCATAACCTGCAACTTTTTTACACTGATCATAAATAATTTAAATATGGCAATACAATGCTGACATAAATGTACATAAATATAAAATTTGAGTGTCATTGATTATGAGCTAATTAAGTAAGTCCTCATCTGCATACAGTGAAAAATTTTGTTTTCCTAATCGAAACAAAAGTATTAATTTTATATTTTGGAGTTGCCAGAGCATAAACAAGTCATATTTACAAAAATTTAATTAAAACGAAATTGAAAGATGCTGAACATCCGCAGAATTGATTTTTTTTTGTTGTTGTCATTAAATTAATAATTGAAATATTTGTAATGATACACAACATCCTAATTACTTTGTTCTATGTAATATTAATAAATTTAACGATTTAATTTCGTGTATATGTCATTAGGGTTAACATTAATTTACGATAAGTCTAGAAAAAAAAAGATTGGTTTTTGAACGCTAACAATAATAATAAATAAAATACTTTAATATTAATTACAATAATAATAATAAAAATTTAATTTAATTAAAAATAATTTGGTTCCCTGTTGAATAAAATCTCTTCAGTCTAATTTATGATTTATTAATAGCAATTATAAGTATCATGCTCGTTAGACTATAACTTTTTTTTGTTGTGGTAAGGCGTAAAATACAAAAAAAAAAGGATTTTCCCGCCCTTTATATTTTCTTTGCTCTCCGAAACCACCCAGAACATAAACAGAAGCAAAAAACGAAAAACCACCAAAAAAAAAAATTATACAGATTTTACCACATAATGAAATTTAGAGTTAAAAATGATTTTACGCGGGAAAAAAATTGTTTTTGTTGTTGTTCGTATATTTTTGTCGTATAGCTATATCGTTGTTGGTTTAACAAGTTAATTTAGGTTTGGATGTCATGCGGGGTTATAAATTTGATAGTAAGGTGGATTTTTTACGCAAAAAAATATTGTGTTTAATGGAAGCGAGGTGACTTAGTTAACTGGTAAATTTATTACTACCTTGACCTACATACATTTAAGGTCTTGTAAAATATAGCGTTTAAAGTTTTAAAAATACTAAAATTTCATGCAAAAAAAAGGTCATTGAATTTCGATTCTACAGAAACATAAAGGCTCGGAGCATATTTTATAATGAGATAATTCCATTACTGGGAAAAAATTGTTGATTCCTAGGACCATATGAGATACTCCTACGTTTTATCAGTGCTAGATCACTTTTTCAAATTTGACCTCTTAACACCGTTGGTTTGTAGTCAATGCCTTACGCATAGCACAACCTTTCACGATTAAACGGGCTTTGTGGCGATTTATCTGCCTTTATTAAAAATACGGTGAATAATTCACAAGGTGAGCAGTTATGTCGATAGCTGCCCTAAAAGCTTATCCCTGACAGCTTACCCCATAATATGTTGTATTGCGAATCGTCAAATGTAAAATACTGCGAATCGTCAAATGTAGCAACTGGCATTGGTTCACATAACTCACCAGTGCTAAAACTTTTGAAGCTCGAGGTTTATTGTTCTTGAACGGAAGGCTTATCTTGTTGACCACATCAAAAATTAATCCATCTACAAAACCATTCCACAATTTTATCAAACTTTCGTGACTTTCATGTGCTTGATAACGATGCCATAAATTTTGTGAATTTCATGCCGCTCTAACCGTTAAACCAGCCTTACCTGACTCTGTCACATTGAACATTTCAGCATCTGTCTTTACTTAAACCAATTTTTGATTGTACACTTGAAATTGAAGTCGAACATCATATATAAAAAAGTAAACTGCCAAAAAGACTGCAACAAAAGTAAGAATGAATCAGGGAAATGTGTTTACTGCAGTTATTATCGCCCAGTAAATTACAAAAGCTGCAAGGTAGCCAAAGAGCTGCAAAGAAAGCACAGCAAATGCACAAATGGCTATAAGCAGGATGAAAATATCAAAATAGCACTGAGTTAGGAAAATCATGTCCTAATTCAAGAAATACTTTAGAAGCTAACCTCTATCAATTTACATCTGGTTGCACAGGACCAAATACTAGAATGTATGGGCGTATACTACTGAAAAAACAAGAACAAAGACTATGATCACTGGAAATTACATTGACGAGCCAAGGTCAAAAATAATAGAAAACGCTAGTAAAACTAGGGAAGTCACTGCGTCTCCTAGAAAAAATAATGATACACTATTTAAGAATTGCCATCTGGAAAGCAAATAGCCTTTTGCAAGGCATTTCAGAATAAGAAGTATTTTTCAACACAAAAAAATTTAAATATGGCTAATCTCAGAAAGGCACTTTACTAGAACTTCATATGCCAAAATACGTGGAAAAAGGATAGTTCTAAATTATTTTAAAGTCCAATAAACCATTAAACCACCTAACATCGTTTTACTAACAACAAAATCAAAGACTTTTGAAAGGATATTTCTCAAGAGACTAAAGCCAATTACACATAGTAGAAAACTTATACCAGCACATCAATTTGGGGTTCCGAATCAAGAACTCAACCATATAATGGGTACATACGATCACTGATACGATTGAGAAGGCCTTGAAAAAAAATAAAGTATCGATGTTCAGCAATATTCTTAGACGTTGCCCAAACATTTGACAAGGAACCGTGGTTTAAAATTTAAGCTGAAACGAGATTTGCCAAACTAAGGAACTGTTTTGGGTCCTTTATTATACCTACTGTATACAAATTATATACCATACATAGTAGAATCTAACAAACGTTCCTCTTGCTGATAACACAGCTTTTCTGATTACTGATTAATGAGGTTTGTTGAGTCAAAATGGAAACTTCAAGATGTTTTTACCTAATAAAGTGAATAACTTGAAAAAATTGGGACCTATCTGGAAGTATGGTATTCATATTGAGGCTGTTTAAGAATACAGTTAGGATAATGCAAACATTTCAAAACAAAGTATTGTGAAGCATTATGAATGCTATATGGAACATGCTATATGGAACGCAAAAATTATGTGAAAACTACTCTAACTTTTAAACAGCTCATGACATCAGTATTAATACTATGCTTAAAAATTCGAACAAACAGACAACAGGCAATATCAAAAAATAAGGTTCATCATTGCTCAAATGTTTCTTATTAATGTCCGCGTTAAAATCAAGGTTAATGATTCCACTAGTTCTTCTTCTTAAAATTAAAGTCAATGGATACATCAATACGATTAGCATTCGTTTTGGAAAAGAGTCTCTGTTTTAAATGTTTTTATTCAGGACATACAGCGCACGCCTCCAAATCAAAATTCATATCAAAAATTGAAGACCCTAATTCAGACAATTAACAAAAACAATCACACTCATAACTAACATATGTACTGAACCAAACCGAAGCACATCCACATGCATCGTCACCAATAACCGCTTACACCAACAAGCGAATATTCTGTCCAAAATAGCGTCATTTTCCAAATTTATCATGGTTCCGAATTCTGCTTACGAGTATTTATTGCCTTCTGCAGGAATAAATATGGCTGGTATTCATGACAATCTACAACAATGCAGAATTTTACTTAACAATGGATATTCTTGTATCACATTCACTAAATTTTCACATACCTAAAATTTAACATCAAAGTTTTCAATACACCAGTCACAGCGCAGAATACGATTTTTGGTAGGAGATTTAAACCATTGTTCCAATATCAATACTACATTGCTTAATGTTGACCCATGCATAGACATTGACAAATCTCTGCAATTATTCTGGAACGCCGAAGAAGTATCCAGCACCCATGTTATCAGATTTTAAGCGAAAGTACGAAATTTTGTACGGTGCAACAGTTAAATGAAACAAATTTGGCCGGTTTATTGTACAACTACCTAAGAATATTTAAAACTAGGACATGTGGAGAGAATTCAATGTTTGGATCATCTATAAGAATCAAGACAAAACGTTGAAAAACAAACTC
Source organism: Tipula confusa (assembly GCA_963556175.1). Classification (NCBI taxonomy): domain Eukaryota; kingdom Metazoa; phylum Arthropoda; class Insecta; order Diptera; family Tipulidae; genus Tipula; species Tipula confusa. Next base: position 32,804,965 of record OY744477.1, on the reverse strand, counting down.
CGGCATATCTCGTAAACAAAAGCTGCTATTTTGCCTAACCAAAGTAGTTGTCTGTGCAAATATCGCAAAAATGTAAGAGGGACTCCCAAAGAATAGTCTAAAAATTTGACTCATCATCCGATATAGAGCACTTTCGACTAACGAAACTAACGATTTTGGTAATGATAGAGCCAATCTGATACACTTATTTGAATCAAAAGTACAACCAAGGTATCTACCGTTGCTCTGCCATTGAATGGCTGAGTTATCAACGACCAACACACTCGTTGTCGTTTTTGACTTGACGGTTTTGGAGTTAGTGAATATGACAGCTTGGGTTTTGGTAGTGTTAACCTTAATTTTCCATAGTTATAAAACTGTAGAATTTCAAGGTGTCCTGCTACCAGTTTTTGGATATCGTCCGCAAAAACAGCCAATTGGCAAGATTTGGGTGTGGGTAGGTCGATGGTGAAAAGATTGAAGAGAATTGGACTCGATGGGATATCGAATGTTCCTGAAGATTCTCCATGTATATGCACATGGAAAGAGCGCTTATGAAGAAGTGATTAGATTATTTTAAGTATGAAGATTGGAAAGTTCATCCGATGGGGTTTGCAAAGGAGTCCATCGTGCCAGACTGAAACAAATGCTTTCTCAATATCAAGCATAATAAGTCTAGTAGACTTATTCATATTTGACATTAAGGCAACATGCTCACCAAGTCGAACGAAATGGTGCTGAGCAGAATGACCCAATCGGAAACCGAACTGGGGGTCAGCTAGAATTTTATAACTTTCTACATGGGAAAGTATTCTAGTGAGAATGGTGCGTTCTAGGATTTTTTCTAGACCAGGAAGTAGGCTGATTGGCCTATAACTGGACTCATCTGAAGATGGCTTATTTGGTTTGTGAATTAGAATAAGTTTGGCATGTTTCCAAACTAAAGGAAAATATAAGAAAGGCGAATGCATGCATTTAATATTGCTAATAGTTACATGATGCCTTTTTTTTGGAGATTTTTGATTACTAGAGGTGACAAATTATCATGGCCAGAGGCCTTATTTGGACGGATATTTCTGAGAATTTGTCTCAGTTCTAATGGATGAATAACATCACGATTCTATTTCGTTGACTGATTTTTGAGATTTTGACTCGATTTTGGGATCTGTTGGATGGAGAGAGATTTGGTGTGCGAGATGAAATGGTTTCGCAAGAATGTTGGCTTTATCGGAATTTGTATACGCTACTTGATCAATCGATTTTAGTGGTGGCATTTTATTAACTTGGTTTTTTAAGTTTCTAACTAACTTCCAAACCGAGGTGTGATTAGGATATATCTCTAAGTTTTTTATCCCAAAATCAAAATCACTAAATTAGTAATTTTTGAATAATTTTAGCTATAACTATTCGATTATATGATTTAATTGAAAGTTCAAGATCTTGAGAAAAAACAACTGAATCAGGTTTAGTAGGAGTATTATAAATAGCTACAAGGGTTAATGTTTGGTTATATAATTCTATATCTATGACAATACTTTCAATTCTACTAAGTGGAATAGGTGTTAGTAATTTATTTTTAAGTGATTTATGGATTAGTATAGCTACTCCGCTACCATTGGTTATATTATTAGTATTTAGATTAAAGGGAATATTGTAGCTGGACAGAGTGAAGTTCTTATCCTGTCCAAGCCATGTTTCCACGAGCATAACTTGGATGAAATTTTCGAACTCCACTTTTTTAGAAATTATGAAACAAGGGTTCCATAAAAAGCTTTTTAAACTTTTTTTATTTGTGTCAATCATGGCAGCTTCCCGCGTTGATTTTGACGATTTGATGATCATGATGAGGTTTTTCAATTCATTGATGATTTCCTTTATGTTGCTGCAATTTTTTAACTTGCGCCTTTAATTCTGCAAAAATATTTCCTGTTGTTGGTCCTGGCTGTTTGGACGTAGCCGTTGGTGGCTTGCCTGGAGGTTTATGTTCTGGTTTTGGTGCTGGTTTATTTGTTTTCCAAAAATTAACAGGTGATGCCGGAGCTGGTACATATAATGCTGGTCTAGGTGTAACCACTATTTCCTCAAGTTGTTTGTCTCTCGCGCTTTTGTATCGTTGATACGCATTACATCCTTTGTAGTTTGTCGCGAGATCTACGTTGCAGTTGTCGCATTTTGCTGTTCCTTCAGTTGTTATTTTTTTACAGCTTTCCTTTTTGTGAAATTCGGGCTGCATATACCCGTATTTTTGGCAATTGAAGCACTGTGTATACTCCTTGACTGCTGGTGAAAAAGGTTGCCATGTAACTACGTAGTTACATAGCATCCCACATTTTTCTTGGAGCTCCTTAATGCTCGTTACAATGGTATATTTTACTTAGTTTTGCGGTTTGCCACTGATTTGACTGCAACTCCCGCTGATAGCCAACTTCACAGTCTCGGGCTCTACTTGATAAAAGCCGAGAATTACGGCCTTGTATTCTCGTTCACTTTCGGGAGTGAACGAGTAAAACTGGTGCGAAAGTCTTCCCAAATATTGGGTCAACCGTTGATGTTGATCCTGGTTTTTTGCAAGAAATTTGACAATAAAATTTGTGATCCCAATGAAGCTTGTGCATATTGCTAGCAATATACCCGAATTTACCTTCATATTCTTATATACCTTTTTCAGGTATGAATTTGTCTCCGTCTCCTTGTTTTTTTTTTCATTTTCTATTATTCTTTTAAACAAGTGGTTGATTTTAGTCTGAACCTGAATGTTTATTATGTCCTTGTTATGCCTGTTTTTGTAAATTTCGTAATCTTCCATCATGCTACCTTTTTAACATGTATGCAATACTTTCAGATTTTCTTTAATGCCTGTGTATTTGTGGTTACTGTCCGTCATGTGTTGTGCGTAGTTTGAGTCTATTTTGGGTTTGCCGATTTCTTTCACATATTGGTTAAACCGAGTTGCAAAAGATTTACCGGTTTGGCCTATATAGAACCCATCACAGTCATCACATGACTAGTAACAAAATAGGACAAAGACTGAACCCCCGTTCAGTCTTTGTCCTATTTGGTTGCTAGTTTTGAATGCCTGTATACCATGATTTATCAGTACTTTCCTGATGATATTCGCCGTATTTCTGTCGCAGTCAAATTTAATGTATTTTTGTCTTTGTCGTTTTTTGCTATCAGGGAAGTATACTGTTCGTTAAGTTTCTTGCTACTGTGTTTTCTGTTCAATAGGTCCATCCTTGCCGGTTGAAACCCGTTGACCCTAGCAAACTGTTTAATAGTAATCGATTCCTCTGTATAGTCTTCTTGGTCCATTGGTATCGTGGTCAGTCATGTTGTTGTAGATGGTGTGAGTCGTTATGGATTGTGTGGTCCGTTTGTGTTAGTTTTCTGAAGATTTTAAACTTGTGTTCATAATTTTCATTCCTTTATTAATATCCAGGATATGAATACACTTGTTTTCTTCAGTTTCCAAAGTGAACTTGATGTTGTTATGTATATTGTTGAGATAGTCGTGAAATTGTTTCAATTGCCGATTGGTTCCTCCAATGTCTTTTACATTCGTGTAGAAAATGAGCTTAGCATAAAAGATCTTGGCCAATTATTCCCAAACTAATTCACGTTTTGTTCACCGCAAAGAAAAAGCTCCAGCCACTAAATCATCCATTATTTTGTGTTTAGTCCACCACCAATCAAAACAAAGCTTCAAAGCTTGAAAAATGATATCGCTTTCTTATAAAAAGCTATCACGTTCATTCACATTGTGGGCAATTCCTTGGTGACACATTTTGTCTAGAGCGCATATATAGCACAGCCATAATAAATATTAAAGCTTCTGCTATACGTAAATTATAAAGTTACAAATGCCTTTAATCTTACCTCTCACCATTGTGTGGAAAACCGGTTTACAGTACATTTTTTTTTATAAATTTACTTCAACAAACCAGATTCAGTAATTTTCATTTTTATTCTTCTTCTTGAATAAATTAAAAATAAAATTCTCGAGTAGATCCATGTAACTTTTTTTTTGTAATTTTTGAAAAACTTTAACGCAATATTACAACAAAATAGTTTTTCCTCTATATATAGTTTAGTCTATTGTGTAAGCCATGTTGTTGTGTTATGTTCTATGGATATCTACGAGACAATATATGAACAACAACATCACCAACAACAAAACCATGTTATATAGGAAGGGAGATTATTATGAAAATTTTTTCGTTTTTGTTTGGGAATTGTAAAATTTTTGTTTCAGATTAATTTGCATACTTTAAAATATAGTTTTGGGAAGGCAACATCACCAACACCACCACCACCACCACTACTAACATCATAACAACAAACCAAACTACACAAATTACAAATAAACTTTGCACTCGAGATATTAAATTAATATTTGATACTTTAGTCGTAATGGCTACACCATTACTCCTTTTTATTTAAATTATGCAAATTTTAAAATCGTTTTTGTTGTTGTAATGCTTTTTTGGTACATACATCTTCGAGTATGTTAATCACATAATATAGCCTAAACCAAAAAATTTAGTTCTGAATCACTGAGCTTTAAAAAAAAAAAATTGAATTATGTGTCAAAAAAGGCGTTATGCATGGTGGTTGCGTTGGTGAAAAGGACTAATATCCATGATTATGACAGTTTTGATGATGTTATTATTTTTTTTTTCGAAAAATTAGCTGAAGAAGTTAGATAAAAAGATTAAATTGGTTAAACCATTTTTTTTTGTTGCCATCCATAATGGATCAAAATCCATTTATTTTGGTTTTTGAACAGAACAACAACAACAACAACTTAAATCGTTATCCTTCAAATTGATCTATTGCTTGTAAAGCACAGTATATATATATATGTATAATATAATTTAGATGTTGTGTGTGTGTATGTATGAGTGTAATGATTCCCATTTGAACGACATAAATTTTTGTTATCTCTGCGGTTTGGTATTTAACGGTTTTGTAACAAGGATTAGTGACGAAAATTTTCATTTTTAGGTTCTTAAACTTTTTGTGATAATATTATTGGTTGAGTCTTAGACGAATACTGACCTATTTAGAAAGGTTTAGCTTGTTTGTATCCCATTTTAGATAACAATTTATAATTAGCACGTGATATATCCACGCACTCTTCCAAACTAGGGGTAACATCTCGCCACCAAGCGGCTAGGCTTTGGGATTGTTTGATATTATTTTATGTGCTGCTTTGCACTTTTTAGTCCTAAGGCAAATACTGGAGTAACAAATTCGAATTAATCTATCATGGACCCTTAAAGATTTCTCAAATAATGATTTTTTATGCGAATTATTTATTTCACACGTTCGATAATTTTGCAACAACCAATTGTTTTATTTATTTTGACACTCAATTCGCATCTATGTCCAAAATCAGCAATTACATGACGTATTGGCCATAAAACAGTTAATTCAATTGATTTGTAATGTTTAATCAATTATTTTAAAATCTAATTTGTATTAATTTTAAAGTTTTGTTTCAAATAAAGTGTATATAAATTTTTTAAACATTTCAGGTCATATCAGTATCATATGACCAAATAAAATTTAACTCTAAACCAGTAAAAATAACTCAGGTAATAATATACTCTTATTATACCTATAAAGTTCCCAGTTTTAAAACTGAAGATGGAAAGACGTCAATATACAAAGCACTCAGACGTTATTCGTTTGATACAATCATATAAATTTGATACACAAGTAAGATGTACGTACCTCGGTACAATTCGAAATTTTATATATACGAAAACATTATCCAAAAGAAGTAATTGTAATTGAAAACCAATTTAGTTAAAGTTTTTATTTTTATTGTTATTTTTTATCTCATGAAAAGTAAAAAAAAAACAAAAAAATTGGATACAAAAAAGCTTTTAGTATTTATGGATCATTGGATAAAAATAAAAGATTTTCCCTCAACAACAAAAAAAAACTTTTCGTTCTTCATCTCGTTAGATTCGACTGTATACTCGCAAATAAACTATATTGAGTCGAGAGTAGTACATATTTTCGATGTTATCTGGCAGCAAAAAAAAAAAAAACGAATCCTTATATAGCGAATTGAAAATACTAAGAAAAAGCAGAAGAAGAAGATGAGAATTACACTGTCTTTGAGTATATAACGGGTTTTTAGAGTTATAACAAATAATTTGCAAAGATCAGATGTGATTAATTTACTATAATTTGGATTTGTCCACAAATCACAAATTATCGTGCTAAGATTAGAGCACAAAAATGCAGTCGATAAGTATGTGAGAATTTGAAACTTGCAAGAACTTTTTCTTATAGTTTGTATTTTACAGAGGTAGAATTTCAGTTAAGGTAAGAGCGTATAATAAAAGCGAGATAAAGATAGAGCAAATGAGTGAGTTCCAAAACACCGAACCGAACGAAGCACGAAACCATCATTAGCTTAAGAAGCAAATTTATGGTGTGTTACTCACTCCCTTAGGCGAACTCTCTGATATTGATAAAGTCTTCGATTAAGGTTCGAATCATCTGCTGCCCTTTAGATTCTGAATTCAGTAACTTGTTAAGTTCGCACCAATGTTTTTGGGGCAATTTATATTTCCAGTAGCAAGCCTTCCTACAACAGTAATATTGCTAATAACAGCTAGAGAGTGGCTTCAATTGCTTTGATTCCAACCACGCTGTTTTTAAATGTCGCTTATGGCACTGATGTCAAATTTGTAAGAGAAAACATCAATTATTTCTGCATTTGCAAAACTCGGACACAGGCATAAACGCAAAAAGTTGTTTCGTCCAGTCAACTTGTGTCTGATCATTCAGCCATCAACCAAAATTCAAACCATACGCTCAACTACTGCCAACAGTTATGATAAAAGTAATAAACACATCTGGTCAATTCACATTTTGCCGTACCCTGTTGGATTTGGGCAAGTTTTGTTACTAAACAGGTTTAAGTATTTCCAGAAGCAGGAGTAACAAAAGGAATTTTCAACGTTTAGTTTTACCTATTAGATGATTCCATTTTAAGCATTAATGCGATTTCCATATACTTGATTGACGGTAAACTCTGTTGAAATAAAAGTCAAAGATGGATTCCTTACCTCGTTGTCAAAGTTTTCATTACTGATGCCATACATTGAGAAAATGTACTGATATATTTGCGTGAGTCCTAACGACTCTAAATACTAACAAATCATATGGCGTTCAGATCTGTCTGAACCAATTAGTAATTTCTACTGTATACAGTGGTATGTATTATGGCAGCATCACCTTTGCTAGCCACCAGAGAACTCAAGTAAATTGCAAGCGATAATACTATATTTCCAATCTTGTAGCTGTACTCCATGTAGCTATATCTAACTCTCGTCAGAGATTTTTTCTCTTCTCAGAGTTGTCAGTGTTTAAGGTCTGGAGAAAGTAAAAATCAGTAGGAAGCTTATTACTTCGGTCGGTTAAACCTTAGAACTGAGCTGAGCAAATGGATTTTGGCAATTCTTTATTTTGGTTCTTACATTTCACAGGATTGGTGTCCTAGCCAACATGTTTGTTCTAGATTTTGGAAGTTTTCGAAATTTTTAGGTTTAAACGAACATTTTATAGATTTGGTGGGCATTGCAATACTAAACTTTAAAATTTTTTTGAAATTTTAAATTTGCATCAAATATATTCCATTTTTGATGGGGTGGCATAACTTATTTTCTGAACTTTAAAAGTTTTGGCTAATTTTGGCATACACTTTCCAACATTTCGGCCGGTATCTCACGAATAAATGCTTCAATGCTGTCTTCCAATGCGTCAATCGAAGCGGACTTGTCACATGACATGAACCTTAACATAGCCACACAAAAAATAATCTAAAGGCGTTAAATCGCACGATCTAGGCGGCCAATTGACCGGTTTCAAACGTGAATTAAAGTGTTCACCGAACTTGCCTCTCAATTGGTTCATTGTTTCGCGTGCTATGTAGCATGTGGTACCGTTTTGTTAAAACCACATGTAATGGAAGTCAAGTTCTTCCATTTTGGGCAAAAAAAGTTGTATATCATCTCACGGTAGCGCTCACTATTCACAGTTACGTTGCGATTCGCATCATCTTGAAAGAAGTACGGTCCAATGATGCCACCAGCCAATAATCAGCACCAAACGGTAACTCTTTCTGGATGCATTGGTAGCTCTTGCAATGCTTCTGGCTGATCTTCACTTCAAAATTGACAATTCTGCTTATTTATGAATCCATTCAGCCAAAAATGAGCTTAATCGCTGAACACCATTTTTCGTTAAAAAAAATGGATCTTCCGCCAACTTTTCAAGAGCCGATTCACCAAAAATTCTGCGTTGTAGTAGGTCGTTCTAATTCAATTCTGGCACCAGCTGTATTTTGTAAGGCTTCACACCTAAATCCTTCCGCAAAATTTTCCACAATTTTCCAGAGGCCCAATTGCTGCAAACCGCGCCGAATCGATAATTGATGGTAATCACTAACACTGGCCGATACAGCTGCGATATTTTCTTCAGTTCGCACTGTACGTAAGCGTGTTGGTGATTTAATGTCCAACAATGTAAATTTGGGCGAAATTTAGTCACAATAGCCCGAATAGCCGCTTCAGTCGGTCGATTAAATTGACCATTAAATGGAAGAAGCGTGCGATGAACTTTCTTAACAGAGCACGCATTTTGATCATAAAATTCAATGATTTGCAAGCGTTGTTCGTTTGTAAGACGATTCATGGTTAAATTATAGACCAAACTGAAGATGTTTGACAGTGACACAAAACACAAAACATACGTGACCTGTCAAAATCACCCTTTATTATGTATCTGAATTTTGAAAATGTTCAAAATGTTTACAGCTTTTTAGGGTTGTTAAGTTTTTTAAGATTTGGAAATTTTTCAATATTCCTAGTTTTGACAAAAACAAAATTTAAACAACATTAAATATGCGGCATTAAATTTCATAGATTTGGTGGGCTAGCTAGCCTTTATGTATTTTCTAGTTAAAAAAATCGATTTTTTGGGCTACGGCATTAACTTCTGAACTTTGTTGGGGTAACATGAATTTCGTGGAGTTAATTTTATGATTTGCAGTTATATACATTTGGAAATTTTAAATTTCACAGATTTAGTGCGCTATAGCCATCATTAATTTTCTGATTTTTGAAAGTTTCCGAATTTTTTTTTTTTATACATTTCATAGATTTGGTGGGGTTCCCAAGCTGGATTTTGTAAATTTTACAAATTTTAATTTAGAAAATGTTGGGTCTATTTAATTCTGCTGTGCATCAAGAATATTTACTTCATGATTAGTTTACTTATTCTTTTTTCGGTTCTTAAAAATGCATTGTTGCTCCCATGTCAATACCCGTATGTCCTTATGTATAATAGTCGACCTTGCATAATATGGTCGATACCATTTCGCATTTATATGGGGAAACATTTGTTCAAATTCTTCAAAATAATTTATGTAACATTGTTCGAATGGTTTAATGGTTATAGAACCGGAAAACGTCGCCTTTCCCATCCGCTATAAAAACAAAATATATAAAATGCAGGTCGTTTTTCAACTATATATTCTTAAAAAACCATTACTTATAATGTTAATCATTTCTCTTATTCCAGCCGAATGACATATATTATAGACTAAACCCATATATAAAAATTAATCTTACTCAAGATAAATCGTATCAATCTCTTACTCTTCACACGAACCAAAAAACGAGAAAACAAAAAAAAAATTCACATTTGGATGATATAACCACCATAAAATATAATTCCTAGACACTAAAACGAAATATATTTTTTTGTCAGGTTAATCCGCATGCATTATTTGTCATTGTGTTTTATTTTAAAATGTGGATAAACAGCATGGTCTACAGAACATCTACACAAAGCCAATATTTAAGAAACCAAGTCATATTCTACCACGAGAAGCCATCGTCGCCAACAACGGCCACAGTGGCTGCCAAATGGCGGCTTTAAATCGAATGGTAGACAATAACACGTTTCGTTATTCTTAACTGAAATATTATAACATTCCTACTAGATATAATTCAAAGCCATCCTAATACGCCTTTATATCCTGTGAGCCATATCATATGCAAGATCTTCATATGTTAAAGTTATTGATTGAACCACAGGTTGATACAAGAGTAAGACCTTTTTTTACAGAGCCAAATCATCCAATAGCATCAATAAGTACACCACACCGCATTGCAATAAGCACACCACCAAGCAATTGGTTTTAAAATCATTTTTTTTAGACATTACCATAGAAAAAGAACATAAGAATGATAAATTTCATATGTTAATATGGCATTCGAAACAATACAAAATATATATTGTATATTGGTTATTGCATGCCAGTACAAAGCGGAACAACAACATGTTTTGAAGTATGTATCTATGCTTGTTGCTTATTATTTTGCATTAGGGATTTTTATTTTCCGTTTTGTTTTTGTTTTCTCATTATTATTGTAAAAATAGATGAATGCGGATGTAATTAACAAAATGGCTATAGAAAAAAAAAATGTTTTTGCTATTTTTGTGTTGGTTATGAACTATGCAATGTTACATTTTTTTGCTTTAAATAAATATAAAAACGCAGAGAAGTTCAGGTGCACTCAGTTATTTGTTATTTGTTATTATTGTCAAATTTAGTCTTCTATTACGTTAAGAGTACATTGTATTTAAAGAAAGTTAATACATTACTTGGAAATATTAAACATCGCGAAGTTTCCTTTAAATTTGGTTTTACTATTATAGATTCATATTTTAAATATTTAAATTGTTAGAAAATTTTAGGTTAGCGGTCAATACTGTCACGTTAGATTTTTAATCTTATCACATGTTTTTTTACGTTATCCACAGCATATTCGACTATTTTGCAGTTATTTTAAACGGCCTACTTAATATCGTTGCTAAAGATGTGTAGAAACGGGACTATTTTTAGTTAACTTTTCATTATTAATTGGAATAACGGTTCGGTTCTGACGTGGAAGACAAGTATTATTTAATGGACTATGCCTTCAACCAGGGATCATAAGCAATATGTAAGCTAAGGGTCAGTTAATTTAATATTAACGAAGTTAAATATTTAAACATGTTAAACTTTGCAAAAAGGACAACTAGTTGTAAAATTGGTTTTAAAAACCTTTAACCAGAAACTTTGAGATATCACCTGTAAAGTGTTGTGCAGATCACACTGTAACTCTTTAAGATATGAGAGATTAATATTTGCAAATTCAAAAGAACATATTTTTATTTTATTATGGAGGTAAAGGAAATAAAATTCTTCTGCATAGGTTCGTTATCAAGTTTTTCCCATTAGGGGTGTTCAAACTTTTATTTTTTTATTCAATATAACACATTTTTTTACCATTCAGTATTGAAAAGCCATAATTTTGACCGATTTACGATTATATTATTATATTATTATATTATTATATTATTATATTATTATATTATTATATTATTATATTATTATATTATTATATTATTATATTATTATATTATTATATTATTATATTATTATATTATTATATTATTATATTATTATATTATTATATTATTATATTATTATATTATTATATTATTATATTATTATATTATTATATTATTATATTATTATATTATTATATTATTATATTATTATATTATTATATTATTATATTATTATATTATTATATTATTATATTATTATATTATTATATTATTATATTATTATATTATTATATTATTATATTATTATATTATTATATTATTATATTATTATATTATTATATTATTATATTATTATATTATTATATTATTATATTATTATATTATTATATTATTATATTATTATATTATTATATTATTATATTATTATATTATTATATTATTATATTATTATATTATTATATTGTTATATTATTATATTATTATATTATTATATTATTATATTATTATATTATTATATTATTATATTATTATATTATTATATTATTATATTATTATATTATTATATTATTATATTATTATATTATTATATTATTATATTATTATATTATTATATTATTATATTATTATATTATTATATTATTATATTATTATATTATTATATTATTATATTATTATATTATTATATTATTATATTATTATATTATTATATTATTATATTATTATATTATTATATTATTATATTATTATATTATTATATTATTATATTATTATATTATTATATTATTATATTATTATATTATTATATTATTATATTATTATATTATTATATTATTATATTATTATATTATTATATTATTATATTATTATATTATTATATTATTATATTATTATATTATTATATTATTATATTATTATATTATTATATTATTATATTATTATATTATTATATTATTATATTATTATATTATTATATTATTATATTATTATATTATTATATTATTATATTATTATATTATTATATTATTATATTATTATATTATTATATTATTATATTATTATATTATTATATTATTATATTATTATATTATTATATTATTATATTATTATATTATTATATTATTATATTATTATATTATTATATTATTATATTATTATATTATTATATTATTATATTATTATATTATTATATTATTATATTATTATATTATTATATTATTATATTATTATATTATTATATTATTATATTATTATATTATTATATTATTATATTATTATATTATTATATTATTATATTATTATATTATTATATTATTATATTATTATATTATTATATTATTATATTATTATATTATTATATTATTATATTATTATATTATTATATTATTATATTATTATATTATTATATTATTATATTATTATATTATTATATTATTATATTATTATATTATTACAGGCCTATATATCCTTCTCTGACGAAGATTCTTGCCAAACGAAAGTTAAATTTCTACTTACGTTAGCAGAGACTCAACAAGCAATTTCACATGGTTTAAACTAAGCATTGGAGATGAGTAGAGAGCAGAAAAATTTAGTGTTGTGAACCTAAGTGTTTTTTGTGTCGTTTGTCATTTCTTTATCAAATAGCAATTAACCACGGTCGGCCATCATATTTTGATGTACTATATGAACTACTGTGACCATAAATGCACACCAATCTGACATTAACATCATATAATTTTTTTATGTACCTATAAACCCGAAAATTTAACCCAAAATTAAAGTCCACAATGAGTTATAAATTGTTAAATACAAATTCCATCCAACAATTACTTTTGATCGATAAATTTTAATTAAAATAAAAAGTAAAACAAAATCTCGTACCAAAATCACCACAGTGAGTAATCCTTAATAACTCGACCCAAACTTTATTATCCAATTTGGATACATTTCGTTTTTATATATATCCGGTAACGTAAAAAGGTGGAAAAACACAAAATATTTTGATCACACCTTAAGCTAAATCATGGTTAGACCATAACACTGTCACATTAATAACCAATGCATATTATGATGTTTGGTATACAGAACAGCAATAACCAATAAAGTTCATAAGACGGGAAAAGTCATCATGCATCCATTTTGTTGCGGAAATAAAAATCTCATAAAAATTGGTTCGAATTTTCATTTGGTGTTTGAAACGTCTTTGTGAATACATCTTCTCACTCACACATACACAAAATGGAATATGTCTTATGAATATGTATGTATATATATACGTCAGGATAATCCGGAACAGATGAAAAAAAAATTTATGTGTAGAATTTAAGAAACATTAATGTTATAAATGTCTTAGATATAGTACTTGGGTATAAAATGAAAGATACATACGAAGATTTTTGTTGTTGTTGTTATTATCCATGTTTGATGCTCTAAAGTGTGTCAAATATTTTCCAAACCAATGAATATTAAATTATGTTAAATTATTTATGTATTTAAGTTTTTCGTTGGATTGTATTGTCTATGTACATACAGTCAATGTACACAGTTAAGAAACATTTAAGAAACGACACGAAATTGAAAAGAAGAAATCGATCCTGGACCATATTTATGGTGCATTAAAATATTATACAAATATACGAACAATGTTGTTACATAAAGTATTTGTAAGTACAATTTCCATATTTAGTTTGGAATCGAACGTGTACACTTTTTACTGGAAAAGTAACGGTTTTTAGTTCCTTATGAAAATTTTAATGGCTCGAATATATTTTTTTTTAATTCTAAAATCTATTAAGCCTTTCAAGGATTCGCATAAGTGAGAACGTATTTTGGACGTGTTAAAAGAGCTAATTATGTGATCAACCAATCCGAATCGTTCGATTAAAACAAAATTTAAAATTTTACGTTACTAATTCTGACATTATTTTGAAAAGAGATTTTTACTGTCGCTTAGTTTTAATGCGGAAACAAATGGTTACGGCCCCTAATTTCTATATTACTAAATATTACTATATTACTATATTCTATAAATAAATGTAAAAATTTAAATTAATGTCTCAAGGCATAATATTCATTCATTTGTTTATTTGAGAATTACAATTTTTAAAAATTATTAGTAGTAGGCTGGATTTTAAAAAACCGTATGTGAGATTGCAGCGCTACAAATAATCTTATAAAGAAAAGTTAGGCAATTGTTTCACTTGGATTTAAGAACTCTATGAAAAAATTTAATTTGAGAATCTAATAACCAATCAAAGAATTTAAAAGTTTAATTGGAATAGTTTTAGAATTAAAGGAATTGATTTTAATAATTCCACCAAAAAAATCATCAATTAGGTGTAAATTTGCAAAAACCAATCAAAAAGGGGGAAAAGAGCAGCTGAAACCTAAGACAAGAATCACTTCTTCAGGAAAACCGTAACAGAGCATCAACATCCAAAGCAAACGAAACGGTGGAAGAACGTGGATCTCACATTCAAGGAATGTGAAATAAAACGAAAGCTCTAAGATAATTTTGTCTTCAGGAAATGAAGTAATATTATTTGCGATTGCTTTTGCATATGCAAATCATTGTGTCACCATGTACACTATCGAATCCACAAGCACTCTGGGAAACGCATCGTGGAAGCTTTAGCGCAAACATTCATTGACAAGCACGCGCTACCAATCCAAAACTGGAATGTTTCGACAATATTGTCTA
The DNA here is from genome assembly GCA_963556175.1 of Tipula confusa. Lineage (NCBI taxonomy): Eukaryota > Metazoa > Arthropoda > Insecta > Diptera > Tipulidae > Tipula > Tipula confusa. The sequence continues at coordinate 32,789,865 of OY744477.1, read as the reverse complement.
TGACGAGTGGATTTATGGATCTCAAGCAACAATCATGTTTGATGTCAACTTAATAAGGGAACATCGAAACGAGGCAGAAATGACGAGCAACGACATTTGGTGGAAATACAAACAAAATTTTTAGTTACTGATCAATAAAATTTTTACAACAAAATCAAGCAACGCGTAGACAATGAAAATATCGAGATTTTTTTCCTTTATCCTCTACCGGCAAAACATTTCTGATCCATTTAATACTGGCGTCGGTTTGAATGCTAAATGGAATAGTCCTCGCAGCAGAATCATCGGTGATTGAATTAACACTACTCAATGGTGAACGAACAGCACATTCAGCACTTAAACTACCGGTGAATTTGAACTGGTTAAAAAATAATCATTCGGGATTAATGCACCAATGCAAATAAAAAATCGGTAGAGGCAATAGTCCAGACTCTGTGAGATTTTCGAGGACAAAAACCAGCCGATGGGAGGCGCTTTAATACTTCTTGCAGCTGATTTTCAACAAACCTTGGCCGTTAAACCTCGATCAATTCCTACTGGTGAGCTGAATGCATGCCTGAAAGAATATTAATTATGCTGAATAAGGTAGAAAAAATCACAATTAACTTTGAGATGTTGGATACCATCAGTTTTCTTAAACTTAACAAAAGCTTGATACCACCATAACACTTGGTTAGTTATACCACCATAACACTTGGTTGGTACAAACACTTTATCTCTACCAAAGTAGTATTGCGAATGAAGGTTATAAAATCTAGAAGTCTTATATCCAGAATATTCTTATTTTGTGATCAAATCAGGATGAAACATATCAACAAACATTTTTTGTTCGTTTTGCTCACTGAGCATAAGCGGCGTTTATACCACTTTGTACAAATTGTCGAATGTCATAATTTATAATCATTTGTTTTTGTGTTACTCTCTTGATAAGATTGAAGACTTAAGACTATGTCCGAAACCCATGATAAATATTTGTGAATACATTTGAAAAATATTCCCCTACATTCCCAATTTTTTACTATGCTGTCCGAAAATTATAATAGTTGTTTGAAATATTTCCCCGCCTTATACGTTTTTAAATTCATTTTTGTGAGGTATAAAACTATGAAAAAAAATTACAGTTTTATTTGTGTGCGTTATTCATTGAAATTGTCATAGCAACGAAAAAGTTCAAATTTTTCTTATATGGTGTTTGAATGTCATTGTATAAATCCGAGTGTGCTACGCGATGAGTTTTGCTTTTATTACAGAATGTTTTGGTATAAGTCACAATATATCACAGCAATTAACCGTAGGATAGTTTAAGTGTGTTCGGTATTATCAAATAAATGTCAAACATTTATGTTCACAAATATTTATCATGGGTTTTGGGCATAGTCTAAGTACACTGGAAATATTAAGAAAAAGTTTAAAAATTATCAACATTTTTAAACTTTTTATTAATATTTCCGGTCTTCTTAGACTGTGTCCGAAATCGATTATTTGTAAACACAAATTTTGAAAACTGAGTAAAAAAATTAATATTATAGTATTTTTCATCAAAACATTCGTAGCTTACGTGCTAATTATGATAGTTTAGTTATTTACTAAAAATCGTTTATTGAACTACCGAAATTCCTGGAAATACCTGGATTTATTCTTTATGGAAATTGTAATCACAACCATCGCGCTGGAGGAGTTCTTTAGGACTTGTTCTAATGCTATTATTTCGTCATATTTTAGTGATTTAAAAATTACTGGTCACTGTGCTATTTTTGTTTTTGTGGCAATAATTTCGAAGTTTATTAAAAAGCCTGAACAAACAGTTACTTACCCACAATTTCAAATTAATTTTGATTTACTAAACAGCTTGCTACTAAGTGAATCGTGGAACTCAATTCAATATTTCAGAGGCCTTCGATCAGTTCTTTATATCTTTAGACTATCAAATATCTTAATCTGATGATTTACAACCAATCAAATCATCTAGAAAATTTTGCAAAGCTTAAACTGTGGTGTAAGAAATTTCTTCTTTCTCAGGTAAAGACAAAAACTGTCTCCGTAAAAAATGGTAAAAGGCAACCTAAAAAACCTTAGGAACAAATCACTCTATTCCATATTTGCTAGTAAATTAAAATCACTAAACAAAGTAGTCAAAATGAAATTCTATTTAGCGAAATTTCAACGTGCTTATGGTAATGGTAAACATAATGGTCTCTGAAAAATGAAATCCTTAATAAGGATCCTTAATCCTTAATATTGATCAATCGATTCAAAATAGTTTATTTTTTTATACTCTTTTTTTATCTCTTCTATAGAGTAAACATTATTATTAATTCACTGGAAGATATGTGCTCAAGTTGGTTTAATTAGTGCTATTTTGAAATGTGGCAAATTTAATATTGTTGATATATTATGTACTCTTTTTAACCGAAGTATATCTGAAGGTATTTTTCCTGCATCATTAAAAATTGCTACAGTGATTTCACTCTTTAAGAAAGGTAATCATTTAAGCACTGAAAATGATCGGCCTATTTCACTTCTTTCAGTCATTTCAAAAATTTCGAAAAAGCTATTAAAACGAGTTTAGTTGATTTCTTTTTTTTAATGTTTTAATCCACAATCTTTTTTTGGGCCAAAGCTCACCCAACTCTTTCGTGGTTATTTTAACGTCCTTACTTTACGCCAACGAGGGCCAAATTGAAGACGCACGAATACAAGTCCGCGATTTTTGAATATCCATCTGCGCAATACATTGCTCTATGCCAGCATGTACTGAAATGGACGATGGTTCGGCCCATAGACTCTGCACTCCAACAGGGGGTCATAGTTGTGTTCATCGTCATCACCGATCTTAATCAGGTGATGAAAAATCCCTTTTGCAACCCTCCCCGTTGGGATTCGAACCCGGTTCCTCCCGTCCCAAACACCGCAGCTTTAACCACTGCGCCAATTGCTTGGTTAGTTGATTTCTTGGACAAGCATAATTACTGATGTCAGTTTGGTTATAGATGTAACCGAGGAACTGAAGATGCTTTAATTGCACTTATGAACCCGTCATAACATATGCAAAGCATTTGATATGGATGATCACCAGATTCTACTTGATAAGGTATGGCATGGCGGGATCAGAGGTCCTTTGTATAATTGGTTTAGCTCCTTTATTACAGATCGTTCTTAGAAAGTACAATTCGGAAATTGCCTAAGCGATTCCGCAAAACTGGCGGCAGGTATCCCACAGGGATCTGTGCTGGCCCAATTTTGTTCTCATTATCATGGTTGCATTTTCGAATTGGTCCAAATGTTGAATTGGGTATGTACAATATTAACATGGACTGTGTGATTGATTATTTAATTATTTGCGTTTCCTGGGTTATCTTAAGGTGTGGGGCTTCGTTAATTTTTAATTCATTACCATGCAGAATAATGATTTTTACATACTAGTTTCCTATTAGAATGTTCCTGTTCGATTTGATCAATTGTTTGGAAGTACTCCTTTCGATGCGTCTTCCCAGTTTGATATGCTTGGGAGGCGTATGGACTTGGATATCGCTTGCTGGTCGTACGGTTGATTTGGATTATTCAGTTTCGCGATCGAGGTTCGCGAAAAGGGTATATTTTTGATCGGCTTTTTGATATTGGTTGTAAATATTTGTAGATATTTGTAAGCGGTTGAAGGGTGGTTCGATTTTGAATGGTGTGTTTTGTTAGCGTTGTTTGTCTGGAATTAGGAAATTATTTTTATAATTTTTGTATTTTTTGTATTTTATATTTTTTATATTTTTATATATTTTATGATTTTATGGTTTTATATTTTTTATATTTTTATATTTTTTAAATTTTTTATATTTTTTAAATTTTTTATCTTTTTTGTATCTTTATGTTTTTTATATTTTTTGTATTTAATATATTTTATATTTTTCGGTTTTTTATTTTTTTAATATTTTTTATATTTTATACAATTTTTATATTTTTCATATTTTTTATATTTTTTATATTTTTTATATTTTTTATATTTTTTATATTTCTTATATTTTTTATATTTTTAATATTTTTAATATTTTTTATATTTTTTATATTTTTTATATTTTAATATTTTTTATATTTTTTATATTTTTTATATTTTTTATATTTTTTATATTTTTTATATTTTTTATATTTTTTATATTTTTTATATTTTTTATATTTTTAAATTTTTTATATTTTTTATATTTTTTATATTTTTTAAATTTTTTATATTTTTTATATTTTTTATATTTTTTATATTTTTTATATTTTATATTTTTTATGTTTTGTATTTTTTTATATATTTTATATTTGTTATATTTTTTATATTTTTTTGTATTTTTATTTTTTTTATATTTGCTATATTTTGATTGTTAATTGTAAATATATATATATATATATATATATATATATATATATATATATATATATATTTATATATATATATATATATATATATATATATATATATTAAGCGGAAACTAATTCAATTTATTACAGACTACGGCTTACAAAAATTAGCCCATTAATATATTTTTTTTCAGAGAAACACTGCAAGATTACAGAAAGATGGTTGCAAATTGGAGTTCCTGATAAGATATGACAAAATACAGAGAAGTTCATATAATTGTGATTGTATTGCGCTAACTAACAGTAGCTTCATTATTGGCTACCGTGAAACCGGACCAATTCTGTTATTACTGTCATTACTGATACCCTTCCTTTCCCTTCGCAATAAAAAAATAATAACTAACTATCGATCGCTTAGGTGTCTGCAACCGGGTCGAGTCTGTTATAACTAACATTCCATCCACTCCTTCGGTCTTGTTATATGTATCAGGGGTGTTGGGTGATGCCGGTAGTTCCTAGTTCATCCTTGACCGCACACTCTAATAAATCAATCAATCAATCAAATGCAATAATTGAGTCAAGATTTCAATATGGTATTTGTTGTTCGGGCGGTATGTATTTTGAAATAATCAAGCCTTTAATAATTGCTCAAAAGCCTGTTCGGCGTCTTATGTACTTCAAAAATAAAAAATTTTCTATACTTTATAACTGATGTAAGTTATAAAAAAAAAGTTATTAAATAAATAAATAAAATTAAAAAATAAAAAAACAAAAAAAAAATTACTTCTCATAATCATATTGAACATTATTTAAACACTGTAGCTACCAGATTTACTAAAAGAAATCTGCTAAACTGATGATTATTGTGAAATAATTTTTTGGTAAATTAAATTTTTAATCAATTTTCAATTAACAAAAATAAACAAAAATTAACTTCAAATAAAATAGATAAAAAACTATTCAAATTTACACACACACACATATATATATATATATATATATATATATATATATATATATATATATATATATATATATGTATATATATATATATATATATATATATATATATATATATATATATATATATATATATATATATATCAACATTTACTTTTACAAAAAACCACTTTATTAGAATTCACATTATCTAGACATAATCTAGAGACTATATATAGAGCGAACATATAGATAGTAAAAACTTTAACAAACTCTAAACCATGTATGTTTACTATATAGTATGTGCACATATTATGTAAAAAAAAATTATATTACCATATTACGACATATGTGTATATATATAGAGATATTTAATTTTATATGCATCCCTATATACACAAACATAAATATGTCGTCTCACACCCTTGAGTGTATATATCTCTGATGATGAATAAAATATGCATAATACGAGTACGAGTAAATCTATATAGATCTAAGAACAAATAAAAATGTTCTTCTACCTCATCCCCATTTGAACACAATGCGACAATCGAATAACTATTTCCATATTATGTTCTACATATACAATTTAATTTCTACTCTTGCAAGTTCCATATACCAAAGTCTTATTTTCATATACTTAACTATTCAAATAATTCAATAAAAAAAAAAAAAAAAAAAAAATTCTGCTTGTATATAACAAGTACATACTTTATTATGTATTATGTATTTTAGATGTACATAATTTAAAGAGTACATTTAACGAGTATCGGAAATTTTTTGTCGATTTCGTAATAAAAATAAAAATTCTATGAATTTTCTAGTTTTTTTGTTTCCAAATAATAGTTTTTTTTTAATTTCCAAATAATAGTAGTATAACAAACAATCTGTAATTTAATTAAAAACTTTTTTTGAATTTAGTTCTAAATTTCTAATAAAGATTTCATAAGTTATTGATGTATAGCTTTAATTCAAATGGGCTAAAATCAATATGTAGCAAATGCAAACGAAACCTGAAGATATATATATATATATATATATATATATATATATATATATATATATATATATATATATATATATATATATATACATACATATATATATATATATATATATATATATATATATATATATATATATATATATATATATATATATATATATATATATATATGTATATATATATATATATATATATATATATATATATATATATATATATATATATATATATATAAATTTTGTTTTGTCCAAAATAGATTTTTTTTGACCCGAAATTTTTTTTTTTTTTTTATCGAAAATTATCGATCGTTAATGGATTGAATTATAGATTGAATGAAGCACTTTTCGAATTCATTTGAATTTGTTGTTACTGGTGGTCTTTCCACTCGGGATGCTGTGTTCCCTGCGTTGAAATACACCATTTGGTCATTCTCCAAATGAACTGCCAGATGCGCCAAAGTCGGATGACCTTCATGAATCGCAAATGAAAATATTATCCAGAGTGCTTCGTTCCAGTTCAAATATTGGCCCATTTAAAACTTGCTGATTTCATCTCGTTTAACGCCAATAACTGCCATATCGCTTCCTTTGGTGACGTATTTGCAAACATACTTAACTGATTTTACCAAACTGCAATACTCAACATTGAAATGCGTTTTAAATGTCTTAGACAATATTGTCAAATATACGGCACAATCCATGTGTTGTGAACTACGTTCTCCGCTACTTTCAATTGAGGGATGAATGTTCTGCCATTGTCATCTTGTAAGCGACACCGATAGAGTGACTATCCATCTTTTCCAGTTTGAGTTTCCGAAATAAAAGCACGTGGATAGCGTTTTGTGAATTTATTGTCGGACATACGAACCAAAGTCTTCACCACTTTGTGCAACTCTAGATCTATCACAGGATCAGGAAATTCGGCGGAAATGATGTCATTAATTTGGTCTGGGCCCTATTATGATTATCGCTGCGAAAAAATGTTTACACGATATCGTGGATTTGGTATTACCAAACACGATACTTTTTCGCCATCTATTCGAAAGCGAGAAAAGTTCCGCCTACAAAATGTAGGCGAAATATTTTGCGATTTACATTTGACAGTTTGTTGTGGATAGTGTTTACGTAAAAATAGTGTAAGCAAAAAGTTATTATTTATTTATTAGTTTTTTTCATAAATTATTTTGCAAACTTTTGTAGACCAGTAAGAGGTTTAAAATCTAGCCCAAAATAATTTGAGGTTATGGTTGACTTCATGCAGAAACATTTAAATGTAGCAAAAACTAAATTAAAAAAAAAAATGAATCGATTGAAAAATGTTACATTTTTTCAAGATATATTTAAAAACAAAACCTAAAATATTTAATTTAACGCTAAAATCTCAAATCACTAAGTCAAAATCACATATAAAAGTTAAAATAAATGTCAAATGTCAATATGACAAATGTCAAATCAGCTGACATTAAATGAGTGCGTTTATGACGTTGTTAAGTGCGTTTATGACTTTAAATGAGTGCGGTTACATTCTTTTCGATATCGAAATTCATAATACGAAAGTTGCAGCGGGCCGAAAAGATCATATCGGAATAATTTTAGACTCGCCACGGAAATCATAATAGGGCCTCAGGTGTAATTTTGTACACCATCCAAAGAAGAATGTGTGCTAGCGCCAAACCTCTTTTCTGCCACTCAACTAAATACATCCAGCATCGAACAGTACCATATACACATTGTTTCGTAATAAAGTCTGTTTCGTTACGTACATATCTACTGCATATTGTTTAAACAATCGGCGATATCTCAGTAACTGGTTATCAATGTTTTAGCAAAATCATCATTCGATATGCGTAAAAGTCCATTGAACTAACCATTTTATTTGTCTCAATCAAATGTTTGTTTGTACTAACTATTGGCCAGATTCATTATTTTGTATCCCAAGTGGTATCCGTTTTGATCACGGCAGAACATAAGTGGATATAGCAATACGTCATACGATCGATGTATATCATTTATTCGCTGTAGTGATGCTATCACGCGATTTCAAATTTTCACCAACAACAAATTGTATTGTCGTTCATGAGTTCCTTGCCAGTGGCACCTGTTCCATCTAAGTTTGATTAGCTGGTTGTATTCGCGTAACATTTGCTGCAATTCCTGGACTATTTCTCGTTTCATTGTATTAAAGATAGCACATCGCAGATATACTTCATCATGCTAATCTCGCCAAGAAAGTGTATTTGCAGATATTTGTATTCTTTATCTTGATGCAAATATCCAAAATATCAAATATGGATGCGGCAACAGTGATCCAGCAAGATGAAAAATTTCTATAGTTCGAGGCAAATTCTGTAATTTTTGTCTTTTGTTGGCAATATAAGTGTTAGTTTGTGTTATATCGTGTATTGTATGTGGTGCGTTAGTGTTGGTGTATTAGAATTCATTGCTGATGTTGGTGAAATTACCTTGAATGTTGGATTGTAGATCATTTACAATTTCATTACCAAACGACGTCATTTGAAAACAATCGTTGTACATTATGATGTGTTGCAAAAAATGGTTCAAATTAGGAGTTTCATCGTAAAGCAGTGTGCACAATGGCTCTGGTGGTGAAAGCAACTATGGAAATTTTACCTTTCCACTAGCGGAACACAATCCAGGTGATTTTTTCTAAAATTTAACTACATTGCAATGCTGATAAACGACAGACATCTGACCGATTTTAGCTGAAGCGTTGTATTGAATGTTTGGCTCATATCGAATGGCTGCATACGCTAAATGTTCACCGGAATAATTTGATGTTGTCGACATTGTCATTCAATAGTCACACGTTGTGCTTTATCACTTTACCGACCACGAATATCTCTTCTTCTCAAACGTTGTCGCTCATTGTAAGCTTTGTTGATCTCTTCTGACTATCGCGCACGATTTTCAAAATAAAGAAAGCAAACGAACGAAAAAGAAACAATTTAAATTTTTGAAATCAACTGGAGAAACAAAACAAATCGACTACCGATCTATTCCAATGAAAATGGGGTTAGGTTTTCGCCGACAAACAAAACAATGAACTCACATTTTGTGATCGAAATATGCATAAAATCAATCAGAAATAGATGTGCAATAATATATTTCGTAAATGCAAACTACTTCACTCGAAAAATAAATGAAAAATGATAAAAATATCGGAAAGTCATTTAACCGTGACCGCACAGCTCAAATTATCAAACCAGAAATAATAAACTACAGCGCCACCTGTTGAACATTTTCAAAATTTTTTTTAACCTTTGCGTAGCGATTCTAAACAAACCCGCTTTTTAAATATAGTTTCTATGAAATCAGTTCTAGTAGACATTTCGATATATATGTTTACTAATATTTAATGGTTTTCCTGAAAATATGAATGAAACTTTTTTTACCCGTGTTGAGCTTTTAAAAAGCTTTTTGCAACATTGAAAATTTTTACTTTAATTATATCTTCTATATTTTAATTAAAATGGTTCATTCGTAGTACTTAGCCTAATTGTATATTTACTACCCAATTAATCGGTTTTGAGGTTCTGCTTTGATCCTTGTTGTCGTCATATATTTACCTGGAAATATAAAAAAAAATATAAAAGATTAGTTTACTGCTTTAGCATACTTTTAAAATTATTTGGTTATTTTAGCTTCAAGACTAAGTTTATTTTAAAGTAAATGATTTTCTGGAAGAAGAGTTGAAATTAAAATTAGTTTTGACCTGTATATGCCATTCTTCAATAAAATCAAAGTAGTAGTTTGTTTCATAACTTTTAAAGACTTCGAGTGTTTTCTAAACGGTTACCTTCTCGTTCCATTGGTTTTAATTTCAAGTTGAGCCTAAACTAAGACTAAAAATACTGTAAATGAACTTTAATCGATTTCTAAAAGATGGCACTATTGCAACTAAAGGTATAGCTTAGTAGAAATGTAGCTAATAATTTATATTACCGTTACATGCGATTTTTTCAATGCAAAGTGTTTAGGTTAGCGTTACAATACATGTATTATAAACCAATCATTTATTGAAATGTTCTTTGATATTGTATTACAAAAATTTCATAGTTTATTTAGTATTTCATTCAGGGTCTTATGTGACCCCATCGATTATACTTGATTACAAATAATATAATTTTGGAAGTATTATAATATATAATTTTCGATTTAGAAGTAATTAAACCGGTCAAGGGAATTATTCATGAGGTTGTTTTTGAATCCCCAAGAAAACTTTCTAAATAAACTCATTAAGATGCTGGAATTACACAACTGGAAGGCGTTGTACCAATATTTAATGGGTTCAACGTGTATACACTAATTAATTTTGACACCACTAATACCATAGAGTATTTGAAAGTAATGATTAGCAACGACGAAAATGTTACAATTTTTTTTGGTATTCGAAAAAGTTATGGAACAAAACAAGCTTTTAGAACGAAATAACAAGTGAACATACTCATCTAAAAATCAGACTTTTGGTCCTCTAAAGCCGAACTTGGTATGTCATATATTGCCAACACTATCGCAATAGTGCTAGCAAATACTCTTCCTCTTGCATTTATGGTATGGGCATAAATGACTGCTGTGTACACACTATTGAATGCGTCTGCAAATCCACAACGATATACTGGTTTATCTAAAACCAGCCATACCCTATAATTTTTTCGTAAATTTAATATTGACTGAGAAAGATTTTCTATTTTATCATTTGTTTTTGCTCCTGAATTTCGAACATTCTTATTGCTTGATTTAATGAATCCGCAAACGCTATAGGCTGTTAGGTTTAAAAAGTAATATTGATTGATTATAATGGAATTATTTATATTTCAATTTTCAAGTGTTTCTCGAAATGCCCTATAAGCCACGTTTCTGTTTAAACGTTTTTCAATAATCGATCGATATTTATTCCTTTATTGGTGATGAGACAAGAGTATGCTTAGTTTGACGCCTTATTATTCAATCGGTTAGCACAAGCTTGCTGATGTACGATTTCGTTAAAGCCTAAACCAAAATAACACGAAAAATATGTCATTTACCAAGTCTACCGCAAAAAAAAAATAATTAAGGCGGTACGGATAGTAAACATCCAAGAGGATGCCAATAATGTAGTAGCATTTATAAAAGATAGCATTTTATATTTTGTTTCATCAAAGGCCCCTCTTGGGATAATTTGCTCAGCAGGCCTTAGTGACTGGTGTCTTCCTTGACATTGATGACATTTTACTTTTTTATCAGCACATAAATACAAAATGACAATCTACCAAGCAATTAAAATACTGGAATATCTGTTTTGAATATTGTCTGCGGTGATTTTTACTCTTTTCGATAAATGTCAACTGAAAGCTGGGAAGCTCACTCGAGATAGCATGAAAACAGCCCAAGGTGATTTTTGAATATATGTTTTAATATTCTTTTTTGTAATTCAGCCACATAAAGGTCTTTTCTGATTAGTATTGCAGTGTTAAAACAGAACTTTCACTCGATATCAGAAGAGCACCTTGTGTTGTCTGCAAATGTAGTAAGAGATAAAAGACTAAATAGTACATCACATGGAAATCCTTTTGATTACAGGATGTAGTGGAAATATTGTCCTTACTCTAAAAAGAGTATCTAATGGCACTTAATACCAACAAAAACCATCAAGACTACATACGAAGATCTAGTGGTTACATTACTTACATGTGCTTGTTTTGGGTGGGCACCCATTAGCTGCCTAATGATTTGTCATTACCATAGGGCTGAAATAAGCGCGCAACGGAAAATAATTATTGATCTAATACAATTTTACAGAACTGTATTAACAGATTCAGTTCCTGGTTTAGCCGGTTTAGTACTAATTAGTTCATTATTTCAAGAGAGAGAGAGAGAGAGAGTTGCTAGATTTCCTTAAAACTTAGTTTTGCAAGCCAAACAAATAGACGCTCACCTTTTTGGCATGTTTCATATGTGCAAGATCAATCATTTTTAAAATCGAAAACCATTTAATGTTTCCTTTCAAACATCGAAATAAATAAAAAGTCTCTGGTAATTTAAATATTAAAGCATTATGGCTGAATAGTGTCCTACCTGGACAAATTTCACATTAGCTATATACAAGCTAATGTATCTTATCATGTATCTTATCTGGAAAAGATTCACATTAGCTATACAAGCCGTTTAAGTAAGACCTTAGTAATGCAACTTCAACCTTACAGCAACTGTTTAATCGAATACTAAAGGCAAAAATGTCACTAAAGGATAAACATATGGTTAACCAGCAAATTCTTACAAAAATGGCGGTCTCCGACAAAATCATATTTCATCCTCCACATGTAAACCTCTTTTTGAGATAATTGATATTTTTTCAAAATATTTTTATACCCGATTGATGAACAGACTGCAATAGCGAAATTATTTGAAATCCGTCCAAATATCTACCCAAATAAATTCACATGAAAATCTTCAAAATTTCACTTCCGTTAAATATTAATTAGACTCAAATTTGATTAATCTGCTAAATTAATCATCCATCTATAAGCAAAATGTTGAATTGAAATACTTTTTCATCGAACCCTTGAAAAAAAAGGAAAAGATTTACAACAAAATATTGTCGTCATTGCTATTGTGTAATGTTGTTGTTTCTGATGCTTAAGTTAAAGTAACAATAACAGTTTTCTTTTCAATTAAATTTAATTTATTTATGTTTTTTTTTTTTTTTAATTTTTTGTTGTATATCCTATCAAGAAGCTAAGTGTCAAAACACAACCCTTTTTTATCAGTCCCTTTTGTTTTTTGTACTTTAAGATGAAATTTTTATTTCTATTTTTATATGAAACAAAAACAAACAACCAATTCAACATAAACAATACGGATTGTTATTGTTTTATGTATACTTTTTGACTTTGCGTCTTAAGATTCACACAAATTGTAACAATGAGAAATAAAACAAAAAAAGAAAAACAAACGAATATTAAAATGAGCAACAAAACAACCCCCGAAAACATAAAAGATCTTTTCCTTAATTTGTGTTAAGTACGGGAATCGTGTTAAGAGGGGGGCAAACATTTTAGCTGATTTTTTTGCTTTATTTATAAGTACTTACGTAGTTAAGTTAAATTGGATTAATAATTAAGGATGGAACCCGATTCAGAAAAAATCGATTAAAATGTCATTTTAACATTGACGTTACATTAAAAGACGCACATGACGACCGACCAAATCAAATCCTTTTTTTTTTGTTTGTTACTTCACCAAATTTTGCAGTAACCATAAAGCACTCAATGTATAGTTGCGGCATTGAATTTTTTTTATATTTTTTAGCACATATAGCTTTTTTTCCATCCATACTACATTAGTGCAGTGCATAAAAAAAGCATGGAAGCAGTGAAATTGAAAATTTAATTTAAATGTCAATACGTGTAACAAATTTTTTTACTGTGAAAAAGCTTGACCAAATAACTCGTTTTGTATATAGTTGGGCATCAATACGATCTGGAAAGAGAGATCGGATCGAACCAAGCAAAAAAAAAAAAAAATTATAATTGAAATTTAGAAATATTGGTTGCTGTAAAAATAAAAATCGGGAAAATTGGAAAACGATTTTTTTTTGTAGTATATTATCATTTTTATATAGTTTGAAACATAAATAACAGCAAAACTATTGAGTGTTTTTTTTTCTCTTTGGAATTTGAGCAATAGAGCGCTTAAAATCTGTAATGAATAAATATGGTAATAATAAATAAAAATCAATTTGGAAAAATAATAATAATTTGAATGAAGGGGTTCGTCGGTGGAAAACGCCAAAACGTATAACTATGGGGCTGCTAAAAAACTTTCAACCTTGCTCTTTACAATGTCCCAGATAGAAAAGTGAGATTTACATCAATTTACTAGCCACTTTGTTGATAAAATAAAGAACCGAACGTTGTTTTTTAACCAGTCTTGGTTGACGCGTGAATTTCCAGGGTCCACGGTCTGCACATTTAGAAAAGACGATATTCAGCAAAAGGCCCCATTTGTGAAGCAATACTTTTGCTCTATCAAGTCTTTTTTTCACTTCAGGAGAAGATTGTATGCCTTTTGAAACCACAAAGCTTCAAACCAAGCTCAATTTTTAGAGTATGTTGTATCTTTTCTCTAGAAATGTTTAGCTCAGCAGCCAAATTTACCACTGGGACGGCTTTTTCGTTATCGAACCAAGTTATGGTGGAAAAATCAGATTTTATTATGAAACTATCTAACGTTTTATACTCATACTCTTCATTTTGAAGATATTTAGGAGGCGGAAATAAAATCAGTAAAGCTCCATTTTGAGGAAGTTATAGAGGAGTCAACTTTAACATTCGAAGTGCTACATAGTGTAACAACTTAAATTGAAAGTTGTGATTATTTCCGAATTTTAGCGCCAATGACACATCTAACCTTTCGGCATAAAAACTCACTTTTTTATGGCGATTTTCCGAACGCATGACCTTGAGATGATATGAAATCCAGAGGATATAAACAGCTATAGCAGCAAACCAAATGGACCAAAAAGAAACCAGACTTGGTAGTAAATGATTTAGTGCTATTAAGAGATAGACCAACAAGTAAAGGCGTGTTTTTGAGAATCATGCTGGAAAGGATAATTTATAGATCGAGTTGCAATAATTCAATGTCAACACGCAACATTTTTCATAAAGGCTAAATATAAAGTTATGTATGCTACTCATACTTACCTTCCCAAATCTCAAGCATGTAATATTTCAGAAGGTTCTTGTATGGTGAAAGTACAGTAAACTTGCAAACTGATTGTCTGCGATGAATGCATCATTTTACATAAGCTTAAAATCACTTGAAACTTTTAATCAAACTCTTAAAGATGTACGAGGATTCAGTGGAATTCTTATTTTATTAGCAGGTAAACTCCAACACACTATGCCAGGCATACCAAAGTCTGCACCAGCGCTTGTCTCAAACCATTGTTTCTTAGGAGACATCTGCGGATGCTCATGTTATATAGGACATTAGCAATGGAAATGCTCCCGTTGTTGCCAACACAATAAACATTTATTTTCGTTTTTCCTCTAATTGTCCCCTACTACAAAAATCACCAATGCGGAGAATCAAACCAGACCATTTTGGATTGTAACTAGCCGTTCTCTTTTTCTCGAAACCCAACAAAACGGAAAGTTTGGATAAAAGGTTTGATTCAAATTGCGCTCCTGAACCGTTACTATAATAGTTGGTACACCAACACGGAAAATCCAAGTGGAGTACATGGCAAATGCAACAGCGGTAGCAGTAACATCAGGTACAGGAATCGCCTCAGCCCATCGTGTATCGAAATATTCATTTTACGCAGTACTGCTGATTATCAGAAATTGGTAATCGCCCTAAGTGATATTTTTAATGATAAAATCTAAGTGTATTTCTGTAAAGCGATGCGACGTTAATTTATAAAACTAAGAAGGGGAATGGTATGCCTGGAAACTATTGGTTTTTGACATACTAAACAATTTTGAGCCATACATAGTTTTTGAATCTTTTTCACGTTTTCACGTAAAACTTCACGTAGTTCTGTATCATTGGCTTGGGCATCTGCTATTTGTGCAAAATCTATGCTTTCAGGGAAAGAAATTCGATTAATGTGTGATAAGGTATCTGCAACAACATTATTAATGCCTGAAATGTGTTGGATGTCAGTAGTGAATTGACTGATAAAATTCAAATGGCGAAATTGGTGAGGAGATGCTTTTTCCGGATTCTGACACTCAGAATTAGAAAAAATGCCTTGCGCATTAACTGTATGTCCAAGAATTTGAATTTCGTGAGAAGCGAATACACATTTTCTGGGATTAATAATTAAGCCATATTCTGATAATTCTTTAAGAACAATCTCTAGAAGTTCCAGTTGTTCTTCAAAAGATTTAGATGCTATTAATATGTCATCTAAGCAGACAAATGTAAAGTTTAGTCCCCATAGTACGGAATGCATAAATCGTTGAAAAGTTTGTGCAGCATTCCTGAGACCAAAAGTCATTTTAGTGAACTCGAATAAACCAAAAGGAGTTTGAAATTGCAGTTTTTCGGATATCACATGGTTCAATTGGAATTGGAATATGCACATGGTCTTCATTCACCATTTTTTTCTGTATCAAATGTAAAGGACTGAGCCAAGAACTCTTGCTTGGTCTACAAATTCCTTGCGCCACCATTTTCTCGAACGCTGCCCTGGGTACCAGAAGTCTGTCTGGTGCCAAACGTCGAGTTTTGCAGGTAATCGATAGTCCAGCTATTTTAAGTTGGTGTGAAATTTCATGTTTGACACATTGGGGTCCTTTAGTTTGTTGAGTGACTCTGAAATTTTACAAATAATTTTTGAATTTCGACGAGAAAATTTGAGATCTGTCGATACTTGAAAGTGTGAGCGATCTTGGCTGGTTAATAAAGCATTGTTTGCATATAGAGAGGTTAACGGAACACTGAGGCTCTGTCAACAAGCAACCCAGACTCTTTAAAAAATCCGGCGAATCAGTAAATATAAATTCCCAATTAAATGATCGTCATTTTTTGAGAAAATAATTTTATGTAAAGCTGCAAAATTTTTTGCAATCTTTTAAATGCTTGTTCGGAGCAGTCGTCGATCAAAACGCAGCCATATCAGATTGTTAAAAGCTTAGCTACCTAAAAGGTCTCATGAAGGGTGATGCGTATGCAAATTACAAGATCACATGGGAAAAGGCCTGTAAACGATATGATCAGCCAATTCAAGCCATTCAATCGTTTGTAAAAAGGTTTCTGGAACAACCCGCTTTATCAAATACCACCACACAATCTCTGTTCCACCGAAGTGGTCGCTGGTCTCAGTGCACTGGGCAATGACGCCCAGATACGTGATATTTGGCTCAACTACATTTTACTGAACAAACTGGATGATGATACATGCAGAGCTTGGGCATCCAAAACAGTAGATGTCAAATATCCAACATTTGAATCATTTGCTCGATTTTCTCGACAAACGGTTACAGCACTCAAAAATTGTGACATCAGTAATAAACGATCATCAACAAATAAACCGAGTCCTTGTACCACAACAAATCATGCTCCATGATAAGCGAGTCACGTGGACACCGACTCAATTTACCAAGAATAAATGCACGATACCCAGTTAAAGGAATAGCCTATAAAAGCACATCGTGTGGATTAAAAAAGATTGATATATCCCCCTATTTTTATGCAGAACTTAAGCTCGAAATGGAGGTGTATATCATGAATGATTTGCCGTCTGATCTTCCCCATGCCAATCCAGAATTATTAAACCGTTGGGGAGGCTTACAATCACATATGTTGGCGGATCCAGCGAACAAAAACAATTTGGAAATCGACTTAGTTATGGGTGCCGGTTACTTCCTAAAAACATTTTCTAGTGGCCAACTAGAAGGTCCGAATAAATTAATAGCTCAAAATTCACAGTTTGGATGGATAATCGGTAGAGTTGGTACCCCTATGCAAACGCAATAATCATTCAACGCTAGCCTCGATTTTAACATCGACGATATACTTCAAAAATTCTGGCAGGTAAAAGAAGTGTCCGAGGACAGCCATATGAATCAACAAGAACAACAATGTGAAGAATTATTTCAAAAATCCACATAACTGCACCAGCTGCGTTCCTCGAAACTCGATCCATGTTACAATTAGCTAAAGATCTTGAAACAATTCAGCCGAATATATCATCTATATTTGCCAACGATTTTTATGTTGACGATGTCCTAAGTGGTGCCGAGTCAACAAAAGATACATTCAAATTAATTCAACATCTGCAAGAAGTGTTAAAGTCTGCTGGGTTTGCTCTGCATAAAAGAGCATCCAATTCTAAGAAACTCCTCACCGCCATCAAAGCTAAAAATCCTACTGTTGCGACGCAGATGCCAAAATGTAGTAACCAAAAGGTACATTGGAAATAGCTTACATTGGAATTGCGAATAGGATCATTTCATGTTTAAGATCAACATGACTCACGATAATCCGCAAATAACCAAGCGTCAATTTCTTTCGTCAGATGAAACTAAAATATATCTAATAGCAGCTCAAACAAAGGTAGGTCCAATTTGTCGCATAACTATTCCGAGATTGGAACTGTTAGCTGTTCATTTATTGGCTAAATTATCCAAATCTTTTATGAAAACTTTAGCAATAGGCGATATTCCATCATATTCATGGACAGATTTGGAAATCGTCCTCCACTGGTTAGCTAAACATCCCTTATCATTGCCAACCTTTATTGCCCACCGAACATCACAAGTGCACGAATGGCTACCACAAACTAAAAGGCATCATGTGAAGATGACCTCAAATCTATGTGATTGCGCTTCACGGGGTCTTATATGCCTACACAATTACTGCATCACTTAATTTGGTGGAAAGGGCCAGATTGGCTATATTACGAGCAAACAAAGTGGCCAAAATAAAATATAAAACCGCTAGTGGACAATCCAAAATCATCAAATGATTTAATATGTCAGGCAGAGGTAGAAAACGATCTATTTACGATGTTGTTCGACAAAATATCAGAATACGGGACCATCAAGCATATTCTGTGTCCAATTCATTATTTTAACAAGAACACGCCATATACAAACCAGATCATGGAATTTAAATGTTACTAGTGCAAAAACCACTCCACCTCTCACTCAAATGTCTGAATTCAAGCAAGAAATAAACTCATTAAAATCAGGTGGATTAATCAGAAACAGCACCATATTATCATTTTCGCCATTTCTCGGTAATCAATCAGTGCTTCGTGTGGGTGGACGGTTAAAAAACGCTATCTGTTCTGCCAATTCAAAACATCCGGTAACAGTCCATCCATGGGAGGTCTTTGGGAAGCAGGTGTGAAGATGATGAGGCACCACCTAATAAGAGTCACTGAAAATGCAACGTTCGGTCACGATGAATTTTCAATTTTATTATGCGAAACTGAAGCGATTCTAAATTTGCGCACACTGTCCCCATTATCAATCGATCCCAACGACCAAATACCACTAACACCTGCACACTTCTTGCTTATGGGTTCGGTGTAGTCAATAGCTGATGAAAATGTACACGGTGTGCCAGAAAATCGAGGTTATTTATTGGATAAGATTCCCCAGAGAATTATTTCACACTTTTATAGAAATTTAGTGCTGAATGCATTAACAGGCATATCATTTGTCGCAAAGAGATTAAAAGTCGAAATAGTGGAATCAATTTTAGTGAATTTTAGGGGGATCAAGGAACATGAGCATATGACCGCCATCTCCTGTTGATGGTTTTTATTTTTTTTTTTTCAAATTAGCGGTTAGAAAATTTTGAATAAGGACCAACATTTTGATAATTTTGAATAATTTTGACAGTTAGTTTGACATTTGAAAGCCTCGTTGCCAAATCGTTGGTGAAAATAGCATTTCTAAGATGGATTATTACCCGAACTTTGACGAGCCGAACAATCAATTTTCCAGAATTGATTCTAAATCGATTGCCCAAAGTGAGTTTTGAGAATAGTTTTCCTGAGTCAAAGTGCCCAGACCAGCCCCCTCGCTAGCTTGCAATGCTTGCTCATCATCAACCGAGGAGGAAGTATTTAGTAACATAATTTTTTTAAATTTATTTTGGTATTGGGTAAACCAAAAGAGGTACCTACTATTTCCAAAAAAATCAATTTGTAGATTTTTTTAATTTCTTTAGATGGCAGGTCTACTCCAATGCCATCTACGCTTAAATGTTTACTAGTTCAATGTTTACCAAGGATGAAATGCATCAATCGAGACTGAATATGGATACGGTGTAAGCTTAGTATCAAAATTTGCAAGAAAACTCTAAATGTATTGCAATTCATCATTTTCACTGTATTTGGACAACTTTCTTACGGGTTACAGGGTTACTATAAAATGTAATAGGGTTACACAATATTTCACTACCAAATGATACAATTTTAAAAATGGAAATTAAAGGATATAGTGTTTCATTAAAAAAAACATGTTGACTACTTCCTGGAAGGATAGCCTGATGACTGACACTCATCATCAGCAACTAGATTAGTTCGATTTTTACATTTGAACCCTAAAACCAGGGCTGGGCAAATACCTGGACTTGATACTTCACGCTAAGCTTAAAAAGGAAAGAGCTGGTCAGGATTAAAAATTACATGATGCTTTAACTCGAAAAATTAGACTGAATTGAAAAAGAAATTCACGTATTGACGAATTTCCGAATTTACGAATCAAACGATGATTCAAATGCAAAGAATTTTTTTTGGTGATTTAAGAACTTTAAGACCCCTCAGTTATTCTGCAAACTTTGCTAACTGGACGCTTGAAAGAAACAAAAAAAATATTTTCTTAATGCGAAGAGTGGTTAAAAAATGTAGTGATGCATTAGTCTCTCGTACATTATTGGCTAATTTCAAAGATGATGTTCTTCTTAATATTACCACCGACACCTCTAATCGGGCTATTGGTGGGGTACTTGAACAGAGTTAGTGTACACTTATATTCTCAAATTATTTGAAAATTCTCAAAAATATTTTGTGGTGGACGTCAAAGGAATTAATATATCTATGTCAATCGACAGACTAAAGCCAGCATATACATCTGAGTTCGCTGCAAGTTTGTTTGAATCAAATTCGCGTTAAGTGTGTAAATCTCCTTCGGAATTAGAACCTATAAGCATAAACCAAATTGAAAGAGACAACATCAGATATTAAACACCAATCATCAGACGAATTGTAATTCAGTTTTTCTCAAAATTTATTTCTGGTTTTCTCCATTATTAACATTTTTTCAAAAAATAAAAAAAAAAAAAAAAAACGAGATATGGCGGAAAATCATGATCGAGTAAAAATATAAAAAAATTACACGTGCAAACAACAATAAAATAATCGTTAATCCGTGATGCATTAAAACAATATACATACATATATACATACATACATATTTATATTTGAGTCATGTGTGGCTATATATATATAATTTGCCTACTTACGAGATACAATATATAATAACATAACGATATATCGTACGAACATACATTACATAAAGATTATTCATAAAAATTTATCAGAATAAATTCCGGTAAGGTATTCGTAATAATTCATTTCCGTTTTATTTTTATATCCTTTTGTAACATGTAACAAAAAAAAAAAAAAAAAAAAAAAAAGCACAACAAAAACAATATACATATATATGAGGATATATTGTAGCCTCGCTCCTTTCACATCTCGTCCAAAAAAAAAATAAATAAATTTACGAATATGTATGGTATATACATATATACATATATACACATAAAGCACAAACTGAAGTACGAACAAATATACAAAAAGCACATAAACGTCATCAACGTGATGATAGAGTTGAAAATAAACAAAAGAAAAACACAATTTTCATTTTCCATTTCTTGTATTTGTACTGTATGGTACCAGTTAGCTACCATGCACACACACACACATACAGTATATGGTGTTACAATAATAGGTAATATGTAAAATATTCTGAACATATCAAACGGATATTTGAGTTGAATTACTAAAAAGGGAATATGTTTGTATATTGTGTACGAATGTATTAACATATTATTCACAAATTCACATATGGATTCGAGATGCTGGAGATGAGAAAAAAAAAATGGATGAAAAAAATAAAAAATAAAAAGATTGATGATGTTTTACACCATATGGTGGCATCACTTTTTCTGTTTTATTTGTTTTTGTTAATACCTTTAAGCATACACATCATACACACACACACACACGCATACCATACCAGCTTTATATGGATATGCCAAAAACATAAAAAAATAAAAAAATTTCCAGAACAATAAAATTTTTGAAGTGTTTTTGGTGTATATTGTATACGAAATGTTGTTAAGATTACGATCACCAGCGAGCGAACACAATTTGGATTTAAGAACTCAACAAATTGTAGATTGTTGAGAGTTTTATGGAAATTTAATTTGGATCGCACAATTTAATTTGTTATTTGTATAGAGTGTTATGGGCTTACCAAAGTTTAAGTGGTTTTGTAAGAGGATTAATGGTCTTTTTATGGATATGTATTTTAGAACTTGTACGGTTTACTTAAACGAAATTTTATGTTTTATATATCTAATATACAGGCTGTTGCATCACAATGAAATAAATAGATGAGACAAGTTAGGCCGAATGTGTCACAGACATCATCATTTGCTAAACATTTTGCGAATGTTCCGTCAGTCTTCAAATGAATCCAAAGATGTGGTCAAAAAACAATTAAATATGTTAATGCAATAGGAAATTCTGGAGTCAGTAAAATCAGTTAACCAGGTTCTAAAGCCACACTGTTTTTTAGTTTCATCAGCAAATCATCTGTTTTCCATCAAGGTATTGCGGAATTACATAAGCATTTCCTTATTTGGACGATATCGTTGTTACCGCGGCATCGAACACAGATTTACGGCAAAAACTGATCGATAGTATCCAAAAACTTCATCAACCAGGAATCCGCGCCGATATGTTTTATAATGGAAAAAATATTTCCTTTATAAAGGGAGACACGTGTCAAATCTATCGTTGGTCTACCGAATTTCTTTGAAACGCAGGATTCGATTCTTAACGAGACGTTCACTATGCTATCAAAATGCAAAAGACAATTTTTAGCGTTTCTGGGGTTAATTTATTTCCATCATTCGTTCATTCCAGATAAGGCAACCATTTCACCAGTTACTAAATGAAAATGTTTCTCGGCGGAAGTAACCGTTTAGCATCACAATTTTGATGCGCTTAAAATTGAATTATTGTGTAGGCCTATAATGAAATTTTTGATCGTTCTACCAATGATGTCACAAATCCACCAAATCTGTTTCCAAAATTGATCTGTTTAAGTACTTTATTATCGTCTACAATTTTAAGCTCGTCTCCTTTGTCAGAAAAAATATAGGAAATGCAGATGGCCCTAATAGATATCCGGTACCGAGTTGTAAGATCTTTGCTGAGGACAACTGAGACTCAGTGCTTTTATTAATTCTTCAGTAGATACTATACGTGGCTATAACCACACTGGAAACCCGCTTAAATATTCCAGCCAAATTGGATTCGTTGAACGGAAATAAATAATCACTCTGAAAATATGCCTTCTATGGGGATACAAGAACATAATTTCACCATGTTATTGCCAGAAAACTTTTACTGCACATCATACTGTATCCAGGTGAGAAATGTGATGATGTAGGTGGTACGGGAATTCCACTCGACTACGCCGAGCAGCCATATTATGTAAAAGTTTTTTTGTGAAGATCGAATTTTATTCTAAGTGGTTAGAAGTTGTCCTTGTCGTCACAACATCCACTTCTTGAGCGATAAAACCTTCCGGAAAATCAACCTCACATTACCAATAATGAAACTGGCACAGTTGCTGATAAATCGTCACAAATATAAAAAGCAAATGCCAATAGAGCTAAAAGTGTACTCGGATGCAAAGACAAGACAATGAAACCGTGGATAAGAGGGGATACTTGGAAGAAATTTGAGGAACGCTGTAAACTCAGGCAATAATTTCGTCGTTAAAACATGGGTGAAGTTATAAAGCAGTACAGGTTAAACTCTAACCTTATAAAATCAACATCAAGAGGTAGAAATAATTCTTCTAAGATAACCTCATAACACCAAAAAAAATTATGCACTTCCACATAGACACTTTAACAAAACAAACATCACCCATCCACTAACGGAGAGTGTAGTTACATGTACAATAAGACACTTACAGAACAAGAAAGTTGCTGGATTGGACGAAAAGAAGAAATGCAAGGATTGAAGAAGAATCTATCACCTTAATCTATCCTGAAACGTATCTCATCTGTAATCAACCATACCACAGACGAAATGAGCCGGCTGACTTAAGACCTAGAAGGAGAGCTGCACAGATCGCATCAATACAATTCGGATCATAATTAGACAATCTAATGAATGGAACTCAACGCTGTATCCATTCTTCGCAGACTTTGAGGGACCATTTGACTCGAGTAATAGAAGCGTAATATGAAAGGAATTAAGCGAAATCGGTTAAGTAATAAAGTGTACTTTCTCCACTGCTTATCTCAATAGTGTTAAACAATGTAAAGTGCAGCCTTCCATAGCAAACCCAAATGGAATACAATGGAACGTCATCAGTCGGCTAAATGATCATGATTACGCAGATGATATATGGCCTGCTAACACAGAGATACGCCGGTATCAAGAAAAAGCTAAGATGTTACCAAAATTTGCACAGTAAGTTGGTCTCAAAATTCATATTACAAAGCAAGAAATACCTTCAATAAGCTCCAAAAAATCTGGAACACATCCGTATATTATCAAGAAAACAAAGCTACGAATGTTCAATGTCGTGTAAAATAAGTACTACTATATCATCGTCGTGAAACATGAATAAACACGTTGAAAATCATAAAAAACTCCAGGTATTTGAAAATAAATGACTCAGGCGATTAATAGCATGCTTCTGACCAAATAAAATCATGAACGACGATTTCTGTCTGCAAACAAAACGAATCGTGCTTTCTGCAAACAAATCGAATCGGATAGGACACACACTTCGAAAGCTATCGAATGACGGTGCCAGAATGTCATTAGAATGGTATTAGCATATAAAAAGGAAGTTGGAAAACAACCAATGACATAAACAATTAATGTGTCAACTGAAGCGAAACAACTAGATTGGCATGGGTTGGGTTAAGTGTAATATCCCCCAATAGAGTGAGATGGTTCAATTTAAGACGTCGTATGCTTCTAAATTCAAGATAAAGGTAAAAAAATAAAGGTAACAAAGTAACAAAGTAACAAAGTATCAATGTAACAAAGTAACAAAGTAACAAAGTAACAAAGTAACAAAGTAACAAAGTAACAAAGTAACAAAGTAACAAAGTAACAAAGTAACAAAGTAACAAAGTAACAAAGTAACAAAGTAACAAAGTAACAAAGTAACAAAGTAACAAAGTAACAAAGTAACAAAGTAACAAAGTAACAAAGTAACAAAGTAACAAAGTAACAAAGTAACAAAGTAACAAAGTAACAAAGTAACAAAGTAACAAAGTAACAAAGTAACAAAGTAACAATGTAACAAAGTAACAAAGTAACAAAGTAACAAAGTAACAAAGTAACAAAGTAACAAAGTAACAAAGTAACAAAGTAACAAAGTAACAAAGTAACAAAGTAACAAAGTAACAAAGTAACAAAGTAACAAAGTAACAAAGTAACAAAGTAACAAAGTAACAAAGTAACAAAGTAACAAAGTAACAATGTAACAAAGTAACAAAGTAACAAAGTAAAAGGCTACTTTCTAAATTATGCCGAGATTTGTGTGTGGTGTCAATTAGTGACAAGTTGCTAAGCACATGTTCCAGTTTTATTTTATGCACTTGAAATGGCTGGTTTCCTTTTGAATGATTAGTTGCTGTTCATTTTCAAGCACCACTTTCCCCTAAGTATTTTAAAAATTATTACTAACAGTTCGCAATCTATTACTATTGTGAGTTTTAAAGCGAAGCAAAATAGACATATGTTTTAGTGTTCATTTTTGAAGCACTTCTAATCCGTCAATCCGAAATCTAGCACACTTACTCCAATACTAGATAAGATAATTTAAATACGGTAGGATAAAAGGATTATATATAATTAATAAAGAGTGCAGTGATTACTTCATGTACGCACTGGAAAATTTACTGCCAATCTGGTAGATAAGGACTTTCTTTAAAACCGCAGTTCTTTAATGCAGCTTAGAGCAATAGCGTTTTTCCCGGATCGTTTTTTTTAAATTTTCACAGAATCTATGCGTATATAAATGGCTGTGATTTTGGATTTTGGTGCGGCATTCATTCATCAATATTCCTTTAGTATCCTAGAAATCCTAATTTTTTTTGTTATGCAGCCCTCGTTTCATGGCTGCATAACTCAAAATTATGTTTTCATGGCTAATAACATCTGCGGAAAGCCCCGGGCGGTTGTCGTCTTCTAATTACTCCCAACCACTTTTACCCATCTTATTAGAAAAATTTATTAAGTGCGCGATATTCAATTTCATAAAATTTCAAAAAATTCCAAAACACGTGTCACGAAATTGAAAAAAACAAACTATAAAACTTACATTGAAATTTGTTTCTATAAGTTTAATCGCGACAGTCAATTGTTTAAAAAAAAAATGCAGTTACCTCACTCACTCTTTTTTGTCATATGATATAGCAAAACATTTTGTTTCATCCTTGAAAGCTTTGAGATTTTTAACTGCTATTGTAAAAGCAAGTGAATTGCTGCGAGATGATCCACGGGCTTTTGTATGAAACGACGATATTAGCTTACCTTGCTGACAAATTGTAGTATGCTTTTGATTTTTTATAGAGCTAGGCAATTTATGAAGGCATCTTTTATTCAATAAAAGAAAACCACTAGTATAGCAAATTTGCTACTAGTAGCAAAATTCAAAACCACCCAAAAGTGATAAACGAGATGTGGTTCTGAAAAAGATTTCAATGGACAATACTAAATACTCCACACATATAGTTATAATCGAATTTTACACAAACCGGACATTGAATGATAAACAAAAAAGCTTTCAGGTAATTTTTTGATAATTAATCAACTAAATGAAATTGAACTTTTCTCAGACAGTACATAAAACAGCATAGATATATGGCGTAAACGAACATAGCATTCTATCTTATTTAATATATAAACTATTGTTGTTTTCTTATTGTTTGATTATCTAATTAAGTAGCATCATTAAAACTAAAAATAAGTTCTTTTCAATGTACTGATCTCATTAAACAACAATTTTCTTAAGAACAAAATGTCTTCATTCCAAACATTTGTACGCCGGTTTCAAAGAATCTGTACTGTATGTATTATATATATATATATATATATATATATATATATATATACATATATATATATATATATATATATATATATATATATATATATATATATATATATATATATATATATATATATATATATATATATATTATATATATATATATATATATATATATATATATATATATATATATATATACAGGGTGCGCCATCTTTTATGTCGGTATGCAAACATTGATAACTTTGACATTTGTCAACCGAATGACTTGATTAGACATGTTTTGAAACGTGAAATAGCAACACGTGTACATTGAAAATAGGCGCTCAGTTTTGTTAAATCAACGTGCATATCGTCGAAAATATCGTGGCCAACAGGCACCGCCTGGAAACACTATTCGTCGTTTGGTGTCGAATTTTGTTGAACACGAGGCAGTGAGAGATTTTTAACATGCCATTCATCAACGACAAAGATGTTCTAATGAACTGGTTGCAGCGGTCTAAGAGAGCTTGCCCAGAACACAAAAGGGTCGAATTGTCGCCGCACTCAGCATTTCGGCGTCATTGGTACCACTTTGCGGCACACTTTAAAGGATGATCTACATATTTGTTTCCGTATAAAGGGTTATTAACACAAAGAATATTGTCGACAGACCGTGCACGTCGCTTGAAATACAGCCAAACATTGACACTTAACCTGATTTTTAGAAGCAACTTTTGATAACCGACGACTTCGATTTCACACTTCTTGGTGACGTTAATATGTAAAATTCATTCATTGCATGACCAAAGGCGTTTGCGCCAAAAAATTAGTGGTCCTTACTTTTTCAAAAAATAATTTTTTGGATTAACCTTTCATATTAATTTACAGTACAATTTACATAGGACGATACCCTACAGTTTTTCTTAACCTTTTAGGCTACAAGCTTACTTACCATTCATTACTCATAGGCAACCTTTAGTTGAAAAAGCCTACCTAGATACTAGAGATTAGCTGTTAAGTTAAAACCAAAATATGGCTATAATTTTTAAGTATATGGAAGAGATTATTCCAATCAAATAATGAAACTTAATGATGAAGCTTTTCAAGATGAAGCTTTTTAATTGTGCGTTTTACCATCCCAAAACTTTGAGCTTTAAACTTCTGATGTCTCTATATTATTAAGCTTAAGCGAAAACTAAAGGATTTATTTTTAACTGTATTACCAATGCACCATATTGATTTTAATAAATGAACTTTTAAAAGTATATAGTGCTTATGTAAAAAATAAAGAATTTTCCAAACAATGATTAAGCTTTCAATAGAATATTTTTGGGCTAATCTTTCATTTTTATTTACAGTAAAACTTACAGAGGACGTTATTATATAGCTTTCATTAAGCTTTCAAGTAATTAGCTTACTTATCATTCATTACTATTAGGCAGCATCTAGTTAAAAACTTTACTAAATTTAATTAAATGTGGGAACAGTTAAAAGCTTACCAAGATAATAAAACTGAACTTTTGAAAACTAAATCCAAATCGAAAGCATAATTAATTTATAGTTAAACATTTTCAAACTAATTTTATGTACTCACAAAGCTTTTATAATTTAAAAGCTATAATAGTTTTTAAACTTTAAGCTTTTTTCGTTTCTATAAGGTTTCGTAAAAGTTAAACGATTTAGTATAAATTTAAGTAATATTTCTATAAATGGGCTTAAGTGGGCTTTTACATTTTGGCTAGCTTTTATGTGAAAATTGTGAAAGTTTCAACAAAATTTTTTAACCATTTGAACATTTTAATTTTCAGTAATTCTTTGATCCAATTTATATTGAAACTTTCAATTAGTCTCGTACAACTCATTCTGATTAACTGTAACCAATTTGGGTAGTGCGTTTGACAGTGACACAAAACACGAAGCATACGTGATCTGTCAAAATTAGTGTTGCCAAAAAGAAAATAGTTAAAAAATCACCCTTTATATATATATATATATATATATATATATATATACATATATATATATATATATATATATATATATATATATATATATATATATATATATATATATATATATATATATACATGTCTCTTTAATTTTTTTATTGTTTGTTTACAAAAATTTTGACATTTCAAAATTATTAGTATTCGTTTATTTTATCATAATTATGTTGTGTTTAATTTCTTTACACACTTTCTGCTCGTGAGATTGTATTATAAATTTAAATTAGTTTTGGCTTTTGTATTGTGTAATATATGATACACATAATAATAAATTTAAAATAAAATTGTCCAATATGATACGGAATTAATCAAACAAAAATTTTCAAAAGAACCAAGAAACAAAAAATGTATATGTGTCATTATGATTTGTATATTTGTTTTTATTTAAAGATTCATGGAAATATAAATAAAAAATAAATATTACAAATCACATTAAGTTCAAATCACATTAAGTGATCCGAGAAGTTGGCTGTAAAATGGATTCTCAGCATAAAATTCTTCATTATTTTGTTGACCAACACAAAATTGCTGTCAAAATGTGTTTTTTGAAATATAAAATGGGATATATTGGAATAATAATTATTAATTTTTAGTTTTTGAAAAATAAACTGATAAAAAAAAACTAAATTTGAATTTATAAATTTAAAAATTATTCGTAAAATATCACTACATCGAATCGAACGAATAAAAAATGTTTTTGTATAATGATTATTTTTGTTTTTGTTGTCATTCAAAAAAATTCTATAGCAGTTTTGGTTGCAAGCAAAAAAAAAATCAGTAAGAATCAAATTTTTTTCTGCTTGCAACCAAAACTGCTATACAATTTTTTTTTATGACAACAAAAACAAAAATAATTTGAATACAAAAATTATTTTTATTGGTTCGTATCTCGGTGCTAACAAAATCCAACGATTTTTTTAAAATTCAAATTCAATATTGAAATGTAAAAATAATGTTTGTTGACGTTTTTTCAATTACAATTTTAGTCGAGAGTTCGTTTAGGTAAACGACAAAAAGATGGTTTGATCAATTTGGTGGAAGAAAATTTCCAGTTTATTCAAGGTTAATAGTTTTTGATGAAGGTTGGAGAATTTATTATTATTCTTTAATACTATTATAGGAAGACAAGCGGAAAATCCACGTGGGATTCCATTGCTGTCGACCTAAACGCTATGGGTTCATTAATTAAGACCGGGGAACAACGGCAAAAAATTAATAAATTTTTATTTATACATATTATTTTCAGACATGGAGTACATTAAAATACTCATTAAAAGAAAAGCTAAAATGTATACGAACACACCGAAACCGCAGTGGTATGCCCCCAATAACATTTCAAGAGGTAGGAGGGCGGAGGTCTGATCTCGAGGCCACTGAAGTTACCAAGGAGGATTGGCACATAATCAATTTATGCAACCTATTAACATTGCCTATTAAATTTAGCCGTAAGTAAAATATATTTGATTACAAAATATTTTTATTATTATTCATATTTTATTTTTAGTCAGCTTGACCTCCGATTAGGTCAACATCACCTTCACCAAACAACGATGAATTGTGGGTTTCTATAGTGAATGTAAGTATTAGAATATATATATTCAAGTATGTTTAGTTTCAATAAATTGTATATTTCAGTCGGCAGCTTCCCAAAATAGTAATTAGCAAAATTTGAGGTTGCCAATTGAGGTATTGACGCCACCTATAGTTGAGCCTCCTCATTTTTCACAGTTAGGGGCCACTAATTCCGCAAGCGAATCGCTCAGTATACTACAATCTCCTGCGGTTACAAACACATCAGTAGCCCCAACAACTTCTCGACATCGACAAAGAGTTCGTGGACCACAAATAATTAGACCAAGGGTACGTAGATATCGAAATATTTTTTTTTCTTCAAATATTAGTTATTTCTTATATGAATTTACATTTTCAGGAAACCACAATAATGGACTCAATAAAAAAATCAATGGTCATACAACAAAAATTCTTAAAAATGCAAAGTGAAATGTTAAAACTTCAACGACAAAACAATGTCAACCAATTAAAAATTTAACAAAAATTATCACTTTCAATGCCCATATACAAACAGTTTCAAAATGTTTTTCTAGCAATTGCCAGAAAATTATACTGATTTTTTTTACTGAAAATTTTCGTTTAATTCCTTCACAAAATTGTACACATTTTTCACTTGTTACAATCCTACTAACTTTTCATTTTTACTCAATAAAATCAAACGTGCATTGATTATTGCTTTTGTTTTTAGAAATCCAATTTTTTTTTTCGTTTTTAACTCGCAGTTTACTACGACAATTTCTGTGGGTGACATTTTTTAGTTTTATATGTGAAAAAAAAAACAAAACGCCAGGATTACTGAATCACAGTCCAAATGATGTAACCATTCTGAAGTGCTGAATAATTAGGAGATGCATTATATAGAAATGTAAACAATTGATAGATTAGACATAGTGAACAATTGAAATGGTTCTATAATAAAGATTCATTACAAATGTCCAAGAGATTTAAATATCCTGGAATAGAACCATTTGATTTGTGTAATTGGCATCAAAATATTTTCTAAATTGCTAGTAAGTGAATCACCCTGTCCGGTATTTGTTTATATATATATATATATATATATATATATATATATATATATATATATATATATATATATATATATATATATATATATAATATAAACCAATACCGTGTACAATACAATTTTCTTAATTTTCTTTTAACGAAAAACAAAGAGAAGAAACAAATGAAATTTTTCCAATTGTACTTATCTACCACACAATCATACCTTAGTTTTGTACAAATACGAGCCAATATACAATACCAACTCAAACCAAAAAATTCATTTAAAAATAATTTGAATTTTTAAAAAGAAAAATGAAAACTTATCGATTTCCAATGCATTTAAAAATCATAGTAATTTTTCTTCTATAAGTTTTTTGTGTTCCATTTAACAATGAAAAATTTATGTTTGAGAAAAACTATTTCGAGATGAAGATGTAATTGAAAATTCATAATAAATAAGTTATATGAACCAGTAGATTTCGTTTACGGTCTTAGGTATAGAAAAATGCATCCAATTCGTTTTTGGATAAAGACCACAGCTGCAAAATTATACATATTTGTCATACCTTCCTGGTAACAAACGAATTTTTCATTTTTATTACAACTTTTCTCAATTTTACTTATTTATTTATATATAAATTTCCAAATTTTATCGTTCGGTTTGTGGATATGTAAATTTTTTTGTTGTTGTAAGAATTAATTGAGATACATAATTGGATATGGCATATAGTCATGATATAGACAAATATAAAATAACCAGTTGGCTCTTTAAATTTTAACATACCTCAAAAATATATAAAGCTTATGATGGTTGATTTCATCTACTATTCGGTTGAATCCGCTTAAACTACACGAATTTGAAAGAATTATTTTAACAATGAAAATACACACACACAAAAATATACACACAAAAACTTCCACCTCGTATTATATTTTTAGCATTTTGACTTCTAAATATCGTTTGTAAAAATTAATCCATACCCACGCAACCAAATGAAATACACACAACAATTTTACCATGCAATAGCACGAAGAAGATTTACACCAACCGACAACAATTTTTGATATAATGTGTGTTATGTGCTTTTATATATCGTTACATTGTGTGCTTTCCGTTTCGTTGGAATGATTTTAGCTTCATATATCTCATCTAATCAATCAATCATCTTGTACTTATGTACTCGACTCGTATACCAACCAAGACGAAAATTTATTTTTGATTACATTTTTCTTTATTTTTTCATAATTTGAAAATAATTTTCTGTGTGTGTGCGCTTTTTGTGTGTGTGTGTGGCTGTGTATTGTGTGCGTGTATGTTGGTTTGACTTTAAAGCTTTTGATGATGGATTCTTTGTTTAATTATAAATGTTTTAATTTGAAATTTTCAGAGTATTAGCGTCGGGGAGTTTCAGGACCAAATTAATTGGCAGCAAAAAAACATAATTGCAATAATATAATTTTGTAATTGAAATTTAATATTCACGTTAGTCTCCTTTAAATCAAAACACTAAATAATCTGTCTATCATCGTTTTAAGCCCCTTCTCGACAGTGACTGAATTTCATAATCTTAGACCTTTAGTTAAAAATTTAGGTTGCATAATTTGTTGTTCTCATTTTTGGAGACCAAAGTCAACTTAAACTTCATCCTAATTGGTAGGTGAAATTGATAATCCTCTTTTGGAAATTTTTCTTGATTCAATCACTTAAAGTATCCCTATCAATTTTTTTGTATCCCAAGTCTTCTTTGAACCTTATAGTTTATATCGTGTCCTAGTCTAAGTTCAATGTGTTGCTAATGCTCAATTGTGTTTTGTTTGACCGTTACATGTATCTTTAACGTGGGTACTGTTGTTTTGTTTTTTTAAACTTTTGATTTTATTATTTTCCTCTTTTTCATCATTTTCGTCACTTTTGTCACTTTCGTCACTTTGGTCACTTTCATCACTTTCATCACTTTCATCACTTTCATCACTTTCATCACTTTCATCACATTCATCAATTTCATTACTTTCATCACTTGCAACACTTTCATCACTTTCATCACTTTCATCACTTTCATCACTTTCATCACTTTCAACACTTTCATCACTTTCATCACTTTCATCACTTTTATCACTTTCATCACTTTCATCACTTTCATCACTTTCATCACTTTCATCACTTTCATCACTTTCGCACTTTCATCACTTTCATCATTTTCATCACTTTCATCACTTTCATCATTTTCATCATTTTCATCACTTTCATCACTTTCTTTACTTTCATCACTTTCATTACTTTCATCATTTTCATCATTTTCATCACTTTCATCACTTTCATCACTTTCATCACTTTCATCACTTTCATAAGTTTCGGTTGGGATATATTTTAGGTCCAGTTCAATTTACTTGTTTGGATTTTTGCACCTTCAAAATGAACGGTTCTCAAGGTTTCTTACTTCTTGTACAGTTATCACCAAAATTCTATTTTGGGGCGAACCTCTTCTAGAAAAAAAACTTGAATGGGAGCAGCGGTGTTCTAATTTCATTTTATTTTCATTTCATGGAATCAGCAGACTTCTTTTTACGATAGTTTTACACAATGGAACGCTTTTCTCAGCCCAATAATTTAAATACTTAAGAAAGTTACTTAAAAGCGTATCACCTTATTCGACATCTGAGAGTTGATGATGCCAGTTATGTAGAGCCATTTCATTGTTTAGTTAAATGTTATGATAAAAAGAAGTCAATTGTTGTTACACAGTATATAAATATATATATATATATATATATATATATATATATATATATATATATATATATATATATATATATATATATATATATATATATATATATACCGGGTTTTTTTTCTAAGCTTAAACTTCCAAATATATCGGAAAATAAGCACAAAAGTGTGAAAAAAAATTTCAGGATCAAAATTTAATCATTCTGAGGGAGACTAAGTTAATACGCAAGGAAGTTAATTTTGGCGGAAATCGGCTAACTGGACGTGACAAAATTTTCAAGTTACCCCCACACACCTTTAAGGAGGTGAAGGTGAATATTAATTTTAGCACTAATATATATCACCCTTGGAATGATTAAATTTTGATCTTGCACATTTTTTTCGTAAAGTACTTATTTTCCGAAATATTTTAAAGTTTGAGCTTAAAAAAACACCCGGTAGAGCGTAAATTAGCATTTACACATAGCACTCGCCATTAAAGGATGAAAAAAATAACAGATTGACTTAATTATTCGACAGAGTGTTAAATTACCAGAAAGTTATCAGAGTCATAGCTATTTTAAAGTTAACAGGACTTTTTTTTGTTGACAATTTCGCCTGGTTCGAGCAATTTATCTTGAGCAAGGTGCAAAATGAAGCTGTTCAAAAACAAAAGCTGTTGCTCGGAAAAAAATCGGGAAAAAACAATATGACAAATTTTCTTTCTTTTTTAGATGCATATATGGAACTTGGAGAGTGGGGAGGGGGGGATACATTAGGACTTGTTGCATGCAGCTTCATTGCAAATATTAGTGCATATCAGGCAGAGATTCAAAACTCGCTGTGGCAAACATCTTATTAAAAAGGTGTTTGCCGAGTGACTATGACGGTCCGTTCTTTATAAATGCGTATAGAACAAATTAAACGATTGGACTACTACTCCGATATTTGGTGCAGATTATGGGAGTGGCTGTAAAACCATGTAAAAAAGCTTAGATTTGTTTTAGGACTGTCTTTGAACTTTCACATCCAGACTAGGTGTTCGAACAAACATTTGTCGTGATTTAAAGTATCCGATGTATTTGTTGCATTTTTGCTTTAGAACCTATCCTTACATGAAATACTAGATATATATTCCAATGATGCTTATGTTTTTTTGATCCCAATCAATTCCATTTTAAAATATTTACAATTTACAAATTTAAATTGGACGAATTCATTAAACAAATGTAAATAAAACAAGCGATTTAAATCAAACTTCAAAAACTCTTTAAAACTTTTGAATTTTTTTTGTTGATGAAGTAACCGATAAAAGCTTACTCTAAATTTCATAAATTTACATCCATGCACATGTTTTTAGTTGTATACGGTCGCGATATATTTTTCCAACATTCATCTAAATATTTTATCATACAGATTTTTTAAATTGATAACATTGATAGAATTTTTTTTTATAAAGCTCTATATACATGCCATTATGTCTCCGTATCCATTTGACCTGCCATGTGTAAATATAGCGAATGCTTTGGAAATTCGTAACATTTCATTATTAAAAAAAAAATTACGTTCTGTTCACAAATCTACACACAAGACTGCTGCCATGTACATACGACAGGAAGCATATATGCACGGTATATATACTCGTCTGCGTTACATGTCGTTCGTTACTTGTATATACGAGAGCTTTTTCTTATTAAAAATTAAAAGTAATAAATTATAGAGCTACACACAGTTGAAAAGCAAAAATACTATTAATAATTTTTTTTACAGTTTTTTTTTGTACTACAACACAAATATTGAAATAAACCAAAAAAAAAAAAACTTATAAACTATTAAGGCCAAGAAAATTATAGGAAATAAGGAAAAGCGGTTTCGCTCAATGCTATATAGGTGATACTATAAAAAAAAAACATTTCCAAACGAAGAAGGAAAAGCAGCGGAATGTAGACAAACATTTTTACTTCGTGATTGTTGTTGCTTTTTTAACAATACAAACGTATTTCGATTCGACAACGGTTGGGGGTGGACTTTTTTTTCTGCCGTCTTTTACACTGAGCAAACACCAACAGCAACCAAATATATGAAGATGCAAAGCACACAAAATATAAGAAGAAGAAAACAATGATATGATTGAAAAAGTCTGTTTATTCTTGAGTTTTCAATTAGGTGTAAAGTATATACATATATACGCAGACAACGAAGAAGAAACGACGCAAAGTACAAAAAAAAAAGCTTCGACATCGCAAAGAAAATGGAAAATTATGTAGTGAATGAATTGAGTTAAAAATTATAGTCATAAATTTTATTTATTTTCCATTTTTTTTTTGTTGGTTTGATCACAATTTTTCGCTTTAATATAATAAAGTTCGACGCAAATATTTTTTTTCTCACCAACTGCTTTTGGTTTTGACTTAAAAGCTATTTAACAATGTCTTACTGTGATTGATTTTAGCACCTCATACCACCGTACATTGCGTCCTTATGGTGACACCCCCCTAACATAAAACAACATAAAAATTATTAAAAATAAATTTCATTCGTTCTTCAACTGTGTGTGTGTGTGCTAGTATAATATTTTGTTGTTGGAAAATTGTAGAAAAAATTGGGAAAATGGGAAAAACTACCGTCAGGAAAAAATAAAATGGAAAATGAATTGAAATTCATGTATTTTGCTATCGGCGATAAATTATAAATGCAGTAATACTTGGTGTTGTTGTTGTACAGCAAAACGTATATTAGTCGATATTTTTGAAAAATTAAAGTTTGCCGTTGTTGCACAACATTTTTTTTTTTTATGAAACAGTCACAGTTTGAACTTGTAAGAAGTTTTTTTTATTGTTGTATATTGTTAACAGATGACAAGTATATATTGGGGTCAAGCTTGATGAAGTTTTATGTTTAGTTTTCAAATTATGTATATTGTACGATATTGTTCTAAATTAATTTCGTGCTGGATATGTATCATCGTATGCATGCCATTTACGTAATTGTTGACAAATATACATTGTACAAAATCATGTTCTAATATAACTATTTTCAAATATAGGGAAAATTTAAGTTGGTAAAGTCTTGACATAGTTAAATTATAACGCTTCTAAGTATAACTTTTTTATTGCTTTTTCTGGTAGTACTTTAACTATTGTCCTTTAACTAGATGTTTTTAGGAGATCTTTAAGCTTAAGTTTTTGTTGAAACGAAATTTTTTTCTAATTTTTTGGTGCTTTTTCAAAATATTAGTCAGTGTTCTTTTGTTCAGTAAGACCAGGAATTCAATTCGTGCTTATACCTTTGACTAGAAATTTATGTTTGTGGTGGCATAACAATTATTTACGTTAGTTGCATATTTCCACAATAGCAAGAACAGCAAAAAAAAGTGCAAAAAAAAATGTGCAGCGTAAATATTGTTAAAAATATTGTTACAGTTAAAAGAAAATATTATAATTATCGTTGGAATCCGTTAGACAGTAGATTTCAAAAGGCACAATATTATTGAATGCAACGACGAAAATCGAATTTTCCGTATTGTATGGTGAAAAAGTGGATACTGAGTTATGTTTTTTTTCACTATGTAATATCGTAGTATCGTTCAGCAGAAACAGTTGCAAAAAATAGAAACACAATAAAATAGTATAGATATTTGGTGACCATCTCTAATACTGTGATAATGACGGCTCTGGACAAATTATTGCAAAAAAAAAAAAAAAAATTATAAACGTAACAAATTAAAAAACGTGGCCGTACCTTAATATTTTTTTGGAAAAAAAAATAAAGGTTTCAGTCGCACAAATCCAGTCACAATTTCTAGACCTGAATATACATATAGTGCAAGTGTTTGTGACCACCGTATAGAATTTTTTATCAGCAAAATTAATTGGGCGAAAAAAAGACGTTTTGGAAAATTATCTACATTTCGAATTCATTTTGGGAGAAACAACTTAAACAAAAAGTGCCAGAAAAAATGGCAGCAACTCAGTTTGGAGTTTCGTATATTGATCAAAATCATGTTTCTCAATAACGGTTGGAAGCTTCAGAAATCGTGCATCATGAACATCGATAGTCGATAATGTTGCAATAAGTTCAAAATAAACACTTTTACCAGAACGTTTATGGAACAGGCAGCTATTCAAAATTCAACAGTAGCAAACATTAAGCGACTAATGGGCACATCAAACGAGGTGCTCCATGATCGAGGTGCAATTGGTAATGTAGCAGGCACGAGAGATCCTTGGCTCATCTTTATTTAGATGCATAAGTTAAAGGAAAAGACTAGGGCATTACCGGTAAAACAATCGACATGTAAAGACAATCCAGAGTTTTCCTAGTTCTTAAAATTCCCCAATCGACAAATAGACACACTCAAATCAATGAAACCCATGTACAAGCGAACCAATCTATGATTGGATGTAATTTTGGATATATGAAGACAAAAGGTTTTTGTTCAAGAACGGGAAGATGCATTATACTGAAGCCCTAACCGTCTCGTATTTAAATGTTTATCCAGATTGCACTGTCTAAAATGTGGCAGAAAACAGAACATCCTGCTATACCAAGATGGAGCTACTGACAGCACACTAAAATCTGCACAACCATCCATAATAGAAAAAAAGATCACACTAATAGCAAAATGCAATTTTTCCGCACTATTACCAATAGCTATCATCAATGATATCTACGTTTCAGACATAGCCGTGCCATGCGGAACATATTTGAATTCTGGCTCCCACAAGTCAGCTTTGTTACCGAATCTTGTGCGCAACATCTTCGGCTCAAACAAAAAAACGATTGAGTTGCTATTGGTGGACCAGGCTTTACTGGATCCACGACTTCAAAGGGTTTGGTGACAATTCATATCAGATCAAAAATTCATTCTCCATCGAATCCCTTGTAATGGCAAAAATTACAAGCCAACTGCCTTCACAAAACATGAAAATCACTTCCAATTCGAGGTCAGGAATCAAATTAGCTTATCTTGTTCAATATCAAGGGCACCATAGATATCCTTGTTGAAGCGGACTTATTTTTTAATGACTTGCAAAATTACTCCAAACTAGCCAATTACACAAAGTACAGTGTTTGGTTGGATAGTTTTGGAGTCCGTTACAGAAGAATGAAGTTATTTCCATGTTATTACTCACCAACCAAGACGAAATGGTCGACATTGACAGAAGTATAACGAATATGAAGAGCTCAAAATCCAGCAGATTGCGCTTCTCATGGCTTCGCCAAATGAACTCAAGTCACACGTGATTTAGTGGAATACGCCAAATTTTTTACATCTCTCATCAGAGTTCTGGCCACCTCAAAGATGTTACGATGAAATCATCAGCAAATTTTCCTGACCCAGACACATCATTAAATCCGTTTTTTTGATGATCCTGGTCTACCGTTGTTCAAACACCTAATGAACTATTTCACTAATGGACTGGAATTCGTTTTTGTGCATCTCAACACTTTATTGGTGGCATTTTGAAATGAAAAAGAACATCACGACTATATATCTTCGCATTCTATTACAAAAGCTTGGTAAATATGATCTGATGATAAGACCACGAGTGAATTTGGTGTACCAGGGTGGAAGCTTCTAAGGCACGAAATTACCGAAAATAATACTATAGGTCATTCTAGGGTAAAATTGTAGTAAGTTGCGATTCACCTTCATCAACTTCCATTAAACAAGTACAAAGATTTATTGGCATAGTTCACCATTATTATGGTGAATTTGGCACAATGGTTAGGGCGGTGGAGATTGGAGCAGTAGATACCGAGTTCGAATCTCAAAGATGGAGCTATGAAATATGCAGGTGGTATACTGTACTTGTGTGAATGGTTTGAGTGGATTTGGGTAAATGGAAAAAAGTATCGAAAAATTAGCCTTCAAGGGACTTTTAAGTCCACTGGCTAATACTTTTTATTTAAAAAAAGGAAGGGCAAAAAGGTGTAATTACCAGGCCTCATGATTAAAGAATTTTGCAAATGAATTGTGTCTTCTCTAATCGTCTACCTACTGGCATACTTGAAATATTATAGTTAACGTTTTTAGATAACTTCTCGCTCGACTTACGGGTTGCAGTTAATGAGCTCGTCATTTCCATGTCAATGGCAAATATTTGGTTTTTTGTTCACGGGCTGAAATTTTTTGATACTGGAACTGTGTTATAGTTTAGAAAGACGTACGGACTGTGTTATAGTTTAGAAAGACGTACGGACAAACTAAGCTTTTACGTCAGACTAGGCACTTCAAAGGCTGTTTATATATTTGCAGAACCGCTGCGAATTAAGCTTCCGAATTTCAGGGAAAATTTTAGGAAGGTAATGGGAATCTTTTGTTTTCGTTTCGTAAATTCGAAATGTCTTAGCTCACTGAACCATCAGGAAATCAGGTTAGAATAGACAAAAACAAGAACCTTTCAGATCAATTAAGGTTATTCTCTAGAGGTTTTTCTAGATAATGTAGGCTTGTTAGAAGCATTTAATTCAATATTGAAATTATTGATAAAAAAAAGAAATGCTTGCCCATTTTGGTTATTGTTTGGATATTTCCACACGGTGTGGTGTGAATTGAAATCTCGTGGTGTGAATGGAAAATTAGAAGATAAACTACATAGGTGTTACAGTGCTAGTTATTTGAAGCAATTTGAAGCAACCCGACTTCAGCTAAAATTTCAGAAATCTTTATTTTCAATAGTTTAGGTTACTCCTCGGTATCTGCCTCTGTTAGTAGGTCATCGATATTGAAGTTTCATTTTATGATCTTATAGACACTTTGGAAGTCTGGTTGAAAGAGGCTCTTGATTACCTCGAAGAACCCGAAGGTTTAGATGATGGCGATACGGACGAGCTTCAGTTTCTTTTGAGTCTCCGGGAAATGATGGATTCATAAGCGAGGAGGACAATGGCGAAGATGAGTTGTGCGGGGTTCCCGATGATGTCTTCTCTGGTCAGCTGAAACGAAAATTGCGAATAATCATTGAGAAGTAGTCGCCGAATTACAACTTTGGACGATGAATATGATTCCGACATTGAATTGGACGTGAAAGATGCACCGTGTATTCCATTATTTGCTGATGTACATGAACCTAGTTCTCCAACAATAAACAAACTATCGAATTCAGCTTCAATCGGACACCCGTTTAGAATATGGAAAATGAAATCTAAAACAATCTATTATAGATTGTTTTTATAGTCACGCGGAACTAGTGGCAGTGGAACAATCCACAAAAACCGTATACCTAAATCATGTCCACTTCCGCATTGAAAAAATAGATGAAGAAGGAAAAACACGATCATTGCAACAATAAATTAAAGTGGAGTTCGTCTAACAAAATGGGTTGATAATAGCGTAGTTTGTATGGCTTTAACCACTTTTGTGATAGATCCGTATTCTAACGCATTTCACTATTCGAAAGAACAAAGCAAAGTCGTTGTTCCTCGTCATTGTATTGTGGCCTTGGTTGACCATTTAGATCAAAATGTAGCTCTTTATTGCATTGCCTGCAAAGGTAAAAAGTGGTGGAGCTCCGACAGAAATCATTTTTTCCGCTTCAGTTGCTTTTCGGTTATTTGTTGTTGTTGCAATACCTTGTGTTGTATTGCAACTAAATTGCTTTGTAGCAAATAGTTCTTACTTTCATCCTTATCAATTTGTTGCCTCTTTCTTTGCTCTTCTCGACAATATCTTTTGAAAAATGACGCGTTTCGGACAATACGTTTATCACCACGATGCGCCGTAATTTGTGATTCGATTTAATATCGGTTATAATATACGGTTGTGGATCAAAAGGAGGTGTTAGTTTATTTACACGACCTTGTTTGCATAACTCCTCTTCGCCCACTTTGAAAATAACTTCTTTTGTATGTCGATGCTTATCCGCATATTGCTTGATTTTCTGCATCGTGTTTATTTACTGTTGTTTCGATGTTAACCCATCATTACTCTCTTTCTTGATTTGAAATGATGGTAAAAAGTTGTTCGTCCTACGATCAAACAAAAGTTCATATGGCGAAAAATTCATTGAAACATGTGGTGTTGATCTAAATTTCATTAAGAAGATGTTCATCTGCAATAGACAATCACTATCTTCTAAGTATGATGATATCAACGACTTTTTTATAGTTTTCACACTATGATAGTGTTTGGCTATATCTTTGTTCTGTTGATGTTAACGTTCTGATTGAATACGCAGTTATTTTCCGTTCATTATTCTCAATTTGTGAAAGAATAGCCGATATTCCTTTCAGCATCAGCATGCAAATGTGTTTCATTGTTCAAATTGTAATATGATAAATTTTCTGCGTTGCTCATTAGTGATTTTAGCTTATCAAATTCCTTGTAATGTTTCTCGATCCATACAAATTCTACATTTTTGTGAATGAGTTGTCTTAAATTCTCGGTATGTTTTGCTAAGTTTGGTAAGAAAAGTAAAACGAAATTAACCATTCCTAGTATAATTCGTACTTCCGATGCGTTTGTTGGTGTTGTCATGTTTTTAAAAGATGCCACCTTTACTGGATCTGGTTTAAACCCGGTTTCCGTGAAAATAAATCCGAAGAATTTTATTTCCTTATGCAACGTTATATCAAGCTGTTCCTGGGTTATTCCAAATAATAAAATGTCATCACTGACGTTGATCACATCCGGAATGCAGTGTTAATACCAAAATTTAAACTTTTGGATCGGTATATACCACAATGTGTAGAGAATGTTGTTATAATTCTTAATGGCTTATCCAAAACCAGCTGATGATATGCATCATTTAAATCAATTTTTCTGAATATTGTTGTTCCGTTTAACATTATCAAAATGTCATGTAATGTTGGTGTGACATGGCGTGAGGATAAATATTTAAGCATTTCTCCAGGTGAAAGGAATGTACCAATCAGTTTACTATTTCATGAACATGCGGAAGAGTTATCTTTTCCAACAATCTTTTCCGTCGGTGAATTCTGAAAATTTAAAGAAGGTCTACGTATTACACCATTTATGATAGCTACGAGTGAATTAATATGGCTACGAGTGAATTAAGTCACTCCTCAACATCTTCTTCACTTGGTGATGAAAATTAGGAGATTAAGAGTACGAGACAGCTTAACTGTTGCATTTAAGCACATCGGACATGAGACTAAAATTAAAAAGGAACAAATCGAGTCAGAAGATTATGTTAATAGCTGTATAGAAAATAACTTAGCTTTTCTAGTATTGGTCTTAACGCAAAAAAGATATTTTTACCATGATTCGCCAATTAGGTAAACCTACAATATTTTTGACTATGAAGAAGACATTAATTTACTTAATTGCGTTCAAAAAACTACACTTGTCGATGAAGATGCTGTTACATGTGCTATTTATTATAATAAATTAGTTAATGTCCTGATAAAAATACTTGAGTCCAAAAAATCTAGCCCTTTTGGAAAGCATTACGTTGATCACTATTTCGAAAGAATAGAATTTCAGCATCGGGGAAGTCCACATTCACATGTTCTACTGTGGCTGGCTGAAGCACCTAAGTTCCATTGGGTTTTATCAAGAATATCGATGTCAAACGCCTCTACTGAAATTGCTT
Organism: Tipula confusa; assembly: GCA_963556175.1. Classification (NCBI taxonomy): domain Eukaryota; kingdom Metazoa; phylum Arthropoda; class Insecta; order Diptera; family Tipulidae; genus Tipula; species Tipula confusa. The sequence goes on along the minus strand of OY744477.1, from coordinate 32,745,902 downwards.
ACGTTCCAACAGTTTGGCCTATGGAACGACAACGTATTAGAAAACTCATAAAGAATTGGAAGAATTAGAAATTAACGATGACTGCACTAATACTTGGAAAGAAAATTTCTTCGATAAATATAAAAAAATGCCACATAACTTAGAAACTACTTCACTTGCTGAATTTGTTGCTCATTACACTTAAAAAAACGGGGATTATTGTATACGTCAAAATCCGCGAATCATTAGATACAGGAATTATGATATGACCAATGATCTTACAGAATATAAAAGAGAAATGGTTACTCTTTATTTCCCATTTCGAAATGAAGAAAATGATATTCTCGCTGAAATGAAAATTATCAAAACGTACGATGACAATGAAGAACTGATCTTGAATAAACGAAAAACATTTGAGTCAATTTTGGACATCCAGAAGACAATTGACATATGTAAGATCCGTTTCCAAAATTATATCGTGAAAATGGAGAAAAGAATGATGACCTCGTTTTTGCTACTCTCAATGCATTAGGATATATCGTTAAAAAAAAGAAAATATTATGTCGAATGAACAATTCAATCTGCTGGTCCAGTTAAAAATCTTAAAATATTTTTAACTGGACCAGCAGACTGTGGAAAGACTTTTGTAATAAAACTATTGCTTGTGCATCTACTTGTAAAGCAGCTGCACAAGCTTCACTTTGAAATTCTCCAACAATACAATTCTCTTTTCAAATTTGCTAAAGTAATAATCATTGATGAAATCAGCATGATCGGCTCTGAATTGCTTTCAAAAATTGATGCTCGATTAAGACAAATTACTGGAAATCATGCATATTTTGGTGGAATAGAATTTTTTATCGGCAACCCCTATTTACAAATAGTTTAAAAGAGAACTTGCAGGGCCCACTTTGTGGCGCAGTTTACAATTTTATGAACTAGATCAAGTTATGCGCCAAAACGATGCCATTTTTGCAAATATATTAACCAAAATTGGAAACGGTAAAATTTTAAATGAAAATGAACTTGAATTAATTGAGTCACGTTTTGTTACGAAACAAGAGACTGCTGAGTCATGTCCACATGAAATAAGACTTTTCTTAGTGAATAAATCTGTTATGTAATATAATCAATCTATTTTGAGTTTTGCCGAGAACAAAGTAGTGTCTACAGCTACAGATATGCATCTAGGTTGTCACTCAGTAGAGCAAGTGACATACGTTCACAAAATGCCAGTTATTGACATAGGATGATTGCCATATGAATTAATATTAGTTCTTCAAAAATTTAACATTATTACAAGTAACATTGACGTATCTGATGGCTTAGCGAATTATTGTGTTGGCAAATTGGTACATACAGAACGCGACGACAATGATGAGCTATCCGTCTATAGCTTCAATTTCCTGGTAAAATAAGGGCAAAAACTAGGAAAAAAGCTGCCAATCATATTCAAAATTTAAACATTAGTAGGACAGCAGTGCCGATTTTACGAAGGACGTCATCTATACCAATGAATACAAATAAAGCCATATTCGCAAAAAGGAATCATTTTCCACTTGTGTCTGCCTGTGCACTCACAATACATAAGTCTCAAGGCGGTACTTTCGACGAAATAGATTATGAATATGATAAATGTCATAATCAATAATAGACTTACAAACTGAATTTCAAAGACTTCAAACTGTCGGCTGATAACCGTTCAGGATAAATTGTGCAATCTTCTATGTCTATTAAAAGTTCTAAAGTAAAACAAAACTATGTGACTTGTAATCATATTTCGTAGGTGGTGACAATGACCCTTCTGAGTGAGAGACAAAAACCATACGAAGTCGCCGGAATTAGATTTTTAAACGGTGTATATCCCAAAGTTTATAATATACAGGTATAACACACGTAAAAAAGCTCAGTTTGTTAATTAAGTGATATTTTAATCGAGTTTACTTATTTTTGTTATTGTACACACAGGTAAATGGTACCCCCATTTTTTATTTTTTTTTTTTTTTTTGTTAACTGACAATATAAAATTTATGTTATTTATATGTTTGTCCATAATTTAATATACGAAAAGCTCGAGTTGTTGTTGTTTATGTTATTTAATTTATTTGCTCGATTTCATCCATAAAAATGCAACAAAAAATAATAATAATAAAATAAAAACATTCTTCTATTTTTTAATAAAAATATTAATAAACAACAACAACAAGATTAACAACAGTGGGAAAATACTCGAAAATTATTATTGTGCACAGGTTGTGCCATAATTTTTTCATTGGTCGATAATCTAAAGTACATTGACTGCGTATATATATATATATATATATATATATATATATATATATATATATATATATATATATATATATATATATATATATATAGTTTTATGTTGGGTTATGTCTTGTGAAAAATACACTCAGTATAGTTTATGCGACCATATACCATGACTAATATTTATTTTTCAATTAAAAAAAAAACGTTGTGCTTTTTTGCGCTTTTTTTGGGGGGGTTTGCTTTCGGAGGTAGGAACATAACAAGTAAAGCTCATAAATATCTCGTTTAATAAAATAATAATAACCGAACACTTAGAATCGCAATGAATATTGTTGTATATTTATTTATTGCCCAAAAGTGTACATTTTCAAAAGCTCTAACATATAGCTAGTATATATACACACACACACGTAGAAAGTTTATATACAAACAAAATATCAGATAACAAATTTGGGTCACGTTTCACATATAATATACATAAAAGCGAAAAAAAATAGAGAGAGGGAATAGTCATTCGTGTGCATATATGTACCGTGAACACCAAAGTTCAGATTAGAGGTTATGTGGATTGAAATGGTTTTCGGCTGGGTTGGTGGTTTGTACATAAACATAAAATTCATTTTATGGCTATATGTTTTTTGTAAAATGAGGATTTTATTTACTTGATGCGTACATCAAAATAAACTTATGGAAATTAAATTTTATCCCGGTTTGTTGTTGGGGCTGGCTTGTACATATCGCCATGTCTGTGTAAGTACAAAAATGTAAAGGAACTTTAAGCGCTAATAGCGTTTTTTAATGGTTTTGTAGTTTTTGCTGTATACCGTTGTAAACAATTTTTTAATTTTATTATTTTCTTAGATCGCTTTTCTTGGACATGATAATGGCACATACATGGCTTCTTTTAATTTTTTATGGTATTTACGAGAGTTTCAAATTATCTTCTATGGTTGTTGTTCTATAGCTAATGAAATTGAAAATTTATCATTTGTAAATATTTCAGCTAGGATTTAGTCAGTTCCAGCAGCATTGTTATACTTCAGTTATTGTAGAAAACTTTTTAATATTGTTCATCATATCACTGAATATGTTCATCGTGTTCATACATCCAACAATCCATATACACACTCTATGATGCTTCACAATCTACTTCCATCTATTTCCGGTTCTTACTGTGTTGATACTTTTAACCTCTAAATGACACTTTTAACCCCATTGAGCTATTTTAAAATGCTTTGAACGTCTTGAGCCAATCATTTTAAACCGTTGCTGAACAGATTTGGGTTACCAATCAGCCCCCATTAGAGTGGATTTGGACAATTTAAGTCCCCAATCCAAAAAAGGTCACATACTGTCGAAAATTACCGAAGGATCACCTATGGAGCTATCCGGATTATAACTGGATTATCAGATATATCTCGGAATATTTTATTTTGTCCTAAATGAAGTTTTGCTTACTGCAGTTAATCCGTTTCCGCTAATTCTTGCATACGCCAATGATGTTTTACTTATCAGCCGAAATATCGCTATATTAGGACCTATATTAGAGTAGTTTGAGAAATTGTACAGTACATCACTAGCAGGCCATTTACCATTAGCACTCGGTGCCAACAAGCACACAGTTTGGTTCGACAAAATGGAAGATTTCATTTAAAAATGCAATCAAAATGCAGAAAATTAAGGTTCACAGAATAAGTTATACTTGGAACATATCCACCATCGATGTTCCACATACCTATACTTGGAATTGCATCAACTTACACTGCTGGTCCTAAAAAGACAAGTCGCCCATATTTCACTGAACTACAATCTCTTCCTTCTGAACTACAAAATGCATGAAATTCATTCCAGATCCAAATCTAAAACATTAACAGACCGCACAAAAAAGGATATCTGGGATAGATTATAGGCTACATTAGAGAATCATGGAACTTAATGTCTGACGCAATCTTTAAGATCTTTTTTCAATATTTGCTTTTACTGATTGATTGTCTGATTGATTGATTGATTGATTGATTTGGAATGCATGGCCAAGCATTATACAAGATTTTCTAGAAAGCACTGGGTCCACTGTATACCCACTTTTACATATACTTGGAAGGATATGATACGATATCAGGAAATATTTCCTGATATCGATTCGGTTACAAACACTTTGCGACCATTCTGCAAACTTTACTCTGTAGTCTGCACAGTTTCTCTGAAAAAGGATGGTGTGGGTGAGTTTCAATATGGTAATCATTAATTTTATGGCCGAAACTTGTTACGGCTTCTTTTTCATTGTTTCAACTATTTGGAGTCCACCAATTGTATCTAATATACCTCCTAGTGGTACCATCCGGGCAACGACTTTGGTCGGCTAACTATTAGGTGCGAGTGCTAGCACTTTAAAACAAAGGCTGGATTAAGGTGTCACGCGACCCGTGCTGATGATTAACCTGACAGGGGGCCCTTTCAAATATTCCAGTCTTGAACAGAGCCTCTGGGTACCTGGCGACCTCCAGTTGTTTTTAGCCTTATCCTTGTATTGCGGATATCTGCAAGGATGGACACCATTTTTCTCCGCTGATCGTGGGACAAATATGGATCTTAAAATAAAAAATAAAAAGTCCAGAACTCTTAAAAAACCGAAAAATTCAAATAAGGTGAAACGGGTCTTTAGGCCTTCTCTCCCTATAGTTGGAGAAAGGAATACGTGCAAAAATAATGCAGGTCCTTTCAAACCGAATAAGGAAAAACGAGTCTGTAGGCCCTTTAAACATAAAGGTGAGGAAGTTGATTTATGCAACGACAAAGCAGGTTCTTCCAAACCAACTTTCAATGCTAGGAGAAAAGCATGAAAAGCCTTGAAAAGTATAGAAGAAATCCCGGTGGATGTGAGAACGAATAAACATGTAGCCACGCTTTCGTCTAAGTCCAAAAGACAGGGATAACAGGATGTATCTCCGAAGGCCGCTAAATGCTCTAAAATGCAGGTAACTGCATGTAGGTCTTTTAGTGAGGTGCTAAAAGATCCACTAGTTATAGCGGTGATTGATGGAGCTCAAGAGGATGGTAGCACCACTCCCTCTAATTGGAAGAAGGTGGAAAAGGCTTTAGCCTCCTCATTCCTCAAGATTATGAAGGAGAACTCTAAGTGGCTCCTATATGCCGGTATGGTGGTTGGTATAGCAACCTTGTCAAATTGACAGCCTGTGCCAATTAAAGATATCTAGATCTCTACAAAAAGACGATTAGCAGCATTGGAGAGGTTTGGTCTGGAGCTAGGCTTGATGTTATTTCGTTGGAGGATATTCCCATAGCTTGGCCGAGAGTGTGGGCGTGGATTCCGGCGGAACCAAGCAATTCAAAAGATATTTTGGAATTGTTGCAGATTAGCAATTTGGATTTGCCTGGAAGATAGCCATGGCGAAAGAAGTTAACGAAGAAAATTGTCAAAAGGAGAACTATGTTGTTGGCGGTAAACAGTTTCAAGCCTTTCAAGTCTGCAGGCCTGGTTGGCATTTTTCCTGCCAATATTCAGAAAACCACTGACTTTACTGGTCCCTGGCTTAGGGTGATTTTCCAAAGTAGCCTCGAACTATGTCACATTCCAAAGGAATGGACTGAAGTAAATGTAATTTTTATACCAAAGGCGGGAAAACGCTCTCATTGCAATCCCAAAGCGTCTCAGCATGCATATAGTAAGGGAAAATCGGTGGAACTGCTCTCTATTCCCTCTTATGTCCTATAGAGAAGTCCCTCGAATATAAGGAATCCTCTTTGGTGACCTTTTGTGATATTGAGGGTACCTTTAATAATGTCAAACCAGAGTCGGAGATCTTCAGAGATGTTATGCAGAATGCTCTTGGCATTTTTACTCAATGGACCAATAGTTGTGATCTTAGTGTTAACCAACTGAAGACTGAGTTGGTTTTTTTTGCCAGGAAGTACCAACTTCCTCGTTTTGACCCTCTAACTCTCAATGGAGTGGCTTTGAACATCGCAGATAAAGTGAAATTCTTGGGTCTCATTTTGAAAAGTAAAGACCTCTGTAGTTAGACCAGTTCTAATGTATGAAGTTACAGTTTGATGGCCCTCCTTAAATACAGTGGCGCACCAAAAGTTGCTGATGAAAGTGCAAACAAATACTACCTTGTGAATTTGTGGTACACTTAGAAGCACTCCTATTCAAGCACTGGAGATTCTCTTTCATCTCATCCCTTTGGATATCCTGGCTGTGCAAGTGGCTGCTAGTATAGCCATAAGGCTTAAATCAATTTCTGTGTGGTCCTGTAACATTATGGGATACTCATTTATTCTAACAAACAACGAAATCCCTAAATCTATTGACTACACCATCTCGACATCATACCTCGAAGTTAAATGTATAACTGATTTTCCTTCCAGAGAGGACTAGGTGAATGGAACGGTTTTAAAGTCAGGTTTTATTAACTTTTTTACTGATGGCTCGAAAATTGATGAAAAGGCGAAGCGGTTTTCTGCGAAGAACTAAAGGTAAATCTCTCTTTCCTCCTCCCTGATCATTGCAGTATATTTTAGGCAGCGGTTATAGTAATCTAGGAAGCCACAGAATGGATGAAGTATCATGTAATATCTGTAAGAGATATTGGCATTTTTACGGTTAAAGTTTTACAATCAAGCTTTATCACGTCGAAAGTACCCCGGAGTTGTCTTTCATCTCTTAACGAGATGGCTGAACAGTTCAATATCCATCTTATATGGGTGCCAGGGCATTTCAATATTACGGGGAATATGAAAGCCGATGAACACGCGCGACCAAATATTACTTGCCTCATCTTACGGTGCAAGGTGGAAATTGAACTCCACTTGCTACATGCAAATTACTCCTTAAAGAAGAAGCTTGTAAAATTACAAACGATAGATGGGCAAATTGCACCTCATGTGTGATTACTAGGTAGATTTGGCCTAATTTGGACTTTTGGGCGGCCACCTCAAACTAACTAACTAACTTCTCCGAAAAAATGTTTGTTAATAGATTTATTCTCCGTACGCTGGAGTAGTAAAGAATATATATGTTGAGATATTACTCAATTAGAATCACCTAAGTAAATCCTGGTTGTGGTTATTATCTAGATTTTACGGTATCCTAACACTTATCGCCCTACACAGTTCGATAAATAATTTGTGTGGTCAAGATGTATCGTCCCAATTCAAATTCATTTTGTTAAGGACATTTCATTTTCAAATTAACTCCACAGATCTGTAAATATGTAGCCACAAATTTAAATATACGAGTATCTCTCCTTTATAGTATCTATGCTTATTTATGGTCAGAGTTAAATGGTTTTGGTATCAATTTTGGATTAAACCATTATGGTATTACATTTTTATTGATTGGACTGTTCAACATCATCAAAATGAATTCGATTTAAATTTTTTTGAAATTGTGGTTTAGAATTTCAAAAAATATTTTTATCAGCATAAAGATTTTATTGGTGTACGATGTATGTGTGTTACATACATTTTATTGTGACGATTATTTAAATATTTAAAATGTATAATTATCTCGTTTAACCACTTTCCAAGACATATAGCACTCGAGAGAATTTACCAAAATAAAGGCAACACAAATAATTAAAATTATCCCGTTGCCTCAAATTCATTTTCACAAAACCATAAACAAATTTTATGATTCGGTTTCAACATAATTTTCATAATTTTACATCATTCAAGATACCAAAGGTATTTCACACCTTTAAAAAGGTCACAGTATACAAAAAATAAAAAATAAAACATAAAAAATCCCAAGAAAAAAAATTTGTGGAAAATATGGGTGCTCATAAGAGAATAACATCTGGTCTTCAAGTAATTTAAATATTTAAATTTTTTCCGTCTTTTTAAAAATATTTTGCTTGATGCCTTTTTCTTTTTTCCAAAACCATACACACAGGTATTGTGCCCTACCGGAAAATAAAAGTAAAAAATGTAAATATTTATATGTTAATTTTATTATTTTGGGTACAATAATACAGCATGATCCATAGAATAGTTGAAAGTATATAATTTGAAGGTCATATACTTGTATGTAATTTAAAGGATACAAGGATATTTAATTTTAATTCCTTTATATGGGTTGTGACCACTCAAATTAAAGGTAATTAAAAGATAAAGAATCTAGTTTAAACTAGAGCAAAATTTAACTAGAAGTAGAGAAGCTATTGGCAAAAGTGTTACACAATTTTTTCAGATGATAGAATCGTTTACATTCAAATAGTATATAATGTAATACTAATTTTAATATTACTTTTAGGAAGTAGCAAGAAATTGCAATGTTAAATGATGAACCACAAATTTTATAGTAAAACTCTTAAAAATATCATCAACTTAATTTTGGAAGATAGAAACTAGGAGGGAGGAAAAAACGAATGTTTAAATGTTGAGGTTGGCCAAACTAAATCCTTCAAACTAATCTATATTTACCCCAAATCCTTATTCTTTTAAGTAGATGAAATTAACCCTTATTAATTTTGTTTACGTGGGGTCACTATGGGGTTACACTATCAACTTCTTTTATGTTGTTAAATTAGGTGTTTTACCGGTCACACTGTTTATGATACATATAACTTGTTTAATTAATTGGTGCCGGGATTTACATAAGACATAACTAACAAAAAAAATTTAATTAGATTACAGGAGAAACTAAAAAATTAAAAAAATTTTACCTTTGACAAAATTAAAAAAAAAAAAAAAATTTCGAACCCAAAATTGTTTATGTAGCACAATTTGCACTTTAATTGAAGTATGGTACTGAAAAATGTTTGCCCATATATATACCAAATACAAAATACGCGCTCTGTATACCGCACACTATGACAAAGTGTTAAGAGTGTGTGTAAAAATTTAATTTATTATACATTCTATCTTACAACAAATGGAAAATGTGTCGGACGCACACCAGCAATCTATTTCTTATACTCGGGTTGTTGTTGGTAACATTTTTTTCGTTCATGGCTGATAAACTGTTTAACGCACTCCTAACCCCTCGATTAAGTATCATCATAATATTATATAAATGTATGCGAGATATATAGTTTAAAATGGCATATTATATTGTGTATGTGATGTTGATTAAGGACTACGTATTTTACCATTTTTCATTTCTGGGTTTCTTCGAACTTTAAAGGAGGGTGTCAGTTAAGAATAAAAAAAATTCTTTCAATTTGTTATCTAATAAATCATGATTTTTTTTTAAATGGGTTCAGTATGTTGCTGATAGTGCGTTATGTTTGTTACGTAACGTATGCGATGACATATTTGTTTTGTAGTGTAGTGTGGTAGTAAATGCCATTGAATAAGGTAGGAAAGGTGGTACTAAAGGATAAAATATGAAATGTACATTTGTTAACGGTTTAATAAACGAGCATGCCAGATTTGCCGAACACGACACAACATCATATTACACGTTTTCGATCAGTTCAACCCGCAAACTATATCACAACTATCAACAGTACCGGTCGCAATAAAAAACATTACAAAAAGCGAACCATTATCAACGAACGCTTCAATCAATATACCAGCGATAACGCTATTGAGCTTAGTTATCACGAGCTCTACACTAATCAACTTATTACTAACCTCACGAACAGGCTCGACAACCACGAGCACTCCTCCAATCAACATACATCAGTCAGAGAACAAACCAAACCAAACCAAACCACCAGAGGCTATAAGTCGACCATACCAGTAACCCAGAGAGTGCAACCTGATCTTCATAATTTTGGCTCGCACCGACCACAATGGTGAATGTTACCGATGCATGTGGACGTATGCAGCTTTGCCGTGTTTTTTTTCGATTCCGGCTCACAGGCATCATTTGTAACCGAAGATTGCATCCACCACTTAGGCTTACCACGTTACAAAATTATACCAACGTTAGCAATCACGAAGATAAAGCGAGATCTATTATCAGAGGCCTCCAAGATATTCGACCCTCTAGGATGGCTGTCACCCTCGATTATATTGATTAAAATTTTGTTTCAATCATTATAGTTGCTAAATCTACACCTCCATATCAACGAAATGGCAAGAGTTCAGAGAAGAATTAAACCATATTGACCAAATATCTATTCCGCGATGGTTATTTACGAGAGACAAAAATTTTCAGTTGCCTCTGAATTCGCATACGCCGCGGTAATCTAAACCAGAACCACGACCGAAGATGGCACTATCTAGACCAACATCGTGTGTGGAAAAACCAGAGTGGCGCCTATTAAACCCCGTCTGGAATTATGAGGTGCCCTGTTACTTACGAAACAGAATGAAAACAGTAGCCAAATCATTGCAATCCGACCTCGTTGGAATTTTTAATTGGACCGACTCTACAAAGGTTCTATGGTGGTTATCGTCTCATCCAAGATGCTGGAAAAATTATGTTGCCAGCCGTACATCTGAGATACTAGAATCAACAACGAGAAATAATTGGCAACAACAAAGGAAAATCTGGCCTCGAGCAGGTTAGCGGTTTATCTACCAACGCTTTTCTAGCCGCGTTAAAACGGTTCATATCCAGGAGGGGATTATGTTCCAACATCTATAGTGACAATGCCACCAACTTTGTTGGTACAAAAATCCAATTATCGGAAATCTAGAAACTAAATAACTCCGCAATAACCATAATAATCTGATTTCCAATTTTTTATTAGAATGCCAAACAAAATGACATTTCTCACCACCATCGGGACAAAATTTTGGTGGCTTATATGAATCAGCGGTGAAGTCCACGAAATACCATTTGAGACGAGTTTTGGGCAGTACCATACTCAATTTCGAAGAAATGACCACCCTATTACCCAAGTCGAACCGATACTAAATTTCCGGCCGCTATGTTCGTTATCATCGGGCCCAGACAACATTGATATGTTAACACCGGCCCATTTCATTATACGACAATCTATGACCTTACCACCTGATCCAGACTAGACCAGTATGAGGGAAAATTCACTTACTCGTTGGCATCATATCCAATATATGATGCAACATTTTTGGAAACGATTTCGTCACGAATATCTAACTACTCTACACATCCGTTCCAAATGGCAGCATAGGTACAGCAATCTTAACTCAGGTGACATCGTATTGGTTCGAGATGATGGTAGTTCTCCAGCACAATGGCCATTAGACAAAATCCAGGAAAAATGCATAAAACTCTTAACCTATATAATAAAGCAATAAAGAGATGTAGATATCTCCCTAAAAAATGGAAAACATAACTAATTATAATGATCCCGAAGCCTGCCATGGACGAAACGTAAGTCACGTCACACAGTATCTAAACTTTTTGAAAAAAATGTTACTGGTTTCATGACCAGCATAGTACTGTAGAGCAGGTGCATAGAGTTTTAAACACAGTCAAACTAGCTCTAGAGGAAAAGAAATACTGTTCCGTAGTTTTCCTGGATATTGCACAAGCTTTTGACAAAGTGTGGCATGAGGGCCTGATATACAAAATAAAAACTCTACTCCCAAATAAATGTTATGCAATTCTTGAAAATTACCTGTTCGAAAGAAAATTTCAGGTAAAGCCAAAATAAAGCCATTACTATGAAATAGACGCGGCGGTACAATACAAAATACAACATTTACTAATTACGTTATGTAATGATACTGGTAATTCGTTTCTTAAAAAGATTTCTTGATATGTTAAAATCAAAATTATCCGAAAACCAATTAAAAATTCTGGTAGTATTACGGGCCACTGGATCATCCCTACCTATATATTTTGTATATTTTGTCTTGGGCGAAGTACCCTAGTGGGTACATAAAAATGGTAGAATAAAGTAAATCAGAAGAGTCAATTTTCACATAATACGTCTCGAGTGAACCAATATCTCTCCAAGATTTGAGACTCATAATAACATGCAACGTCCATCGTAAGGGGGCAGAGAACGAGGAAGTCGTCTCAGGGCAAATTTTAAGAATTTATTTTGTATGTTTTCAATACGGTCGCTGTGGCAGCCATAACTGGTACTCCAAATAATCGAAGCGTACTCCAAAACTGGTCTAACAAAATAAATGTTTAATGTTTTAAGAGTGTATGGGTCAGAAAAGTCGCTAACAAGCCTCTTAATAAATCCCAGCATCGAATTAGACTTGGCCACAATCTTGTCTATGTGCTTAGAAAAATCAAGGATATAAACAGGACACCCAAATCGATAATCTCGCACACCACCTCAAGTACAACGTCGTCGAGTCTGTACAAAAAAGCAATAGGTATTTTCTTTTTGGAATATGTCATAGATTTACATTTAGAAACATTTAGAGCAAGATGGTTTTCCACAGTCCAATTAAAAAAACCATTTAGATCCTGTTGAATTAAAGAGCACAACCTCGATATTACGTACCCCTGCAAAAATTTTAATATCCTCTGCATAAAGCAAACATTTGCAGAACCGAAAGCAGTCTACTACATTATTTACAAATAGAATGAAAAGTAATGGACCTAGATGACTACCCTGAGGTATGCCAGACGAAACCTGGATTTGTCTAGAAAATGTATCCCCAATACGGACAAATTGAGACCTACGTGACAAATGGGATGGTATCCATTTCACTGGAACTTTCATTTTACTGGGCCACGAGTTCAGCTTTGTGAGTTTATCAATTAGTAAGTTATGGTTTATTTCGTCAACCGCCTTGCTAAAATCAGTGTATATTACATCCATATGCTTTTTTATATGCGCACAGAAACCATGCTGTTGAGAAACAATTAAGTTTTTCACGTCAAATATTAAAGAGTCTCTTACTAATTTTTCAAAAAGTTTAGGGATCACAGACAAAATTGCTATCCCCCTATAGTTTTCCACCCAATTTTTTAGCCTAATTTATGTATTGGGATAATATACGAGGATTTCCATAATTTTGGAAAAATGCCATGTATAAGGCTATATTTGAATAGATGTGTTAGGTGTCAAGCAAAAGCTCTAGAACATTGCTTCAGCAAAATAGAGGGAATATTGTCCGGCCCACTGCACGTCTTCGTGTTCATAGCAACAATAGCAGTGTTGTATGAATTGTAAACTCACCTTAATACAATCGCCTAAATTCAGATATAATAATAATAATATAAAGTATACATGTATTGTATTCAAATTATAATATGATAATAAAATATGATTTTTAGTATTGTAACAGAACTCGACAAGAGCGTTTGATTTAAAAAGATACCAGATCATCTGTATGACATAGAAATAAAAACACACAGTACACGGTAACTATAAGTGATATACAACATTTGGTGACAGCGGAAAGAAATAGTATTGTATAACAAAAGTTAAAGTGTATCCAAAAGAAAGTGTGTTAGTTATTTCGATTATTAAGCAATAAATACATCCTAATACTGATTTAATCTAAAGTTAAACCAAAAAAAAATCAAACATTGGTACTATAAATCAGCAGGTGTAAACTGACGGTGTTTTTATTACACTAATTGTAGCTGTATCAAATCGTAATAAGTACACATGTGCGTGCAAATTATACAGTACTTACAAAAACAAAAAGTGCAAAAGTACAAATATTATATCGAACCGCATATAAATACGTACAAAATCCTCCATTACTCATAATTTCATACATTGGCGTACGCATAAAAAAAAAATCAGCGGAATTATTCGCCATATCGAGTAAAAACAAAAACCATTAAAAGATCGTCAAAAAAAAAAAAAAAAAAAAAAAATCAACGAAAGCTTCAACGGGGTTTTTCGAACGGTTATCATCGCCACGTGTACATCAATCTTGCGTAGAATCAACGAGTCCACGAAAGCTTCAACGGGTCTTTTCGAACGGTTATCATCGCCACGTGTGCATCAATCTTGCGTAGAATCAACGATTCCACGAAAGCTGTTTCATATTAAAACAACGAAAAACAGATCAACATACCACATTAATTTATCCGAAATAAATTAAAGTATTCCAATTTTAGTTTCATATTGTAAATTTAACATTATTTTCTAATTAAATTAATATTTATTTCCTTATTGTAGAAAATAAAGTAATAAATTAAGAATTATTGATGAAACAAGAAGATCAGGATAATGAAAAGGAAGAATTTGTAAAATTGAGGAGCAGGAGTGTGACAAGATCTGAACGAAGCGACGCAAAGAAAACATCACAAAATAAAAATCCAACCGTGAGTAATAATAAAAATATATTAAATACTGTGCCAGATAGTTCACGTACCGTTTCACAATCTTTGCCTACAAGTCCAGAAATTAATAAAGAAACGAAAAAGGTTGATGATATATTTTTAGATATACGTGAATTACAGAGTTTTCAAGTATTCCCACAAGATTTTGACTCCTCTACTGTTAAAATAAATTATAATTTCAATTTAAAGAATAGTTCTAATATCTATTCCAATTTAACAAACGTAAAGGAAGTTAATACTAAGCCCAATAATTTAAAAATAAAAAAAGAAACAAACAGTATGTCGTTAAATCCTGAAACATTTATTAAACTTGTGCCAGAATTTGATGGTACTTCTTCCGATTTACACAAATTTCTATGTTGTGTTGATTTCATGTATAAAACAATCGACAGTGTTAAAGATGTACAAGAAACATTCTTCTTAGAATTAGTAAAAACAAAATTATGTAAAAAAGCCTATGAAATAGTGAAATATAAAGATTTCGAAAATTGGAAGGGTTTAAAAAAAGAATTAACTACCCAGTTTGCTATTTCGAGACCTTTAGAACAAATTCAATTAGAATTGGTCACTATCAAACAAAATAGAAACGAATCTACGAAAGAATTTGCCAATCGAGTAGAAAAATTATTAGCTGATTTGAATGAAGCCTGTGTAAATAGGGAAGGAAAAGAATCTGCAAATATAATACAAAGGTTGAATGCATCTACCGCTCTTCGAGCGTTTCAAGATGGTCTACAAAATCCCATCAAACTAATAGTAAAAGCCTGTCGATGTACTTCATTAAAAGATGCAATCACGAAAGCAATTGAGGAAGAAGCATCAATATCTCATTTAAATTCTAGTCGAAATTTGATTTATAACAATATATCTTTTAATCCACCGTCTTTGAAAACAAATGATAGATTTAAAATTCAATGTCAAATATGTCATAAAAATGGTCATTTAGCGGATAAATGTTATACAATTAGTCTCAAACCATCATCAAACACGACTAATTTGGTACGGCCTCAAGCCAATCAATCATTCACTCCTCAGCAATATAGTTCATTTAATTTCAATCCCCTTCCAAAACAAGCAATCAAATCAAATAACACATTCACATCAACTCCAAATAAAACGATCTTAAAAATTTGTAAATATTGTCACAAAGTCGGTCATACTCTACCAGAATGTAATAAAAGAGAGAAAAACATAGCTAAAAGATTAGCGAAAACTAATTTCAATGATCAAGAAGAATTAAATTCGGGAAACTTCGAATCACTCAAACAAAATTTGATGAACACCAATGTTTGAGTGAATCTATAATTCAGTGTTCACAGCAAAATAAGTTAGGAGATCTTAAAGATCCAGCAAATAGATCAAACAAACAAGATGACGGGAACTTGGCATTTATTCCAATTCGTGATTATGACGTCACACAGCCAACAAAATCATCAAATAAAAGTGCAACTCAGATTAATAACTGCACAAAACCATCAATTGATAAATGTGAGACAAGAAAAAAACCGGATGTCCATATTTTTCCAGCAAGTTTGAAATATGTATCATTACAGATTCATCAGCTAAAACATACACCATCATTTTTCGTATGCGATAGTGGAGCTGAAATAAGTGTTATCAAATTTAACATAATAAATCAACCCGATACTATAAATGTTTCAAATAAATGTAATGTAAATGGCATTACAAAAGAGAAACTGCTATCAAAGGGTACTATAAAGCTCGAATTACAGTTTCCTAAAGGTATCCTACAACATGAGTTTCATGCTATGTCCGACAATTTTCAACTGGATTGTGATGGTATTCTTGGTAAGGATTTCTTACAAACTAATTTGTGCAAACTTGATTATGAAAACGAAATTTTACAAATTGGATCGATAAATCATTCTATTCGGTTTTGTGATCATCCAAGTTTATGTAATACCATACCACCACGATCTGAAATGGTTTTATTATTAAAACTCAATCATGCTGATGGTGATTACTTTTGTGAAGCAGATGAAATTGATTCGAATGTATTTATCGCACATTCACTCCTAAGAATAGAAAACAATACGTCCACAGCAACGATTTTAAATTTAAATGAAGAGACAGTAGAAATACCAAATCTAAATATAGTCTTGAAACCCTTGCATGATTACAATATTTATCGTTATAATAATATTAATAATTATTCAAAAATAGAGGATCGGTTAAATACATTAAAAGAAATAATAAATCTGAATCATTTAAACCTAGAAGAAAAAAGTTCAATTTTAAATATATGTCGCGAATTTAACGAAATCTTTCATTTGCCCGGTGATAAACTAGGTACTACGGCAGCAATTACACATGAGATTCCTCTCGCTCCGGGATCTAGACCAATTTATACAAAACCGTATAGATTACCACACTCAGCAAAAGAAGAGATACATCGACAAGTAGATAATATGTTGGATGCGGGCATAATAGAACAAAGTATGAGTCCATGGAACTCTCCATTATTGATAGTTCCAAAAAAATCAAACACCAATGAAAAAAAATGGAGAGTTGTAGTAGATTTTCGTCGCTTAAACAAATGCACGTTAAATGAAGTTTTTCCACTTCCTAATATTTTAGATATATTTGATCAATTAGGGAAGGCTTCATATTTTTCTACTCTGGACCTTGAAAGCGGATATCATCAAATTTTGTTACATTCAAGCGATAAACAAAAAACGGCTTTTAGCACGGAAACAGGCCATTTTCAATTTACCCGCATGCCATTTGGCTTAAAAGGAGCTCCTCTCACTTTTCAAAAGTTGATGAATTGTGTACTCGCCGGTTTAACGGGAGTAAAATGTTTTGCCTATATGGACGACATAGTTACATATGGTTACGATCTAAACGACCATAATTCTAAATTGACTGACGTCTTTAAATGTTTAGAACATTTTAATTTAAAATTAAACCCTAAAAAATGTCATTTTTTGTGTCGCGAGATAAATTATCTAGGTCATATAATCTCTGAAAAAGGCATCATGACTGACCCATCAAAAATTTCAGCGATGGTCAATTTTCCAAAACCAACGAATCAAAAACAGTTGAAAAGTTTTATCGGTCTATGTAGCTACTATCGTCGATTTATTAATAATTTTGCTGATATTGTCGTACCACTTAATAATTTGTTAAAAAAAAGTGCTGAATTTAAATGGACAGCATTTTGTGATGAGAGTTTTAATTATTTAAAAAACGCGTTAACTACTCCACCGGTACTACAACATCCAGACTTTAGTCGTGAATTTATAGTTACAACGGATGCTAGCAAGTACGCGATTGGGTCGGTACTTTCACAAGAAAAGGATTCTAATGATCTACCAATTTGTTATATAAGCAGAGTATTAAACGAAACCGAACAACGTTACTCGACCACTGAAAGGGAACTGTTAAGCATTGTTTGGGCACTGAAACGGTTTAGACCATATTTATACGGCAATCATTTTCTTGTCAGAACAGATCATAAACCATTGACTTATCTATTCACTAATAATGATCCAACTTCTAAATTGACAAGATGGAGATTGGAAGTCGAAGATTATAATTTTGATATTACATATAAGCCCGGAAAGTGTAACTTAAACGCAGATGCCCTTAGTCGCATTAGTTTCGATGAACTTAAATTATCTTTTGCAAAGGTTAATATTACTACACGTGCACAAGCTAAGGCACAATCTCCCTTTCAACCTCAAACTCAACAATCGGCTCAAACCAATTCTCCTAGTCCTACGCTAACTTATTCACAATTAAACAACTTGTCAACCCAGATTCATTCAAAATCAAGTAACTCGGCAAATATTATAGAATTGACTAATGAAGACGACATTACAAAAACAATATCAGAATTTCACATCACTCCATTAGGTGGTCATCAAGGCGTGACAAGAACATATCGAAGAATGAAACAATACTACAAGTTTCCAGGAATGAAAAAAAAAATCTCAAAATTTATCAAAAAATGTAAACAATGCCAACTTCATAAATTTCAAAGAAATACAAAACTCCCAATGAAAATCACTACTACCTCATCGGAACCATTTGAAAAAATGTTTTTGGATATAGTCGGCCCATTACCTTTAACATACAATGGCAATCGATATATCCTTACCATGCAAGATGATTTATCAAAATTTTCAGTCAGCGTACCTATTCCAAATCAGGAGGCATCAACAGTAGCAGAAGCATTTGTGCGAGAATTTATATGTAAATTTGGTGCTCCAAAAACAGTTCTTACCGATCAGGGCTCAAACTTTATGAGTTCGTTATTCGCTAAAGTATGTAAAATATTGCATATTCAAAAATTTTTTGCAACAGCTTATCACCCTGAAACGAATGGTGCCTTGGAGCGAAGTCATCGTACTCTTGGAGAATATTTCCGTATTTACTGCGGTAAAGATACTTTTAATTGGGATTTATGGATAGTATTTGCAAATTTTTCGTATAATACAAGTCCACATTCCTCTACAAATTTTACACCCTTCGAGCTTGTTTATGGGTTTAAGGCAAATTTACCAACTTCTCTGAAACGTGAACCAAACCCGATTTACAATTATGACGATTTTTCTGAAGAATTAAAGGGTCGACTGAGAACGTCTTGGAATATTGCTAAGCAAAATCTAATAGAATGTAAAAATAAGTCAAAAGTTTATTATGATAATGAAAGGAAATCAAAAAACATAATATTTAACGTAAATGATCAAGTTCTTTTGAAAAACGAAACAAAGAAATCGAAATTAGATCCCATTTGGACGGGACCATACCCAGTAGTTGAAATGACATCTCCTGAGAACTCTGTAATTAGAATAAAGAACAAAAATATTATCGTGCACAATAATAGATTGAAATTATTTCATTCATAAGAACACAGTCTTTTTTTATATATTTATATTATTGCATATTAAATCTTAAAAAAGAAAAAATAATAATAATAATAATAAATAAATAACTTGTTAAATAGAAAATTATCAATTTCATTGAAAGTTCGATTGATCTGTTGTACTCCTGATTCATTTAACGTTTCACAATTTAGATTTGGAAACTTCTTGTTGCAAATTTGCAATGCCCATCAATAATTCTTAAAATAACTAAGAAGTAGATAGATTTAAAATTAATTATATAATTTAGTAATTTTTTTTTTTTTTTTTGAATTGTTTTTAAATTTTTATAATAATTCATTTCTTCTAAATGAATCATTTTTTTTAGGGGGTGAGGTGTTGTATGAATTGTAAACTCACCTTAATACAATCGCCTAAATTCAGATATAATAATAATAATATAAAGTATACATGTATTGTATTCAAATTATAATATGATAATAAAATATGATTTTTAGTATTGTAACAGAACTCGACAAGAGCGTTTGATTTAAAAAGATACCAGATCATCTGTATGACATAGAAATAAAAACACACAGTACACGGTAACTATAAGTGATATACAACAGCAGCACCAACTTGATCGACTGAAAACGAGATCCCATGGTTAGTATTATTGGATTCAAAACACAGATCATGGGCAGTTGATGATGAATCATCTTCAGCATAAACCGTTTTAAAAAATTTTGCAAATAATTCAGTAACCGAGGCCAAGACCTCCGCCACACTATCCTCACAATTCATGGGTAATGGGTAACCACTGGTTTTTCGTTTAGATGCAATATAATGCCAAAAACGCGTTGGATTCCCCCTAATATCAGATTCGATGTCTAGTAAATAGTTGCCATGAAGAAACTGATTTAAATCTTTGAATTCCCTTCAAAGTTTGAGTATAACCACTAGAAGACCTATTTCTTTTATACTGCTTGTGAGCTTTCGATTTGTGATTATATAATTTAACCAGCCTTTTTAAACCATGGTTCTCGATATACTGAAAGTTTTTTTTTTCATTTTTGGAATATTATCGCATATAAAACATTATAAAATTGACCCGACATCATTTCGATATCCGTACCTTCATACAAAAAATTCTAACAAACATTATCAAGGTATCTTCTCAGAAGATCGTATTCACCATTTCTAAAATTAAAAATAACATTATTATTATAATATGGAATATATTATTATAATAAGTACTAAAAGAACAGCCCAGGTCTGCAAAAGGTTGAACAGATGGCAATAAATCATTATCCACAAAAACTAAATTCAAAAGTCTTCCCAGCTGGTTGTGTATCTCATTGCACTGACTAAGATCTATACCAAATAAAGCATCAATAACCATAGATGAACCGTTTGAATTGTTGAAAGGGATAAACATTCCATCCTGATGTTTCCAAATAATGTCCGGAAAATTGAAATCTCCCACAATACATAGTCTGCAATAATTACCAATCATTGGCTGGATTCTATTTGTACATTTACAGCTATTATAATACCACCACCAAAAAAATGAAAAAAATTCTATAATCCACAAATTTATTAAAATGACATTTAAATACCTTTTCGATAAAAGGCCTTACATGTATCGCTTCCTGTGAAATTCCCGTTAGACCAATTGGCCACTTTCAGTTGACAACCGTCACTTATGGGCTAGCATTCGCTTCCTATTTTCCAACCAGAACTTAAAAAAAACACCTATGTAAGTTTTGTGTCCTCGCAATATGCTGCTCAGGTCATAATCAGAGGCATCAAATTTAATGATTTAATGGGAAGCGCTGACACCGAAATCCAGGCACTAAAACTTAAAGAAAGAGCCTCAGTAATATTTTAAAATTATGGTGTGATTTAAAAAAGTAGACATCCAAAAAAAATTAAAGAAGCTGAAAGTGAATTCTGTAAATTATTTGAAATCTAATGCTTTAGGCATCAGATGGGCTCAAAAGCCTTACTTTCAAATCAAGCATCCAAAACGAAGCAAATGTTATCAAATGTACTATTATATCAAGATACCTGGGTGATCCAATCGGTGGACAAACCCGAGTGATCATAACTTTCATATAATGTCATAATTATCTTATAAAAAGGAAAAGAAGTATATTCTTGGATGGATTCTCCG
Source organism: Tipula confusa (assembly GCA_963556175.1). Lineage (NCBI taxonomy): Eukaryota > Metazoa > Arthropoda > Insecta > Diptera > Tipulidae > Tipula > Tipula confusa. The sequence goes on along the minus strand of OY744477.1, from coordinate 32,724,478 downwards.
ATTTAGTAATGGACTAGTTCGAAAGTCATTCGAGACGATTAAAAACCTTTGTATAGGGGAGTGCACATTAGAATTTTGATCTACGTCATCTAGGAAAAACAAGAGAAATATTCTTGCGGTTGAATAGTAAGCTTGCAGTCATTTAATCCATCTTGCTACCTGTCCTTCTGTTTTCTTGAACTGCATCAGCTATTTTAGTGCCGCTTGATTGGTCTGAAGAATAAATTTTTGTCAGTACATATACTTATGGAAGAGTATTACACTATCCTTTACAACCAAGAGCTCTCTTCAGGTTCAGCAGTAGTTCTTCTCAGGTTTGAATAATGCACAATTACATTACTAAGCTAAGACGCCTTCCATAGTATTCTTGCTTTTGCGATAAAATTGCTCATACACCAGTATTTCTGGTATCGGTTTCTAAGATGAATATTTGCCCAGCTTGTGGATACGTTAGAAATGAAGACGTGTTGGAGAATGCTTGTTTCATGCAAGCTTGGGTACAAATCAGTGTAAGAACATAGCTTCTCACTTTGTGAATATTCTACGGAGTTTGCCAATCTTCCATCGCTTCTACCTTTGAACGAGTTCGACATGCTTATCAAATGTACGACCCAGTATAATGACGTCGTCCAAATACACCAAACAGCTTTTGCAACTAAGGCCTTGAAGAACTTTCTCCATTAATCATTCGAACGTTGCAGGTGCATTGCATAGTTCCAAAGGAATGATTCAAGGTGAGATCAATGCATGCTAGTTGTTTTTGGTTTACATCGTTCAATTTGCGGTAACTAACACAGAATCTTGTAAAGCAATCTTTTTTTAACGGACATTACCAGTTCACTCCACGGGCTCTTAGACTACTTAATAATACAATCGCGTTCCTTTATTAAAGCAATTGCTCTGTTTCTTGTTGTTGGGAAATAAAGGTAATTGTCTTGCGGTTCCTGTCGTATTGAAGTGGCGTTTCCTGTGTCAATGCTATATTGGACTATGTAAGTTTTCCCTACTTCATTTTTGTTGATAGCAAAAACATCAGACAATTCTCCTAGTACCTCTACAGCTGCGAGTGAATTGAATATTCCTTATTTGTCAATTACGTATCCACGATTGATGACGTTTATGTTTGGGCTCACATTCATTACTCATATTGAACATTTTTTCCATTGTTTCTTCGGTGATGCCTCGCAATTTGTTATATTTCCTACCAAACATTTTCAACGGGACCTCTACATTTTGCCAAATTAAAACTAAATTGAGTACCATTATGTTTTCAAAAGCAAAAAGACTTAGTCCAAGATGCATTCAACGTCTTTCTCGCTCGAAATGTTTTACCTCAAATTTGACAGGAAAATGTCTGTCTCTTTTTATTGTTGCAGCGTATCCAGTAGCCGTTTCAACTTATAGCGAATCACGTTCCCAACTTGCTACTTTAAGACACCACATCAGGACGTCCAAAACATTTCGAAACTTCAGTGTACAGTGTAAATGTGTAATGCCTGGCCAATATGCCATTAGAACTAGGCTGTTATAATTTTTTTAAGCTGGGCTAATAAAACGGTGATCGCCCCGCAAAGCTGGTGGAACTTAGTTTTTCTCTTTCTTAGGAAAAAGAGCGATCAAACAGTCCCTCTTAAGCCTCTCGTTGTGCGTTCATCTATCGCATTACCTTAGTTCATTTTCCATGGTTTGTAGGCTGCGTTATTGATGTCTAGGTCGTGGACTTCTTACAATCCTTCATAAATGTCTAAATGTTCTTGGCATATTAATCATGCAACGAACGAGAACTTGATCGACGATATCCATTGCTATGGAAGCCTTAAGAAGCCTTCAGGTTCTTAAATAAAATTTTAAATGCATCCACCGAAAACCCATTTAAAACATCTGTAGGAGCTTTACCGTATGTCTATCTTACGAGCTTAGTAACCCTTCATTTAACATCTTGTTAGTTTCCTCCCAGCTGCTGTCTCCTATTATGCAGTTTGATTTTGCATAATTCCTAAGTGTGACTTTATGTACCTTAATTCCCTCTCCCTGATGATTGTTTAAGGTACTGACGAAAAATGAAAGCGACCTCGTGTATTAAACCAGAAAAAAAGTGTTTCGGTCCTATCCAAATAAAAATTAGTACTACCTTCTTAAAATATAGATCACCATCATCCATACACAACGATTATGATAATCCCCAAAATTCTAACAAATCATAATTTGATAAATAAATTTATAGGCTTGTTATCGCTGCGAGTTTATTTTCGCGAAAAACAGATTTTCCACATATTATCCACACAAAAACATAAATAATTCGATAATATTCTATTATCACCAAAATACAACATACAACATGGAAAAACGTTACGGCGTCTGAATCAAACGACACCGAAAGTAATGTCGTTAAAACCAGAAGTGACGAGTGGTTATGAATAATTCCTGTAATATGTCCTTTATATACGCTCTAACCGTGTGTATGCTTATAGACACACACACATACACTCACATGTTGTTTGGTTGCGATGAATTTATATTTGTTGTTGTTGTATATGTGTTATGCTCGATTTAACATAAATCAAAATAAGATGAAAACATAATTCAGGGTGAAGATGAACATTTCCAACGTTCGTGCGGGTGTATGTACATACACATAACACTTGTGGATGGGAACAAAACAAATCCGCATAAATTATGATTATGTTGTGTAATTTTTATATATGTATATCGCTTATATTTACCTAATGCCATGATCATTTTTGATAGATGTATCATATTATTTTATGTATAGGACTTATATATGTTGTGTTAACCTAAAGGTGTAGCAAATAACACGAGCTCGCTGTAATGTAATATAATTTTGCTTTACGATGTATTCCACTTTACTTATTTGTCGCCCACATCTCTTGGCACTTTTTTTTATGGCGTTGTTTTTTTGTAACCGTTTTAACATACGTATAATGAATAGACGTACTTGCCATATAATCATATGCAAGTGTGATGGCAGCACGATACTTCTGTAGTAAGGTTACATTTTTTATGAATTTTAATTAAAAACATTTTTTTTGTGACATTCGAACACTATATAACTTCTTAAGACCGATGAAATATACATAAAATAACAACAACAATTTAGGTCATGTCACTGTATAATAATATAGTTTTCATCCGTGTCACGATTTTCGCGAAGAGGCAAAAAAATAAAAATCAAAAAATTTGTCAATCACATTATACTCAAATGAAAATTAATTTCTATGTTCTATACACTGTGCTTGAACGGATAGGTGACAAATATTTCAGGAAATCCTTCATCACACTGCTGGCGGTCGATTGGTGGCCAACGTCTATACCAAATACTATATACTGTGCAATTCCTACTAACGGAACAATTATAACGATGATATTTAAATTTTTTTCACATCACATCACGATCTATTGTTACATAAATACATATATATATACACGTAAACGTACAACAACAATTTAAATCTCTTTCGGACTTATGGTTAGTAATATGAAGGGAGAAAACGGAACTCGTACATATACATATACATGTACGATATGCGGACAATAAAAACTTTTAAAAAGCTCTGATTTTACTTTTTTCCATTTTCATTTTAAATTTAAAATTATTTCAACCACATAGACTCTTTTTCGATGCTGTTTTGTTGGTGTGTTTTAGTGTACACTGCGGGTACAGTGGAAATAAAGTGGCATAAATTATTTGGAAAAAATTATTCCAGTTGGTTTTTCTTTTGTTGTTGTATTTGTTGTTGCATACCTGGATTTATTTAAATGAAAGCTTTCTACAGTTTTTTTTTGTTTGTTTTGTGTGCTGCTGTTGCTTCTGTGAACTGGAAACGATTTTTTTTTTGTTTTGTTTAATTTAAAAAAAAATTAACGTTTTCCGATTTACTTGTTGTTGTTGTTGTTAATTTTTTATGGTTTTAGATTTGATTTTGATTTTTCTCTTGCATTTTAAATTTTAATATATTTGCATATTTAATTACTATGAATACTTGTTGAACTTACTAGAAATTGGTTTGGTCGAAATTTAGTGAAAAGTAAGTCATAAGGTTTGTCATAAAGTATTGGCTGAGTAATAATTGTTCAAAAAATTTGCAAGACAACTAAGCGAATATTAATTAAAATTTCTACCTTGTAGTTATACACGCCTGAAATGTCATACTCACGCACCGGTAACGTTCTATCGTCATTCAATACAGACAGTATTATTATTTTAATTGAATTAGAAAGCCGTTAGATTAGTCTATAGATTAGACAGGTAATAGCCGAACTTTGGTGAAAGTTTAGTAAATTTTCTTGTTTGCAAAACTAGACTCATAAGTCTAGATTTGACAGCTTTAGGAGCCGAATTTAAGCAATTAAATTCCTGATTTTTTTCGAAAAAATCGAAATTTAAACAGAAATTCTGTAATTTTTTTCGATTTTCATTTGTTTTCAAATGGGTGTTACTGCCCATAACCGATTTGAGGTCGACTTCATTGTTCATAGGGTAGATAAGACATCTCTAGGTTACCGATTTTAAAATTTCTGAATTTTTTCAAAAAAATCGAAATTTAAACAGAAATTCTGTAAATTTTTTTTCGATTTTAATCTGTTTTCAAATGGGTGTTACTACCCATAATGGATTTTGGGTCGACTTTATTGTTCACAGTGTAGATTAGACAGCTCTAGGTAGCCGAATTTCCGTAATATATTTCCTGATTTTTTTCAAAAAGTCTACAGCCTTATGAATATTTTAGAAATAATATTAGTAATTTTATCAAACCGAGGAATATGCACAGTGGTTAAAACTTCGGTGTTTGGGTCAGGAGGTTCCGGGTTCAAATCCTAACAGGGAAAGTTGAAAAAGTGATTTTTTATCACTTGAAACCGATCGGTGATGACAATAAACACAATTATGGTCCATTTTTAGAGTGTAGAATCATTACATGCTATAGACGATGGGCGAAACCATCATCTAGTACAAGCTAGCTAGAACAATACAATGTGTTGATGGATATTTAAATAAACCGGTATTCATGCGTTGGCAACAATAAGTGCGTACAATTCGTAATAGTCGTAGATTCACATGAATATCGGCTCGCCTGTTGTTACGACTGAACTGCTGAGGTAACTCGGATAAATCCTGACTTCTGAAGCTATATAATTCCCAAATCTCTCTTGGTCTAGTACTTTCAGATCTTTGATTCCATCAGAACTTTCGCCTGGATTTATTTTATTCCAGTTCCCCTTGAATGACGCCAGAGGATTTATACTTCTTAAGTACGTATAGCAACGGTGGCAAACGAGAAGTTCGTTTTGGTTCGCCAGCTCGGGAGGGACAGTCAGCAGTCAATATTATGCTATCTCATTAGGATAGCTTTGCTTTCGACAGATTTTAAAAGCTTTGACGCAGAAATCTTCTTTTGAAAATCTTCCACTTTTGAAAGATGTTATAGGCATACGCTTCGCGAAGACGTTAAAGTGGATACCAATAATATGCGGACTGGACTAGCAACACATATTTTAATATGTATATTTTAATAACAATTTAAATACAAATCCTATTATGATTTATGATTTAACGCTTAGAAATTTTAAGAATTTTAAATTATGATACGATAATCCAAATTCTTCCTAGATTTCAAGAAAAAAGGATAAAAATCATCAACCATTTTTTTATAAATGGTATTAATTTTTTTTATAAATTTAACCTTTAGAAAACAGTGCATTTTAGTAGAACGACAAAAAACTTGTTCAAAATCGGAAGAAAATTAGTTGGAACAACTATCAAACGAAGACAGTATCAAAAACAAATAACTAACAAAAAAATCCATCTTTACAAACCTAAATTGAAAGGAATTTTGCCTATATATGCTGTATAAACCAATTTTACAATTCTTAAAAATGATTAAGAACTTGCCGTATAGTTTTAAAACCAAAACATAACCTAAAAATTGTATAGAATTTTTTCAGTTAATTTTCAGAAATTTTTTCAACACAACAATATGGACATTCATGCAAAAATAGTCATCCCCCCAAAAACAAACATACAAACTGCACATAAAAGAAATTCTTTCAACAATAAAATATCAAAATTACCAAGAAACATAATTTAATTTCAATTCAAATTTTAAATTAATTAAAAAATAATTTCGCAGTTGAGCTAAAGAAGAAGTTTTTTCGTTGATAATACTATATGTACGGGTACATAATATGTATGTAGACATAGAAAATGTTATGCATAACACAGATATCACAGATAAACGAAAAAAGAAACAAAGGAAATGTTTTTCTTTTTATTCAATGAAAATATTTAAATTAAAATTGTTTTTCCTGAATTATGTTCGTTTTTTTTCCTTATTTTTTCCTTATCTGATCTTAAACGATAACATAGCACAACATCTAAAATATTTCTACTTTTTTATTGTTTCAACAATTTGTGTAACGGGATTTGTGGAAATTATAATGAAAATCGAATTATTTAAACCCATTGCCGTTGTAAATCTATTGATTACAGAAGTATCGTAAGATTTGAAATTTAAGAAATAATTTTTGTTGGAAAATTTATATAAAACGGATATATTGCAATTGTCATAAACGCATAGTTGAAATTTGATAATCTAAATATCACAATATTCAATTATATAATATGTTATATATATATATATATATATATATATATATATATATATATATATATATATATATATATATATAAAAACCCGGGTGTCTGAGCTTAGGAAATGTCTTTCAATCAACCAATTACAAAACTCCAATTTGTATGGTTGCCTATCGGTAATATTTCTTTAACGTTAAGGAGTGGGTTTGTAACGTGTAAAGGAACCCCCGTTATGCTAATAGATAAATTTGTTGTTACATTACCTATTATTTCTTCGTCGATATCCAAATGTGTGGTAGGACTGTCTCGAGCTCCGCTCGCGTATTTGTTGAGGTTACGATATATCGCAGTCTTCTTAAAATATTTGCAAATACCGTTGCGTCAGAAAAGCGTCACGTTGGAAATCTACATTGATATCCATTGCAAGCTCGTGATGCATTATCATCATAAAATCCGTAAAGAAATTTTGAATATCAAAATACTCCTCACAGGAGAACATTGCCATGATATGAATTTTTTCAAATTATTCTGAATTTTTGTTTCACAACACTAGAAAATTGCGCAAAACTAATGCAAATATTAGTTTTTTGTTTTTTGACTTTTAAACAAAAAAAAAAATGATAATCATCGTCTACTGTTTTAATGAAGAAAAAAATTACTACAATATTAACACTAAAACTATATATCTCAACGCATTGTTTAGCCTACTCGCCAACTCCACCTGACAAACATTATACCCTATTACGATTAACGTACTATAGTGAAAAAATTATTCAAGATGACGTGGCATGTGTAAAATAAATAACCAATATAGGATATATTATCAATGTATCATATTAGGGCTCAACTTGTAGAAAATTCTAGATATCAAGCAAATCTAGAACATCCAAGTGAAATTTTTCGTCAGAATGCATTCCGTTTTGACGCAACTGTGAAGTGAATGAACATAGTTGCGATGTGTTAAATGTCGTTTACATCCTTCAGATGGAAAATTTATTCGTTGCTGCCGAAAAGACAAAATGAAGTTGGAAGATTCAGTTGATTCAAGCTGAAATGTCCTCGAGTATCGTCAATTCCTCAAAGAGCTTTTAGGAAACCTAAAGACAGTGCTTCATATTTTCCATCTATATAGGAGCAAAAATAAAATGATGGACCTTCATAGATGCATAATAAACGTTTTCCAAAGCAGTTTGTTCGATAAAGGCTCTCTCTATATCGAAAAGGACAAGAAATAGCCACTAACGTTTGCAGTACACTGATGTTCAACAGTCGAGTGGTGCTATATAACCCTTTTTTGCTGCTAAACTTTAATGACGGTTCGCGTTGCATTTTAGAGTTACAAAAGACACGATAAACTAACAACATTGCTACACCAATGTTACACCAGAAGCTATAATGTGACATTTACTTGAATCACCAAAGATTGATCAATCACATGAGGGTTTAAGATTACTAGTACATTGCCAAATCAGCAGTGAGTCACGATTCAAACCGGTCTAGAAAACGGTGTTTAACAGAGCAGCATGAATAGAGAGGACAAAACTAGAGTCTTGGTTCCAATTAGATGTAAACGATCCGAAGACGACAATTTTCTATTTTCCTAGCATATGCAATTACAATAACAAGTCGCAGAGTCAATCCTTTGACCATAGAGGGATACAACTTTAAACAGCCGTATCTTCACATTAACAAACAATTTTCGCTCAAAAAATTTCTCTCCAGCCAAAGAATGTAAATATTTTTATTTAGATTGCGCCACTGAAATTGTCAGGACAGTTAATGTCAGTACAGTTAGTCTACGGGCTGCAAAAAATTTAAATTTCACCTTAATAAACACAAAGGTCTAGCATCAAACATAAGGTCTAGCATCTGGAGCTTCATGAATGTTGTGATGCATTCGAGTGAGCATGCGCAGTTGCAAGGTAATAAAGACTGGAAAAATTACTTCTACTTTAATATTGGAAATAACATAAAAGTTTCCAATCAGTCAAAAATTATTCCTTCCAAGGTTTGAATTGTGCGGAATTTCATTATTGGGAAAGACGCATGGGAAAATTGCCAAGGCTATGGATTTCCCATGGTATAAGATGTAGGCCATTACAAATTCATCTTTAATCTAAAAAAACTCTAGTAGTCTGTGCAATACGCGGCAGAGATACTGATAAGCTGTGCGATCATAATTTATGGTGGTCGGGACCAGTATTGAAGAGGCAAAAAACAAAATTGTAAAAGTTTCGTAATTCATAGCCTTCGCAGATGACATTGGAAAAGTAAAGCAAACAAGTTCAGTAGGCAGTAACAGTAAACTTTAGTCCTTACATTAATTTCTAGATTAGCAAGAAGTTATAAGAATTTAATGTTTTTTACAACATCTAGTTTTACAGCACATAAAGGAGCATTTTGCATGGAACTGTGGATTTGACTCTTGTTTTTATAAGAAAGCAAATTTGGATTTTTCAAAGCAAAAGAGTTATAAAAAACTTAATATCCACTGCTTCAGCTTCAATGCTGTACAAACAAACTAACTAATGGGAAGCCATTACAAAGGGTGACACAATCAAGAAAACTCACGGCGGTAGATAATGCCAGCTTCATAAATATTTGAAAGGTCAGAGGCAGATGATTGCAAACATCGGTTACATCGGTGTTTTCATATGGGTAACAACGAAGGCATATAGAATTGACAGATGAATTGATAATGAATTTACAGCAGAAAGATTTCTCACTTTATAGAACACAACAAATTTTTGTGCAGCAAATAAATATTTACCACTTATAGTTTCAAGAAATAAAGTGACATTTCATTCCACCAACATTTCTTCATGTTGGCGGTCTATGGAAAGTGGGGATAAACCTAGTAAAACACCATATGAAGAAAACCGTCGTAATAGGCGCATCGCATAGGTAACTCTATTCTTCCCCTACCTATCGACCAGCTCTTCAATTATTGAATTATTGAATCTGGAGAACCTGAGACCGAAATTATTTCGGTAAACATCCATTTCCAGATAATGGAAACAGTCGTGGAATGCATTCAAAAAGATTTTGAAATTCCGGAAACAACGATGATCAGACTAATAAAATTAAAACGGTCCAAAATGTGCAAGACAAGGAACCGGACATTATATTCTGTATCGATGGTCGAAATGGAAATGAAATTGGTTGTGTTTTAGGCGGAGTTGAACTGAACATGATAATTGATTCTGGATCAAAGCAAAACATTATTGAACAAAATAGTTGGTAGATGTTGACACAGAGGAAGATTAAGATTGTCAATATGGTTAAATTTCCGGATAAAAGTTTTAAGGCTTATGGTGGATATACATTGGAAGCTATTGGGGTTTTTGAAGTGAAAATAATCATTGGTAAAAACAGAACAATAGCAAAGTTCTATGTGGTTAAAAATATGGGTAATCCTTTATATGGGTAAGCCTTAATTGTTTTGCCATAAATAAGCCCAATTATTGGGTTTATTTACGGCAAAACTATTAAAGGTTTTAAAAAATAGGATCAGAAGTTGATGTAAACAATATTGAACAATTTAACCCGGTGAAAGGTGCACTAACCCGGATCTCACCAATGGTTGTGGTACCAAAAGGGAATGGCCAGTTAAGAATTTGTATTGACATGAGACGTGTTAACAAAGCAATTAAAAAAAAGAACCACTACCGATGATTGAAGACTTTTTACCGCATTTGACAAATGGAAAGATATTATCGAAACTCGATTTGAGTAATGCATTTCATCAAGTGGAAATATCAGAATAGTCACGACATATTACCACATTTATCACCAACAAAGGTTTATTCAGATACACCCAGTTCATGTTTAGAATTTCGTGCGCTCCTGAAATATTCCAAAAGCTAATGAAACAAATTTTGGCGGGTTGTGGCGGATGTATGAATTTTATTGATGATATTATAGTATATGGTTCAACACAGGAACAACGCAATGATCGATTGCACAAAGTCCTTGATACATTAGAAAAATGGGGCGTTACATTAAACAAGAGTAAATGTGTATTTAGGGTCAGTAAAGTTGTATTTTTGGGACATGCATTGCCCGGTGATGGTATAATACCAACACATGATAAAGTTCAGGCGATCAGGGTTCACCGCAAAATACAGATGAAGTTCGTAGTTTCTTAGGATTAGTTAACTATGTGGGACAATTCATCCATGATTTAGCGACGGAGACATTTGAATTGAGAAAACTAATTAGAATGGAAGAAAAATTCATTTGAGACCCGAAGCAGCAGGAATAATTTGATGAAATAAAATCAATATTGTCAGGTGAGACTGTCCTGGGGTATTTCAATGTTGAAAACAGAACTAAAATAATAGTGGATGCCAGTCTGGTAGGGCTTGGAGCTGTTTCAATCCAAATTTGTAATGGACAACCGACAATAATATCGTATGCAAGTAAAAGTTTGACCAAACCAGAACTTCGTTATTGCCAGACAGAAAAGGTGGCACTGGCCTTAGTTTGGGCGGTCGAGAAATTTCATTTTTATGTATGCGCAAAGGAATTTGACCTAACTACCGATCATAAACCATTAGAAATTATTTATGGTACAAGTTCGAGACCTTATCAGTATACTGTTATTTACAAACCTGGAAAATATAATATCGCGGATCCTTTGTCATGGTTATATACGCAATTTGGCCAACCGCACCCATTCGATGATGAATCTGAAAGTTACATAAATGAGTTAGTGGAAGCGGTTAGGCCAGTCGCGATTCAATTAATGGAAATTGACCAAGAATCGAGAAGAGATGTTGATCTACAAAATGTTAAGATTGGATTAGATTTTGGTACGTGCGTTCTAAAGATACACAAATCTCTAAAATATTTGAAAATTAACTTTCGGGAAATATTCTATTACGAGGCACAAGAATTGTGATTCCTAGGTCGTTGCGTACTAGTACCCGGGATACACTGTGATGAAAAAACGTATACGAGCTAAGGTTTGGTGGCCTAAAATTGATGAAGACGTAGAAAAATCAGTAAAAAGTTTCCGTGTCCGTTTAATTACATCGAGACCGGATCCACCAGAACCAATAAAACGGAAAGATTTGCCAACTCAGTCTTGACAGAATGTAGCCATTGATTTTATGAAGCCTTTGTTTTCCGGACATTATTTACTAGTAGTCGTTGATTACTACAGTCGTCATAAAGAAGTCGAAATAAAGACCAAAATAGATGCAAATGAAACAATAAATCTTTTGAAGACCATATTTGCTCGGTTCGGTGTTCCAATGCCAATCAGGCATGATAATGGTCTCCAATTCGACTCAATGGAATTCAAAAACTATTTAAAAGAATGGAACATTGAATCTGTTCCATGTATCCCGTACTGGGCGCAAATGAACGGAGAAGTTGGACGTCAAAATCGATCTTTGAAAAAACGATAATACGTTTTTCAAAATCAGTCAAAAATTAGGGGGAAATTGGAAAAATGCGTTATTGGACTATTTGTTGTGTTATCGATCAACAAAACATCCAACGACAGGTAAATCGCCTACAGAATTAATGTTTGGGGGTCGGATCATGCGCGACCAACTACCTCAATGGGAAATGCCAATGGAGGCACATGAAGAAGTGATTGAAAAAGACAAAGAAATGAAAGAAAAAGGGAAGATATATATTGATAAACGTCGCGGAGCGAAGGCAAATGCAATTAAGGTCAGGGATACAGTTTTGGTGAAAGAAAAGGTAAAACATAACAAGTCGACCACTGAATTTGGGTCGGACGATTTTACTGTTGTGAAGCGAAGCGGTTCAGAGGTACTAGTCGAATCAACAGATGGGAACTTACCGTCAACGGGTTCCATTTCTTGAACCAGTAGACGTCGGATATAGATTTGATACAATTTTGGGACCAGAAGAAATGAAAGAGGATGAACCGAGCCATCTAAAATGGAAAATGGTTTAACCAAAGCGTTCGAAGTTTAGGGAGTGTGAAATACTATTTTGTTGATTTATAGTTTTACTAGTTTATTGAGGTTAAACTTTAATGAAAAACTATTTAAGTTGTGTTTAGGTCAAGTAGAATTAAAATGGATTCGAATAATAAGACTAATTTAAAAAAAAAAAAAATTGTAAAAGAAGGAACAGATCTGTATTATCCACTGTATTATTGACTACTGACATACTGACGACGATGAGTACACTACAAGGTACAAGAGATATTATTACTTTTTTTTATTTCTTATGTTTGGTGATTCCAAAGAAAGTGGTCATTAGTTTAGATAATAAAATAATATATGAGCAACCAAACCACGTGTTTTAGACAATTGAATCTTCTACAGTTCTCATAAAGGATGAAAATATATCACCCATTAAATTAATAATGGATGAGAGTGATAGAAATACACCCAGGATATGATAAATTAGTTAGAGTCGTTACTTTGAAAAATAAGAAAGAAACTCTCGAAACCGTTGATAAGTCAATTCCTTCAATTGGCGATGTTTTATCCAGTCGGTCTGCAAAACTGTTATCAAATCTCACCTGAAACATAATTAAAATATAACAAGATTACTTTAAATATTGAACTGTGCCAAAGACAAGACTGTAAATACAACGGCTATCGTGCACTACTTATACTATTCTACCAGCTACAAACCACTATAATCAATAACCATCCATTTTAATTGGTTTTTCGATGCCAAACCAATCAACCGCATCAAAATAAATTGTTTGATATAAATTACAACGTTGGCATAATTCCCATAATTCTGCGATACAAAATAAATTGTGTGTTCGATATATTATACACTCTCGTACACAATCACCAATTAAAGTCGTACAACATTTTTTTTTTTCACTTTTAAATAAAAAATACATAAATTTAAATTAAAAACATTTTTATTTTATGTTTAATTCGTAAATTTAAATTTAAAATTGAAACTTTTTTTTTTTTGTATTTTAAAATTTTAATTCATTTACATTTCTAGCAAAATTACTAACAATACGAAATAATGTAGGCAACAAAATAACAAAAAAAATTTCCCCAAGGATCAATTGAAAAATAAATGGGAAAAATGAAATAAAACGCACCGAGGAATTCGCGAATGTATTTTCATGGATTTTAATGTTGTTTTTGTAATTTTCCCGCGCATTGCTATAACGTTTGTGCAATTTTACTATAATTTTTTTATGGCATCGTAATACTTATAATAGTTCATTATCACCGTTTAGGTATGTGCATGTTTATTAATACATCTACACAATTATTTGTGTAATCGAGTGTAATGTAAATATACACCACAATACCGGTAAATTACAAAGCAATTCAGTTTAGTCTTTATATGTTACTAAATTACATATTACGGTAGATAAAAATCTTAACTAAAATGTATATATCCTATATGATACACCGAGTATCTATTTTCAATTTTAACTTACATATAAATAAATAAAACTTGTCTGAATCGCTTTTGTTGCTACGTCTCTAAAAAAATGTTATCATTGCTTAAGAATCTTTAATAAAAATACACACACACAAGGTATTCCTCATACAGTATCATTTTCAAATGATCGTATGTGAAAATCCTTTTTAAAAATCTATTAAAATATATAATAATAAAATAGAAAAATGATATTTTCTCCAATCCAGCTAAGCTTTATACATCCCGTAATAGTACCTCCTCGAGATATAATATACGAAAATGTGTTAAGGATAGAATTTCAAATCGAATTATCATCTCTCGTTCTGTTCCTTGTAAACATATAGATAGGTACATTCATACATATAGGTAGCTGAAGCATGTTATATAAATTATTTTACTTTGTCACGTCTTTCCTGTTTTCGAGATGTGTGAGTGTGTGTGTTTGTTTAGAAAATGATACATATTTCCACCTTCAATGTTAATTTTATTTTGTGCTCGTTCAACAAATCTATCTAAAATGTAACGATATAACTAGTTCTTGGAATATTGTTTGGCTACAAATTTTTTTCTCATTCATTTGGATTTACCAACAAGCTATTGAAATTAACGAAACGTGCAGAACAATTAATTCCCAATGGACGTTATAGTTTTGGTGTCAAAATGTTTGGAAGAAAAAAAATTATATATTTATATAATATTACCTTTGGTTGTCGTTTAATTTTAAGCTACACGGTCTCAGATTTACTACGTGCGAATTAATTGTTCCTGTTTGGTTAATATAACTAATATATCTCTGTATACTTTGCTTTTCGTAAAAGGTGACTAAACGTTTGACTAAACCTTGACTAAGCTCTGGAATAACTGGTAGGAGAAACAAAAAGGTAGCCTGCCAGCATTTCGAGAGAGATATTTGCTTGGAGGTTTTGCTGAATGCGGGCAATAAGTGTGCTTTAAAATTGTTTCAAATGTCAATTATTTGTCATCGCAGAATTAAAATATGGATAGGTTATCATGTAAAAATATTTCTTTTTACCTCACGAACAGAATTAGAAACTTTCATTTTAGAACTCCCCACAAGTAGTGCGCCGGACGTTTTTTATCAGTTTAACGGTTGTTTCACTTAATTTTGGTATTAAATAATTTTTTTTTGAATTCACAATTAATACACCTTTAAGAATCCCTGTGACAATTACCGTAGATTAAACGCGGTTGACTTAAAAATGAATTAAAAATCGTCTCATTGCGAGCGAACCGAGCCAGTCGCTATACGGAAGACATAAAACCGCGATTACTGTCTCTTTGTTTTTCAGTCTATAAAATACCACGTAAACGTTTCAGCGTCTTTGGATTTGGTTTACGTATATTCGACGATATATTAGTTGCTATATCAGAAATGAGGTAGATCATGTTGATCACCCCAAACAAATTTTTGAACGGCTCTCGAGCTACAGATTAACGATAAAGCGATTCAGATGTGAATTTGATGTATAGCATCCTTGAATTTCCTCAGTCACGAAATCACCAAAGATGACATCAAGCCATTTGCGGAATGAATCAAGGCTTTCCTCAACTTTTCTGAACATACGTCTATTAGGCCAATGCAATATAGAAATCATACATTGAATAGACTCCTGAATGCAATGCAGTTTTTATAAAAAAACTGACCACAAAATCGTACAAGGTTTAAGTTCGGATATCTTTCAGAATATACAACCCTATTGGTTTACCCTTTCAATTGTTCATATCATACGCTACATGACACATATTTTCCTTCACAATATAGCTGGAATAAATTTATGATATAATTTAGCAGTGAATTTATTAGGAGCATTATTTTGAGCAAACGACGTGACAAATACCTTTTGTCCTGGTTGTAACTCTCGTGCTTTACTTTTCAGATTGTATGTTCACGTACTTCGTTCATATGCCGATTTTAAATGATGTATTTACCTTGTTTCTAATCGCATGAACTCCCGAAAGCAACCACCGCAACTTATATTCTGCACCATATTTACACCATATTATGTTGCCCAAATACCAAGAAATGTGGCGCGTAATTTGTCGTGCTATACATGCAATTTCCAATGAAAGCTACTGCTTGTATATGCAGGTCCCAACTGCTATTCGACTCTATTACATACGATCGAATTGCTCCTAGAATGGTTTGATTTACCCTTTTAGAAGCATTCGATTGTGGAGAATATATTAGAGTACGAAGATGAACTACCCAGTTCAGTTGATGCTGCAATCTTTCCAGAGTTTTAGTGACGCCAATATGAGCTGACGAAGGCAAGCAGTTAGCTTGTTGAAGGAAGTGAGCTAGGAACTAATTCTTCGGGCACAAACATATTCCAATCTGAAATATCTATATCAATAAATTTGGTTCCATACTTGACCTGCACCAAGATTTTTCAGTAATTACAATTTTGAATCTGCAAACCCATAATACCGTTAATAAGCTCTTGGTATGTATTTGTTGAAAATGCCGGAGAACTTAGATCGATGTGTAAAGATAATAACTGATTATCAGGTATTGCTGGTAAAGGTTCCAATATTTTCTCAATCGCACAAATGAAAGCATGAGAATAGGATTTATATCAACTTCATAATCACCTGGCTGGTATTTTCCAACCGAATGAGACCGAATCGGATATTATAATCGAAAATGGAAGCAACGACTATGGCGGCAGTGTCCCTCTAATAACCCAGAAAGGAGTTAATAGGGAAATAAAATTCAATCTGAAGACTGGAAAGGCTCCTGGATTTGATCTTTTAACAGGAGAAATCCTAAAGCAACTACCAAAGAAAGCTATTGTTCAACTAACCCATTTGTTTAATGCTGTTATTAGATTACGGCATGTTCCTTCTGCCTGGAAAGTTGCAAAAGTTATTATGCTACCGAAACCAGGTAAACCGCCAAATGAAGCTTAAACAAATTGTCCGATATCCCTGCTTCCTATCTTCTCAAAGCTAATGGAGAGACTTTTTCTGAGAAGAATGACACCAATAATAGAAAGTAGAAACCTAATACCGGATCACCAATTTGGATTCAGATGTAAACATTCAACAATTGACCAGGTTCACAGAATTACAGACATCATAGAAAAGGCGTTAGAAGATAAACAAATTTGTTCTACCTTATTTCTGGACGTGGCAGCGGCTTTCGATAAGGTCCATACCTTATCGAAAGCTGCTGCCACAGATCATGAGGAATTAATACATAAACTAAAAGTTATGCTACCGGGACCATATGTTGACCTTCTGGAGTCGTACTTATCTGAAAGACTTTTCAAGTAAGACAAGAAGATGAGTATTCTGAACTGGGAGAGGTAAGGGCAGGAGTCCCACAAGGCAGTGTTCTGAGCCCATTCCTATATCTACTTTAAACAAGTGATATACCATAGTCCGATCATGTAAGCATAGCAATGTTTGCTGACGACACCGCTATACTAGCAACAGCGAAAACTGTCGAAGAGGCGGCGAATAAACTTCAATATGTAAGTGAAGAAATTCACCAGTGGACCAAGCGATGGAAAATCAAACTTAATGAATTAAAATCTGCGCTTGTCAACTTTACGAACAAACTAATGTTTAATCTGCCGCCAATCAGCATAAACGATGTCATGGTGCCATACAAGAACTCCGCCAAATACTTGGGTATGACACTGGACGTTAATCTCAAATGGAAAGAGCATTGGAAGAAGAAAAGAAAGAAGATTGATCTTAAATATAGACAATTGTACTGGCTAATTGTACGAAGGTCACAATTAAGCACAGACAACAAAATATTGATTTATCATCCAATCTTAAAACCAGTCTGGCTTTATGGTATTCAGCTTTGGGGCTGTACTAAAAATGCTAATATCAAACCTATACAAAACTTCCAGAATAAAGTACTTCGGAGTATAGTTAATGCATGGTACATTCTAAATAAGGATTTGCATCCAAAATAAAAAGACTTGCAACGAAGCATGAATCGAGGCTATTGCAACATGTTAATCCGGAAGCCTATCGGCTACTGGATAATGAACACTTGGTTAGAAGACTAAAGAGAACCAAACCCAAGCTCGTCAGTATGTGAGCAGCTACCTATTAACGAATAGAATATTGACCTTATTATAGATTAGTTTTTAAGAATTCAGATGTAAATTGATGGTTAGTCTGAAAAGACTAGTTTCAATAAATAAAAAAAATAAATAAAAAAAAAACTTAATAATGCTTTAACCAATTGGTTGTTCCTTCCGAGTTGAGAGTTTTGCAGAATGCACTAGAAAAGCCTCTGCAACAGTATTTTCCGATCTTTTTCGATAAGAAATATCAAAGGTATAAGGTTGAAGTTATAAACTCCACCGAGCTAGTCTACCCGATAAATCCTATTGCGACATTGGCCATCGTAATGACGCGTGGTATGTGTATATCGTAAACGAGTAACTCTCTATATATAACAACGAAATTTTTTGCACTTACAACAGTTGTTATGCACTCATACAGTTGCTAGAAAGCGCAGCTTTTAATTTTTCAAAAGACGACTGAGCATTAGAAGTCCATTTTCCCTCGATAAGGGGAATTGGGTGAGCGTCTTTCACCGTACACTTGTTCAGTTCATGGGCATCCAGACATAACTGCACTTTACTACTCGCCTTATGCACAAGTGTAATTAGGAGGACCAAATACTTTCATTTATTTCGCTTACGCCGAGAAAGAGCATTTTGTTTCCTCATGATGTTGTTGACAATCTTGAACATCTGGGATTACACTATTTATACATTGAACTACCGGAGAAATTTTAAAGCGATTCCAAAAATCTATACCTAGATATAGAGACTATTTCAAATCTGGAACAATGTGTAATCGTAACTAATGGATTTGGTTGTTAAAGGTAATTTCTGCCATAATATACCCGAAAACTTTTTTTTTCGCCACTGGCAGTATTTATATGTGAAAATGCCTCATAAAAGTTAATAAAAGGATTAGTGATTTATTTCTCAGAACCAGCCCGTAAAATACTAATACTTGCGCCACTATCTAATAATCCGTGGATTCATTTTAAGCCGCGCCCACGTGTTTTCCAAACATTAACGTTTGAGAAATAACGATCCGTGAGTTGAGAACTGCGGGATCATGTTACGCATTAGAACTTCAATAAGACGTTCCTTTGGGTACGGTGATCGGTGATGAAGTGTCCACACATACTGATAAAATTGAAGAAAATTTTCCCTTGGTTGTTGTCGTCCGCATTCAATCTGTTGACTTATTTCTACATCCGCCCTACGATCTTCAAATTGTTCCAAAAATTGACATTTAATTGACTCCAAGTTAACTTAAAGTTATTACGGCGGTAACTCCAATACCTGGATTGAACAGTATTAAATTTCAGTATAAAATAATTGGCTTCACCCGTTCGTGTTGCAGGATCTAATACTGTTCTAATTATTTGATCACTATAGGTGATCCATTTCAACGCGTTCTGATTGTTGTTGAACGAACTTGTTGTTGAACGAAATAAGACATTTTATCTGATAACCGCTTGATTTGTGTTAATAACGCTTAACCGATCCTCATGGCACCAGAAAAATCAAGATTACCTACTGAGTTATGAACTGAAGATGAACCCACTTCGCTTTATTAATGCGCACAATAAATGCACTTTAATGCGTAAAATAATGCGCACGCTTTATTTCTATATCTATTTTACGTTACTTATTTTGGACACCACCGTAACGACTTAGCGTAACTCTAACGATATTTAAAGTCGATAAATCGTTAACAGAATGTTACGATCGGTACATTCGTGGGTATATTCGGTACATTCGTGGATATTTTCCAAGAGATACATGGCCACCTATATTTAACCGCTGATATTTATCATTCTGCTTATTATACTCTTTACCAACCCCCGCGCAGTAATAAAAGTTAGTACATTACTGTATTTTTAGCATGTTAAAAGAAATGTATAGAATAATAACGAATCACCATGGGCTTACAATACAAAGTGTTGATCAAACCGGTTCTCATGTACCGTTCAGGGACCCTGACATATGAGTGTGTTAGATGGTTAATAATATTTGGTAGAAGAATCATACGCTTGATATAGATGGCTTCAAACCTTGACTCGTGCTTTTTTGACACTCTCCGTATGTCAACAAAATTTAAAGAAAGCTGCAGGTAGGTATAGGCGTTTGTGATCTTTTTGACTTACGAGACACTCTACACTAAACGGTTATGATGCATAAAGCAATTTATTTAAATAAATTTAAAAAGATTTTGTAAAAGTTTTGTTAGTTGTTCAAGAACCTAAATAATTTATAAAAATACAGCAATTGTTACGGTTACCAAATCAATTGAGTTACAATTTCTAAAAACCGTCTTACATTTAAATCAAAACTTATATACTACGAACAGCAGGTCAATCTGTAAAATTTCAACTATCTTAAATATTTCAAACATAATATAAAAAAATAAAAATAAAAAATTTGGGAGCTTTTAACATTCACCTTATGTTGTTAAAATCCCGAAGCAAAAAACGAAAAAAAGCAAAAAAAGTACTTCCTACTTAAATATTAATATGTGTATAGCAAAGCTTTTTTTTATAACATTTTCCTTCCAGTTTTCCTTCAACATATTTATTTGGTTGAATATTAAATTCGGAAGAAGCTTCTTAATATTAAAAACTATGTTGAAAAAAGTCTATATACACACAGATAGTAGATAAATACACGTAATATATATATATATATATATATATATATATATATATATATATATATATATATATATATATATATATATATATATATATATAAATAAATATATATATATATATATATATATATATATATATATATATATATACAGGGTGATGATTTTAATCTGAAACTTTCTAGTATCTCGTAAAATTATCACTCTACAAAAAATGTATTCCTCAGTCAAAATTTAACCATACTACAAGGGAAACACATAAGTATTAAAGTTAGTCCCCTACCCCTTCCCTAAATGTCTGCACCATTTGTTTCGATTCACGATAGATGTGACTGTATCCATGGAAATTCAATTTAATACGATATTTCCTACTGAGAACCAACCATACGAATTCTCCTTTTCCCACACCTCATCTACAGAACTCATTCGTTCTGTAAAAATTAAATTTGGCAAAGTAAGATCTGGTGATCTGGCAGGCTAATTTACCGAACCAGCTCTTATGATTCAGTCTTGAAAATCCTGATCAAGTATATCACTTATTCTGTCACACTTTCAAACTCAATACTTCAACATCACGAAAAACTTTCACGAGCCCAGTGAAAAAAAGATACCTAACTTAAAAAATCATCTCCAGACAGATTTTTTTCGCTAATAGAGCGACTAAATTGACATCATTATCTAGACTGCTGTCAGCTTCCCCATCAGCTGACAATTTCAATCCTATCATGTAAAAAACTCAATTTTGATGTTGTATGAAAAACCCAACGGAAACAATTCGTCAATTGACGCAACGTAATGTAGAACCGAATGCATGTTTCAGTGGGAAAAATAGAATAATACAATTTAATGTAGTCTAGTACAGCGCCATTTTTCATGAATCGAAAAGAGATATTTAGAAAATAATTTTATATTTTATTACCTAAACAACTGAAATACTTTAGAACTCTTTAAGATACAGAATTAATAGATCATGTCGGACTGTCCAGATTATACTACAAATGAAAATGTACACCCTAGTGTATTGCTTATGTCTGTCAAAGTGTCAAAAATATAAACAAAATATTTTGTGATAATCGTGTGCGAAAGCTATATACTTGTAAATAAACTAAAGAAGGCCGCATGCATACGGATATTAGTTTTCCATGGATCAACTAATGTTAAACATGTGACCCTCTCAGCCAATTAAAAGTGGCTGCATATATGCGGGTCGTGCGCGGCTCATTCAGCCACATACCAACCAATCGAATCAACACATCTAAACCATGTGACAAGATTTACCAATCAAAAACTCAAAAAAAAAAAATAAATAAAAAATTAATAAAATAAAAAACAAATAAATTATAAAGAATAAAACAAAGTAAAAACCATACAATTTTGTTTGTTTTTTTTTTTGTTTTTTATTTTTTTTTTTTTAGTATTTTGATTGGTAAATCTTTTCACATGACACTAGATGGGTTGATTTGATTGGTCACTATGCGGCTGATTTGCGCCGCGCACGACCCGCATACGTGCAGCTGCCTAAAATTACTACATGTGGACGTATTTTTGCTTTGTTTTGATTTTGAAATGAGAATTTTTTTTATTCGCACACGTGCTTTAGTAGAAATTTGATTGACTGAGCAAGTCATGTGATTTTAATAACCTCAAACAACCACCAATTAACAACAAGAAAAAAATCATTGACGACTATCATTTTCATTTAAACAATCTATGACTGCCTACTTTGATCCTGCTGCCTTTTAGGTAAAGAAGGGTATAATACATACTTTGATTATGGCGCCTTTTTCAGAAAGCTTAATCTATTCATTGGTATAAACTAGTACTAAATTTGACAGCCGGACAGTAATTATTGTGTGAAGCTTTAGCCCCAAATTTTTTGTTTCGTTCAATGTAAGTAAAAAGAATTTTTTTATGCTGTATGCCTTATTCGACTAATTTAACTAAATTCAATTATAACGAGCTAGTTCATGTTGCATCTAGATAGATAGAACTACCACAAAAAAACCACCTACTGTGCCTGGACTTAAACTAAACTAAACCAAAAAATATTATAGTTTTGTGAAAAGTCACCGAAAAGTTACCTCGGAAAAATACTTTATAGGCCTATGGTATATTACTTTATACCACCTATGATGCAAGACTCGTGATTGGCTTTTTGGCCAAATAAATTTTGCTGCAAATAATCAAATTCCTGTAAACTGTCAGGATAAATTTGTAACGGTTTAATCGCTAAACAAAACTATCATAAAACGTTCCAATGAAATATCCATGTGATTTTTTGACCTACCAGGGCATTCCCTGTAAATAAACGGAAATCAATATTAGATTTACACTCGAATAAAGACACTCGATATTTTGACATATCCCGACGGAAGTTATCACCTAAACTGCAGACCGGAGAAGCGTTTTTTCAATCGCGATTAGATCAATCGCATGCTCCGCAAAAACATATGAGCAACATATCCCTATAATTTTAGTACAGGAACTCGGTTTGTCGTACAAAGCGACTGCATAAAAGTTGGATCGCTGGGCTGACATCCCACATCCTTAAAAATCCAAAAATTTCAAAATTCCATCAAATTTATCAATGATGATAGCCAATCCAAAGATATAGACTTATTTTACAACAGATTGCATGATCTAAAAAATGGGCTATGGTTAAACAACAACAACTCAACTATTAGAGCAATTCACATCACTTCATTCAATAAGCCACCGGTCTTTTGCATAGCTGTCAATTGCTATTAGGAATCAGGATCAACATTTTGATGTTAACATCGATGCGGTACACGACAATTGGAAAAAGCATTTCTTTGATTTACTAAATTTACGAAACTTGTCAAATACAGAATGCCTAGATGTGTTAAGAGGAACCATCCTGCAAGAGTTGACACTTGGGTAAATTGCATTTTTCTCCAACTTTAATATTCGGAGAAGATACTTTGTGGCAATATCTTTTGAACCTTATTCCATTAGATTGACAAAGCGTTGTAACGCATAAAGAATATAGAAAGAGGCTCCAAATATTATTGGAGAGAATCGGTTCTCTACGCAAGGAATCGGCCAGTTATTGATCGTGTTTTTGTGCTGTAAATAATTCTAAATATTAAAAAATATCAGAGGATGTTCGTCAGATTAAATGTGTCAAATTAAATAATAATAAAAACAAAAGAGGAGGCAATTGGCCCTTAATGCGTTGAAGACGTCATTTACAGAGTTTTGCTCACCTACGAGATCAAGAATTGCATTTTCAGATGCATTTTCAGATTAAAAGTTAATTAAAAAAAAGGCGCAAAGGTTACAGTCGATAACGATTGCTCTTCGGAGTAAAGAACGACTTGGGTTTTAGTGTGCATAAAAAATATAGAGTTAGTTTATACTTTAAAAGAGACTTCTAATAGTGACCTTGGAACTTCTATTGGTGACCTTGAAACTCATTAGTTTCAGAGATATAGGCCAAATTTAGGTTTTTTAAATTAGAAAAGTTTTAAGAGATTTTTTATATTGAGCAATTAAAAGTAAATACTTTTTGCTCACAGAGATATGAGCAAAATTTGATATTCACTAAAGCAAACGAATTTTCGCAAAGTTCTTATTTGATTCCAAACATTTTGCTACCCGGCTTAGTGGTGGGCCGATTAAAATAGGCTAAGTCTTTCATTTTTTTCCATAAAAAAAATCCATACATGTTAAATTGGGTGATCGTGCTGGAAAATATATAGGGCCATTTCGTACAATCTATTTATTCGGGAACATTAAATTTATTTTGTTGTTGGGAAGCTGTACCAAAATAGGGAAGTACACCATTCAACTGAAGCTACTATTCTTGCTTTTTTCTTGCATTGGAATGTCTTTTCCCTAAATTGGGAAAAATTTTATTTAAAAAGTTCACAAATTTTTGTATCGTTAGTGGTCCTTAAAAAAAAAAAATTTCGATTAAGCGTGAGTCAACTATATTCCAGCCCAAGCCTTTACACGATATTGATGGTCAATAAAACGTTTCCAATGTGGATTTACGTCATTTCAATAATGTAAATTATGCCTATTCAAATTACCGTATCTCTTAAATGTTGCCTCGTCCGTTCAAAGGACAGGAAGAAAGAAATTTGGATTTTCATCAATTTTATTGCTCAATGACAAAATAGTAATCTTGCTCTTAAATCATTTGAAAAAAAAAAACTAAATTTGGCCTATATCTCCAAAGCTAATTATTTTTAAAGTCATTTAAGGTCACCACTAGAAGTTCCCCTTGTAATCCTTAACCATTTTTTTCTCCTATCTAGCACCGGTCTCGAGATAAAAGCCTGGCAATTTTTAAAAAACTCACCCTGTATATATATATATATATATATATATATATATATATATATATATATATATATATATATATATATCATGGATTACAAAATTTAATCTCTTAAAACGAAAAAAAAAAAACAAAAAAAAATCGTGTAACCAGGAAAAAGCTCTTAATACGTTTTTTGATGTTATTTAAGAATCCGTAAAAAAAATCGTTCGTCATGTATTTTATTGGTTATTGGTAGGAAAATGTTTTTTTTTCGTAATAAAACGAAAACTTGTTGCTGCTTAATGCTACATATTTTATACATCCATTCATTCCTCCTGGTTACTTCCTTGCTCGTTTTATTATTTTATTTTTTTTACTTGCTTTCTTATCCGGTATCAATAAACATGCAAGAGTGTCTAAAAAAAGCTCAAATAAATAATTTTTTTTTTTTTACTTTAAAATGTTTGAAAATAATACAAATGACTTGGGAAAAAGGATGTGAAGTGGAAATATATATATAAATTTTATTGGAACTGTACATATAAAATATTAAAAGTTTGGTGGGTGATTTTCAACGTTGGAGTAAGACATCGTATGTTATTTACCAATATATGATTTAGGTTTTTTCTACCTTCGAGCACTTTACATCTCCGTCTTTGAAATGAAAATAATTTATGTCTGACTTCTCCGTTTTGATAAAATGAACTTTTTGCGTGCTTTGTTTTTGTTTGTATACCCATTTAAACCTAATTGGCATATATACATGCTAGACTAATGCTCTACAAAAAGCTTTCATGATATATTCAATTTTTATTTTGAAAATTCAATAAAGCATCAATGTGGAAGGTAAATGGCGTGCACGTTAATTGGTTTAATTGAGTCAATTGTGTACCTGATTTGACATGTATGGGAAAATTTGTATTGTTTAGTGATAATGGTTTTTAGTCTATCTGTTAAATGGTCAATTGTCTAGATTATTATTCTACTTTAGTTTTTGTTAATTTGTGTTGGTCATTTTACACTTCGGTCCAACGTCAGTTTCAGAGTCAAATTGAATCTCATACCTAGTGTCTTTTAACTTTAATATAAATACAGTTTTACAGCAGAAGGACACACGGGTATAATTTTACCGTTTCTTTAGTATTCTGTCCAATCGAAGATATTACCTTCATTTGCTAGAATTTGATTGAACTGACGGTACAAGATGTTGTTCTAAGGTTTCCCTTGAACTAAAGATAAATAAAATGAGATTAAAGAGGATTGAGGAAAAAACATCTTTTCGTCGTATCCCAAAGCTAATTGCAAAAATTCATGATAGCTTGTTCTTAACTTTGGTACAGCATTATGACTGCATTACTGTCATTTTACATAAACGGACATAATTGTCAGGAATTATCAGACATTGTGAAGCAAACCATAAACTATTCCGATTAATTGAGTCAAAGGCTTCATCATTGAAATGAATTCCTCGTAGGATCGGTCCTCTATGTACATTGCCGCAGTCTGTATTTGACAACTTTCAGATACTACATTCTACACTCCTTGACCATTCTCCTTGGTCAGAGAAGTGTTTCTTCCAAGTATTGAGCACTGCATCGATGTTAAAAAGTAAGTTACCATCTTGGTCCCGAATGGCAAAAGACCTAGGTCAGAATATGATGCAGCCCTGTGACCCCTTTTAAGAAATTACTAGAACAGTGCTCATTTGTGAATTATTTTACTCTTAAAACTTTAGCCTTCCACTATTAATGCTTTTTACGTCCACAAATTCACTTGGCAATTGCACAAATTCAATTGTTTCCATAATGCTACCGGTAACAAAATTCTGATATTGAGCTTTCTCAACTTAATTTATAAGACCATCACAGTTGAAACGTAAGTTCCGTTTTTTTGTGATTCCTGACTTGTACAAAACTAACATCTTAGTCTTGATGACTAAGATGTTAGAACAATTGATGATCACACTCTTTCAAATTTCGAAGCCAACCGACAAGATCTCACATTTTGAGTGACGATTATCATAATTGTTATGAAATCCAAAACAGCCTTTTCACCTGAAGCACAAAATAAAATCAAAACCTAGATGGCCAAGGTCATCTCCACTCTAAAGCATTGTTTGGTCTTCACTTTTTGGCAATCGAGTATTTTGGAGAGCAATAATTTCCAACCAATACTCCTTAATGGATGATATAGTGCCATCAAACGCGCCTGGTTTTCTTAGTGACTGCATGTTTCAAGAAAAAATCCAAATCCGCGTGTCCGGGTCCAGATCGCGTGTCCGGGTCGGGTTAAATTTTGGCAATATCTGTATTTTGTTTCGTTTATTTTTTAAACAGTAAAGTTTTTTAAGGATTCGGGTTGACCCCAGCGATCCAACTTTTGTTTTCAGTGTCAATAAGCAGCCTTTTAAGTTAAATTCTTTTGTCGAACCGTGAAAGCTCGAAGTTTGAAATCGTAATTTATTAAAAAGTATCGAAATAAAAAAAAATAAAAAAATCTCCCCATCAATCTTGCCCTACACACCCCAAAAAATATAATTTACTGAACCACATAAAATAAAATACCTTAACACCGATTTATATGATTTTGGATTTTTTATCGCTATAATTAAAATGACACAATCGTTCCCGTGTTGCATGTCCCACTTTATATTCTCCCCCTTTGAACTGTGGTATAAAGTACAAGGTAAAAATGTTATTAATTTGATTGTTGCGCTACATTTAAATGGGAAAAAGATATACATAACCCTTTTATATGTGTTACTTTACTAGTTCCGACATTCAATATACGTTATTCACACACAGTATATATTATTTTGTAAGGGAAAAACGGAAAATTCTACCCGATAAAAATCTACATCAATAAAAATTATATACAAAAAAAAAAAAAGCGAAAATTCTTTTATAATATTATTTGCCATATCGGAGAATATAAAAATAAAATAAAAGTTCAATTCAATTCTATTCAATTTCGAACCCTCAATTTCGATTATATCTAATTCAAACTTTTCGATTTTTTTTTTGTTGCCTTTTTCCATGGTTTTTTTCCCACATTGGAAAGTTAAGTAAAAATTCTCGTATATATAGACGACGGTTCCCTACTCCAAAATTTATTTATGAATACACAATAAATTCGAACAAAACGAATCTATTTATACATATGTACGGTATATAGTATAGGAGAAGTGTGATAGAGTCAGCTGGAGGTGTTGGGAAAAAAATTGTTTTGTGTGGTGTATCCTCTCGTACATATATCTATCTACATACTGTAGCTACTGCGGAAAATATTAAAAACCATAACCACAATCATCAATAAATTTTATTTTTATTTAGTCACGAGACGTTAAAATAATGATAATATTTCTTTTGCCTCGTTCTCGTTCCCCCATTGTCGTCGTCGATGGTGTTGGCGTTGCGAAAGTTCAAAGTTTTTTTTCTTGTTTTGTGGGAACAAGAATAAATAATTTTCATGAAAAATGAAAGTTGATAACAATTTAAAAATTTGAAAGGTAATAACTAATTTTCATTATATATGTGAAGAGGTTGGGTTTTCCAAACGGGAAAATCGTCATAAATTTGAAATATTTGGTCCAAAAAAAGTCAAGCTGATAACTATATCATTTATCACAATAGGAAGTTGCATTTATATGAAAGACTTAAATGCAAGTAAATGTTACACCTAATATTGACCAAACTATTTTAAGATGACGGTTTCTCGGTAGCCAATATTGAAACATAATATAATAATATAATAATATAATAATATAATAATATAATAATATAATAATATAATAATATAATAATATAATAATATAATAATATAATAATATAATAATATAATAATATAATAATATAATAATATAATAATATAATAATATAATAATATAATAATATAATAATATAATAATATAATAATATAATAATATAATAATATAATAATATAATAATATAATAATATAATAATATAATAATATAATAATATAATAATATAATAATATAATAATATAATAATATAATAATATAATAATATAATAATATAATAATATAATAATATAATAATATAATAATATAATAATATAATAATATAATAATATAATAATATAATAATATAATAATATAATAATATAATAATATAATAATATAATAATATAATAATATAATAATATAATAATATAATAATATAATAATATAATAATATAATAATATAATAATATAATAATATAATAATATAATAATATAATAATATAATAATATAATAATATAATAATATAATAATATAATAATATAATAATATAATAATATAATAATATAATAATATAATAATATAATAATATAATAATATAATAATATAATAATATAATAATATAATAATATAATAATATAATAATATAATAATATAATAATATAATAATATAATAATATAATAATATAATAATATAATAATATAATAATATAATAATATAATAATATAATAATATAATAATATAATAATATAATAATATAATAATATAATAATATAATAATATAATAATATAATAATATAATAATATAATAATATAATAATATAATAATATAATAATATAATAATATAATAATATAATAATATAATAATATAATAATATAATAATATAATAATATAATAATATAATAATATAATAATATAATAATATAATAATATAATAATATAATAATATAATAATATAATAATATAATAATATAATAATATAATAATATAATAATATAATAATATAATAATATAATAATATAATAATATAATAATATAATAATATAACTACTTGAAGGATCGTATCTTGTTGTACGACACCGGGAAGGTCAGTGTATCATGGTGGTAACAGCTGGAGTGACCCAGGGATCGATTCTAGGATCTAACCTCTGGAATGCTTTGTACGACGGTTTACTGAGAAGCGATATGCTAGAATAGACAATTATGTTTGGATAGGTGGACGAAGTTGGGGTGATTATTGCTGCTGGCGACAACCAGCAGACACAATGCAGGTTATTTGTACTATCATTAGCTCTGAACAAAACAGAGATAGCGGTTCTGCCGTAAAAGAGGATCCAATCTGCTCTCCCAATATGGATCGACGAAGAGGTAATTAATTCAAAAACAGCACTCAAATATTTAGGCGTAATGATGTTATATTTCATATAAAGATGGTTTACTATTATAACCATACATTTTAGTTTCTACGCCCATAGTGAAACCCCCTTTATTTTGGCGCGTATATAATATAGGTGTGATTTAATATTTTCAAGCAGAATATAATAAATGACAGGCTCTTTTCATTCTATTTTGAGATTTTATTTTAAGTTTTTGATTTATCGTTATATGCGTACACATAAAACATCATCATCATCATCATAATGAAATCTTCACGTATAAGTATACCGGGGTGACGAATATCCGTGACATAAACGAGTGTATCGTTATGGATAATTATTTTATGATATCGATGTGAACTTCAATATTATATCGTTATATAGACAAATAGATAAAAAATGGTTTTGATACCGTTTTATGTATTAAGACATTAAATCTATAATTATACGATGTCGTTCTTAGCGACGTTATAATATTATGTAGTTTAATAATTGAGGAATACCCCTCGACAAACATGTGAATTATTAAATAATTTTTTTCCACATATTTTTATAAAAATATTAAAATGTTACATGTATGCTTTTGGCACTTTTTAATATTCAAAAAACTTTTAACATAAAATGTTACATAGTTGACACATAGTTTAACATTTTGTCGTTACATTGAAAATTAATCGATATTAACATTTAATAATTGTATAGTTATGTATATTGCATGAGAAGGGTATTACTTTGTGATGCCTTTAATGGAACGAGTATAATTGTGTCTGCATCGAATCTATAAATTAGCAGCCATTTAGAATCATTCTTGGAAATAACGCATCGCGTTGGACAAATTAGCGAGAATAT
Organism: Tipula confusa; assembly: GCA_963556175.1. Lineage (NCBI taxonomy): Eukaryota > Metazoa > Arthropoda > Insecta > Diptera > Tipulidae > Tipula > Tipula confusa. The sequence continues at coordinate 32,693,520 of OY744477.1, read as the reverse complement.
TTTTTCAGACTGAAATCAAATTTGGAAAATATTAGTATTGGTAAGATTTTTGGGATCGGAACAAGGTAGTTATCATACAACTCAACATTATTTTGGTTGTCGGTGCGTAATTTCTCTGATATTTCCTGTTATCTTTAACGGAATAATTTACGTTTCAATTTTCATCATCCTTTTTCCTTGCTTTTACGCCTCTCAATTTGGAATCGGAGTTGTGTTGTCAGAAAGGGTGAGTAACTTTATTAATTCAGAAATTGCTTTAAATTTCCAAACACGACATTTCTGGCCAAATGTCCCGATCGATATGGAAACCTTGTAGATTATTAGCGTTGCTGGTGTAAAAAAAAGATCACCATTATAGTTGAAAACTCACTAAAGTGTCAATTTGTCAAGTTCTTTCTAATAAAATGTCACCTGAAATGTGTTTTTGATCGAGTATCATTGTTTTAAAATTTTTATCGGCCAGTGAAAGATAATATAAACGCCGATGGCCTCAGTCGATTTTAAATTCGATTTTTCTTATCCAAAGCAGAAGAGGTGTGACTAATAAATGCTTTTCAACGTTCAGTTATAATGACGATTGACATTACCACGACCACCAAAAAATATTCTATTTTTCAGGTATCGTTTCATGGTGCCTCTCGGGTGACCCGAGCCAGTTGACCATTATTTTAAACCATTTTCGATTCAAAATGCCGGGTCCCGTTACATATACCATTTAAATTGTGAGAATGATTGGTATGAAAAAAAGCTACGTTTGGTGACCGGAAATTGAAGTTCATGTTAGGATACAATTGTCCACACCTCATTTCGATTTTACGGAACATTTTAAAGCAGTCAGTACTGTATTTTGATTGATGCTTATACACCAAATAGTAAGATGTGCTGGTCAACTACATCATGGAACAGTGACAGCAATGTAGTTCTTTAAAGCCACGTATCCACTATAAAGTTTTTTACGTAGAGCTAGAGAAAACTCTCGCGTAGAGTAGTGTATACACCCTGTAGAGCTCTACAGTAGAGCTCTACACGCACTTCACGTGAAAGTTCTACTGCGTAAACAAATCTACAGTATGTATACGCTATTATTTCAGGTTTTGTTTGGAGTTTGTGAATCGATTTATGGCTTAAATTTTAACATTTTGATAGGCTCATTACGTTCTTTCTGAAATTTTTTTATTTTGAGAATTTTCAATTTAAAGCAAAAATTTGGCAGTTTTGGTAGGCCATCACGTTTTTTTTTAATTTTGGAAATTATGGACTTATGGTTTACATTTTACAGTTTTGACCATCAGGTCTTTTCTGGATATTTCGAATTTTGGATATTATCGATCTATGGCATAAATTTGTCACATTTGCTGAAAATGAAATAATAATAATTGACGGCTTTTACAGACCATTGAGGGTCCGTACCGCATCAAAATTTGCTCCATCGGAGTTGATCCCGAACGTATTGTTCTAGACTACCCGAAGGAGACAAGTCGTTCTCTACCCAAGGAGCCATCGTCGCTGATAGAAACCTCCCCTGCGAAATGGCGGCTGTGCTCTCAGAGATTGTAGAACCATCCATTTAGGATCACAGAACGTGGCCGGGCCAGCTTACTTACTGCCCTTTTATTTACAGGATGAGGTCGGAAATTTCTATAAACTTCCTGATCAAGTGGTTAAATAAAACTCGGTAATCGTCGCATTGGAAGCCATGCATCAAGCGCATGATTCTTCTCTCGAATGTCATTAACCATATCTTAAACTCATCCGTTAGGCTCAAACTCTTAAACCCATTTAATACAACGGGTCTGATCAACACCTTGTACTTCTTCAGCTTGTCGGTATTTGCAAGATATTTTAACTTTAACATTGGACTTACAAAGCATGGTTGCCAGCGACAAGATGCGTCTTAATATCTGGTCCCACACAATTTTCATGTGTGAAAAAGGACCCGCGGTAATCCATTGCGTATTGATCTCTTAAACCAGGGATCATATATTTTATTTTGTACTCATTGAGTTTGAAACCAACTGAAGCTGAGAATCGTATAAGTGGATACAGTAGTTCTGGTGGACACCATTTAGTCGAATTACACAGATATCACCTACATATGCCAGAACTTGGTCAGACTTCGCCACGAGATTTCTCGTATTAATAGAGAGAATCACCTTCAGCGAAAAAACTTGATCAGTGACTGAAATTCCTTCGCCAGTGGTGTGATTCTGTTCAATATTATGTAAGAAATTTGTCAAGGTAGAGCTATGCCATGACAGTTTTCGCATTTAGAGCGACTCATTTTTAAGAATAGGATACAAGGCGGCCACTTTTCATTCATCAGGCATAATTTTGCTTAGCCATACTAATCGAACAAGTTCAAAAAAATTGTTCCAAAAAGTATCTCCTCCGAATATCAAAATTTCGGAGTTAATGCAATCAAGCCTAAGAGAACGACATATAGCCAGTGTGAATTCCTCGTAAGATTGGTCCTCTTTATACACATCTCCGCAGTCTATATTTGTCAACTTTCAAATACAATATTTGACACTTGTTGAACATTCAGTAAGTCAGAGATTATTTATGCATTATCGTGTCGCTAGATCGTGCCGGGAGTAAGGTTTTTTATTTTCACATGAGTCACTCCGATTTTTGCCACCTCTAGCTTTAATATCATCAAACATATTCTAACGTGGTCATATTCACTGTAAAACAATGTATATAGCCTTGGGACATATGATCTACACGTTTTTGTCATCGAGTTTCTTGGAGAGCAAAGAGGTTCAGTTGATACTCTTTCATAGCTGATATATAGAGCCATCTATATATCAGCCAGGAAAGCTGATATATAGAGCCACTCGTGCTCCCAACACATTCTTATTTTCTTGTTTTTTTCTTCCAGTAAAAAAATAGCGGCACTAGCTGCTGGTTTTTGGTAAATTTAATTAAATTAAATGTTAATTTGATTTTTTTTATGTAACTTGTATAGCGTGTACGCACGAACGAAAAACTAAAAATAAAATGTCTGAAAATATAATATTGGTAATCGCAAATAAAATATTGTAGTAGGCGATCGCTCTACAGTAGAGAAAAATAGGTGTACAGTGTATACAGTCTGTAGAGCGCATGGTAGAGCTCTTCTTAAAATTTCTCTACGGCTACTCTATGGAAAGCGGTAGAGTCGTAGAGATGCTCTATAGTGTACACACTGCTTGTATAGATTCTACACTCTACGCTTTACCGAAAAAACTCTATAGTGGACACTTGGCTTAACAAACGCGACCCAACTAAAGTATTTCGTTTGTAACCCACCTATAAAATACTCTCAGTTTGCTTTCTCGGTTTGGTTTGAATTATTTCAAACTAAAGTAGAAAATCTATACACATGAAAAGTTCTATGACATTACCTAATTTCAAGTTTATTAGTGGAAAAGGTAGTCCAAACAAATGAATAATTACCTAAGAAATTTCCAAATACATTAAAGTTTCATAGTTTGCACGTTCAAGCCATAGGAAGTTATGGAAGCAGGTACTTATATCAAAATAATGTTTTACGCTCAGGTCCGTTATATTAATAAGTTGATCCTTCACATTTATTTGTATACTGGCCTGACATCTAGATTTGTTATATACTTACAAAAGCTGGTATTTTAGATTTCATGAGGCACTTACCTAAAAAAGAAACGGAAACAAAGTTAGTTTATAATTTCACATTGCTTTAACAATTAAATTTTTGTTTTGGTTTTTTTAACTTCAAAACTTACAAAAATGCTTTATATATTAATTTTTAAAGTTTTGTAAGACTTTTGTCGCTTCACAACAACTATTTTTCAGTTTTAAAAAATCTTTTTGGTTTTCAAACTTTAAAGCTCAATATTTTAAATTGTATAAAAGAATTTCACAATTTGTTTTGAAGTTGTCGAAGCTTTTGATATAATTTGCAACGAGTGAATTATTATTTCTTCCTATTTTTACTTATATATTTTAAGACGGCATTTTCGAGTATAAGAGGCTTGTACTTAGACTGTGTCCGAAACCCATGATAAATATTTGTGAATACAAATTCTTGACATTGATTTGATAAAATCAATGACACCCAAATTATTACGGTGTGTTGCTATGATAATTTTTAACAAATACTAAAACTCCCAACAAAAAAAAAAATCCAAACTCATTGCGTAGCATACTCGGATAAATACAATAAAACATAACATAAAATTCACTACTTAGTTTTGTCATAGTATTCAAAAACCAAATATGAAAAATTTGAATTTTTTCGTTACTATGACAATGAACACAATTAAATTTAATTTTTCTCTATAGTTTTTATACCTCAATCATTTCAGGCGGGGAAATATTTCAATCAATTATTATACTTTTCGGACAGCGAAATAAAAATTTTTGGAATGTAGGAGAATATTTTTCAAATAAATGTCAAAAATTTTATTCACAAATATTTATCATAGGTTTCGGACACGGCCTTATATTTTTTGAGATTTTACCTCTAATAATTTACTAATCATAATTGTATTGATTTAATTGTTTGTTGTTCAAATTAACAATAATATTGTTTTCAACAAGACGTACAAATCCAATCAATTACATTCCATAGTCAAAAACATTCTTAACAAAACAAAGTAGGAAAATTATGATAATGATCGATTGCTTCTTACAATTCTATATTTAAGACTTAAACCTTATGTGCGTGGTTAATGTTTCATTAATGTGCTACCTATGTTCCAACTTTACTTATATGTGCCTACGTACGACTACCAAAAATAGGCACAATTACGTTTAAGCCAAAATATTATTAATTAAATGGTGGTGGATAAATAAAGGGTGATCCAAGAGATGGAATATTATTTGTTGATTTGTGTGAGTGTGATTGAATTTATTTGTTACTTTTTTGGTTGGATAAGAGACTAGTGGGTTAAATTTAATTGTTGACGTCTTAATGATGTACATCACAACTTGAACCGACACTTAAGATGAACTATTACAATAACAAGAAAATTCTTTCTCAATATTAGCTGGCTATGTGGTTTTCTGCTTAGAAAATGAAAGTCCTATTGCGCACGAATCAGAATGAATGCACTCATGGGAAGTCCAGAAACCCAATGAAAATAACTGCAAGACCAATATCCAAAAGAACTACTCAGCTACATTTCCGATACCGGATAAATTTAATACAATTGCAAGTCTTGGAAACTGAAAACAGCTTTCTACAATCGACTTTTACGTCCTGTTTTTCACAACAATAAGATGAAATCAATCAATTTTCCTAAAACAATGGTATTTTCCACAATGAAAAATAAATACAACATCAAGAGGGTATGAAAATTCCGCCATTCATTCAGAATCAGATAGCTTTGCAAGACCTACCTAAAATATGAGCTCACCCACTAGTTGTTTTAATTCGGATTAAATGCGTCCGGTACTATAATGTCCCACACGAATTCCAAACATATTAATGGCGAATTTACCTACTGTTTTAAACTCCCACATAACTCTGCCTAACAATAAATTCTAAACAAGTTTTTCGAGTCTGTTTAACAGGCAAATTGATTTATGTAACGCTAGTACACCATTTAGTTTGCCATCTTTTTAAGAAAAATTAATCTAGTTCTTTTTCTGTAGCAGAACAATTTATTTAAGTAAAATTCTGCAGCAATTCTGATAGCTTTTGTTAGAATCCTTACTGGTCTTATGCTCTTCATCGTCTTTATTTTGCGCCGGGTTCTCGTGGTTGCCACTGCCAGGAAGGTGCGGTTTGCTCAAACCTCTTCATTACTATCAGATAATTCTTTTACCATGGGCTCTCTTTAATAGAATTACAAAGAGCTTTCCAGGATTTTTTGTTTGATTTCAATACAATACTGCCTGTTGTTTAGTAAATGCGTTATTTCTATTTGGAGGGAGTATACTCTTTGGCTTGAGTTCGATTTTCATAGATCTAATAGAGCCATAGATGTCACTTTAAAAATTAAGTGTCAATCCTATGTTGAACATCGCATGGTTACATAGCCGTCCAGTCAGATGAGACCTGTTTTTTACTGTTTAGTTTTCTGCCATTTCGCTCCAAGAGCAAAAATTAAAAACATCACCGAAGAACATTACTATTACGGTGCATAGTCTTGGTAAAATATCACTTTTTTCATGATGACTTTTTAAATGCATATTAGCATATTTCCGATAAATGACTGCTTTCGACGGAAGAGACTCCATATAGCACTTTTCAAGTCATTGCTAGGCATAAACGGTATGCATTTCCCGTTAAACAAATCATCCATCACAAGATATTTTTTTTCCATTGTTTCCAAAATTGCAAAAGAAGAGTCACGTAAATCACTATAAATTAGTCTGTTATGGTTTGATTTTTATGAAATTTTCCAATATTTTGTTTGGCGATTACTACTTCCTAAAAACTTAAAGATTTTTTACTTAAGATAACGTCTCTGGGTTAGTCTTAGGGCTTATTGTACGATCGTCTTAAATTTATATATATATATATATATATATATATATATATATATATATATATATATATATACATATATATATATATATATATATATATATATATATATATATATATATATATATATATATATATATAAATATATATATATATATATATATATATATATATATATATATATATATATATATATACATATATATATATATATATATATATATATATATATATATATATATATATATATATATATATATATATATATATATATATATAAATATATATATATATATATATATATATATATATATATATATATATATATATGGTGCTCTAATTGGTAATTAAACTCTTGTAATGCAAGCGCCCATCCTGCAATTCTCGAGTTTAATTCCTTTCGTTCCATGGTTCCCTTGAACGCTGTGCAATCGGTAATATTTTAAAATTAAGCCCGATAAGGTAAACTCGTAATTTTTTAAGAGAAGCTATGATTGCCAAAACTTCTAACTCATAGCTAGTATATACTTCTCTTGGCACTTGGAAGTCTTTTTCAAGTAGTAAAAGACTGAATGCATTTTGTTATCTTCGTCTGTCTTCTGCAGTAATATAGTGCCTAACACCATCTTACAGGTATGTAGTTCATCAGTATGTAGTTCTGTTCCCGCCTTACTTGAATATATTTTTAATACCGGATGACTGATCAAACATTTCTTTAAATACTCAAACGCGGCCGAAATTGATGAACGCCGAAATTGATTTCAACATCTTTCCTCAAGATTTCACTTAGAGGTCGGGCCATCAAAGCATAGTTTTTTCACGAACCTTCTAAAATAACCAGAAAGTCCTAAGAAACGCTGCACTTTTTTGACCGAATCAGGTTCTGGAAATTTTGAAATCGCCATAGTTTTTTCTGCTGATGGCTGAATTTGGCCAAGTACTCAATTTTACGGCTTAAACACTGGCGGTTGTTCCACTTGATTCTTGACCTGTTCAGCTCTGCAGTACAAAGAACCTTTTTCAGTCTATCTACCTCTTCAGAGTAACTTGCAGCAGGGATAATTACGTCGTCCATATACACACACATGATCCTATCACGACACAAATCTTGGAATACGTTATTGATAAAACGCATGAAAACGGAGGGCTGTTGCAGAGACCAAAATTCGTACTGTCCAAATGGTATAACGAATGCTGTATACTTAATGGACCCTTCAGCAACCGGAACATGGAAAAACCCGTTTCGGAGATCCAATGTTAAGAATACTTCAGCCCCAGCAAATTTATCGATTTGATTCAATTAGCGGTAAAGGATACCGATCTTTAACGATAATGCTGTTATTTATCTACCCATCTTTTGTATTGGTGAACACGATAGGATTTGCAGATTCTGAGGAGCTGGGACGAGTAATTTTTTTCTCTAGCCACTCGTCAATTTGACTTTTCACCACCTCTATCTCCAAAGGCGACAAACGTCTCGGCTTGAACGCAAATGGCTTGTGATTCATCACCTCAATGTGTAATTTGATGTTTGTTCATATTATGTGCTTCTCCGGATTGTAGTTTACCGATGAGTGATGCTCTCTGGGGTTAACGCGGTAACGCAGTTTGGTTGAAGAGTTCTCTACCTAAAATAAAATCGACAGGCAACACCTCATCTTGAATAACATGAATATTAGTTTTATTGTAGAATTGTCTCAAAATACCCTAACGTACTTAGACCTCTGGAACCTGCACCACGAACAATGGATTCGCCATCAAAACTTCTTACTTCATTGACTAAAAACTTTTTGTATGACATAAGATTGATGTCACTACCTGTGTCTACTAGAGCATAAAACTGTATTCTATGTAGTGAAACTTTTTTAATTATTTTGGATGGTAGTCCACTTGGGTTTCCTATCATTGCACACGACTTCTTTGCAGACTCCAATTCTAAAACGTACAATATGTAGAAAGATGTCCGAATTCCTGACACCTGTAGCATTTTTGGCCTCTTGATTTATTTCTGCAGTCTCTGCTCACGTGGCTAGCTTCACCACAATTGAAAACAATTGAAACACCGTTGGTTGGCCCCAACATCCTACAAATACCCATATCTGCTAAGCTCCTGCATACTTAGTAAATAATTGGTGTACAATTCATTAGGTTGTTTTTCCCGTTCGGCCATCTTTTTGTGAACCAATGCACTGTTCGTCTCCTCCGGAAACACTGCTCTTAATAATTGGATTAACTTGTCCCACATGTCGCTGTTCTCTGCCACCCTCAAACACTTTTTTTGTTGAGCTGTCCAGCCGGTACAAACAGCTGCTTCCTCTATATCTTTCACCCACTTACTAAGCAGGTAATCGTCGTCTCCACTGAACTTGGTTAGAGATTCCTCAACATCTTTAAACGTAAAACTTGAACAAATATTTGGGTTGGTTGACGTCGATCCATTTTGTCTGGTTTTACGTTTGTTCTTCTTTGTCATATTGTATACGTGCACGAGCAAACCAAATTACTCCAAAAAATTTAATTACAATAGTCTCCAAACCACACTGCTTTTATTTTCATTTATTTTATTTATTTATTTATTTATTTATCTATTTATTTATTTGTATTTATAATTTAGATTTAAGAGGAAAAGCACATATGGAAGCAAATATAAAAACATCAAAACCGACATTTGCTTCCATTAGGCATAAAAACCTCTTAAATTTTTTCAAAAACTAATTCACCCCATACAGCACACCTCATTTTGAGCTAGAGCTCATTTATAATGAAATGCGCTACACGAGATGAAGTAATAATAATAATAATAATAATAATAAAATAACAAGTAACATAAAATATTTAAAAAAAAATAATACTACGTATTGCCAATCAGCCGCGCCTCTCTAAAAATTTTGACTTAAATAATTTGGAGGAACATAGTCTTTTAATTACAACTGGAATTGAATTCCAGAGAGAAATTCCCCTAACGAAAAAGGATTTGTTTAACGATTTACACAAATTTTTTGGTGGAAGTAACCGTAGGTTAGCCGAATTAAACCTACTAAACAACAACTTCCTATACAAATAAATTGGCTGCTTAGTTTTAGGAAGTTTGAAAATAAAAAGACAAACGCGAAGTTCAAAAAAGGTAGATAAACTACATCCTTAAACAACATTAGAATAAGGAGAAATATGATCGAATTTTCTAATACCAAAAATAAACCTAGTACAAGCATTGAAACATCTTTGGAGAATACTCATATTCTCCTGAAGTAATCCAAACAAAACTACATCACCATAAATAAACTGAGGGAGAATATAAGACATAAACATTCTTTTCTCAAAATAACTATCCGTAAACCCTACCACTTTGTACAAACAACTATGCATGCCAAACACCCTTCTACTAATATTAACTAAGTGATCACCCCATGGAAGAGATTTATTAAAAACTAACCCTAAATCTTTAACAGTATTTGAAAACGGAATAAGAGAATCGCTTAGATAAATTCCAGGAAAGGACGAAGTATCAAGAGGGTTCTTATAAATTATAATTGACTGAGATTTACTCGAATTTAAATCATCATTTATCAGAGAAATATTCCTTACTACAGAGTCTTGATCTAAACGACTGTTTCTATATATTTGGACATCATCAGATTCTATGTCATTAACATACATAGAAAACAATAAGGGACCCAGTACTGAACCGTGAGGTACGCCGGAAGTAACTGGAAGGAAATCAGATAAGCTGTCACCGAAATAAACTGCCTGAGAACGATTAGAAAGGTAATTGAGAACTAATTTGGCGGCGGAAAACGAAAATCTAAATTGATAAATAAGCTTATTGAATAAAATACCGTGATTGATAGAATCGAAGGCCTTGAAAAAATCTAACATAGTTAAAGAGGTCAACTCCCTATTACTCATATTACGCCTAATATCGTCACTACGTTTAATAACGCAGTGGTTGTACTATGGAATTTTCTAAACCCAGATTGAACACAGCTAACTAAACTATTGCTATTAAGGTGTGCCGGAATTTGATTCTTAACAACTATCTCAAAAGCTTTAGAAAGACAACTTAACATACTAATTGGTCAAAAATGAGATAGTTCATAAGGATTGCTAATCTTTGGAATAGGAATAATTTTACTAAGCTTCCACTGGAAAGGAAGAGGACGCATGGATAAAATTAAAAATATGTAACAAGTACTTTGAGATGAAAGGGAAAACTCGTTTTACGAATTTTAAACTGATATTATCCAAACCAGACGATTCCAACTTAACCTTCCAAATAGCGAAATGTAACTCATCGAGCGAAATATTTGAGAACGAAAATGATTTAAAAGACTCTACCAGAGTTCAGATTGGAGCTGCAAAAAAATCTATTTAATTCATTTGGCTGGAAAACCTCATGCATGATACTCCTGCATCTACCAAGTTCCAAATTATGAACATTACGCCAAAAGACCTTGGAAAGAACGACCTTAACCTAATTAACTCTACAACCCTATTATGCGCCTGCTTATAATCAAAGTGGGACTGGAAATTAGGGTACTTTTTCCGTAAACGATATATGCTAGTCCTAAATTCTAGAATGTAAATGTGTTACAGATTTAGATAAAATTATTTAGCACGAAAATTAATTGATTAGGAACGTTTGCTATTTCATGTTTCGGTCACAACAAGTTATGCTTTTCTAAAAATTGTTGATGGCAACATATACAGTCTCTATTCTGTCAAAATATGCTGCTTTCTTATGACAATTGTGAAAAATTATTCGACAAAGCTTTAATTTTCCAAATGTCCTCACAAATTCATCAGACGTTCGAATTCATTTGCATTTGTTGTGCTTCTACAAGTCCATTAAGTCTGTGGGAAACATTTTTTGACCAAATGAGCCATGATTGTTCGAACCTTTATGTCATGGCCACATCATACAAATATGTTCTTTTTTCAACTCAATGAAAAGTTGCCTCTCAGCAACAGAGGTTAATAATACCTGTTGGATCACTCTTTTTGTATTCATTTCTTTATCTCCCTATATATCCTTTTTTTCAGATTTATCAAAGATACGAATTCTTTTATACAATTTTCTTAAATATAGACAAATTTTTTATTCATTTTTAATAGACTTTGGATATTTACGTATGTCTATATTCAACCCATCAAATAACTCGGTGATTCGGTATACAAAACATGAGTTTCTCAATTTCCGACATTATATCTTAACTTCTTCAATAACTTCTTCGTCGTTTTATCATCATTATCATATTATTATTATATGATATTTCTTATAGTATTTATTTAGTAACAAACGTTCGCATAGACCGTACACACACACACATACACCCACACACACTTACACAAAAGAAAGAAAGTTACAATATGTTTTGTGCTCATCTCACACCCAATCAAATAAAATGTGTATGATAAAGTTTATGTCGTATAGCATACAAAAGCACAAACATACACACACACGCACGCAAAAAAAAAATAGGGAAGTGATTAAGTTAATCGTCTAGTTTTGTTTGTGTAATTTTATTATTGCCAACAACAATAACTTTTTTTTTTTTTTGTGGATTTTTGTCTAGTCAGTGAAAATTATCATTCGATTTTCATATATAGAAAATCAAAATTTACTCACACAATAAAATATCGATTTTTTTTTTGATTTCGTTTCGTTTTGCCAACAGCCTTCTTAGTCATAAACTTTTGTACACCATAAACCCACGACTATATATATTACATATATAGTGTGTGTGTGCCCCCTAATTCAGTTCCACCCGCAAGCGATATACGTATTGATTATCCATAGACAAAATATTGAATCAATTTGTTATCTTTAGTTTGCGGAGAAAACATTTTCGAGGTGTCTAGTTCGGGGGGAGACGAAATTGTTTGTAATTTTTCTTTTATTTGAGAATTTGTTTTTTCGTTTTTCTTTTGTTTGGCTTGGAAAATCGCTATAAAAAAAATGTATTTGAATGGGAAAAAATCTTGGCATATCGTAATATAAAGAAAAACTAGGAAAATAGGAAAAACACCACATGATAAATACATCATGATTTTAGATTATATATATAGGGATCGTAATTGAATATATTGTGTCACTTGTTGGATGCCGTAAACGTATTTACTATCGAATATAAAAAATGTTTGATGTGCTTTTTGTTTATTTGCATTGTAAATTATTGGTGCTTTGTTTTGTTGGTACGTGTTGGGAAGTTTGGATGTTGATATTGCACTAATTGTTGCTTTGTGTTAATGATTGAATTGATTTTTTTTTAACAATAAGAATAATTGAAGTATAAACGAGAATTCGGCTCATGAAGGAAGAATAAAGAACACGTTCTCAACATCCATAATTGTTTAACATCGCTTTGATTTTTGTCGCAGAAAACTTAGAAATCTTTATTTCGATGTATGATTGACATTTACTTCCCTATATTTTTAGTACAAAAAAAATGTCTTAGTTCTATCTCTTTTTTTATATACAGAAGTTACATATGTCTAATGTTTTAGAGGAAATCCGATTTATAGTCATGGACACTACTTGTCAGGGAACTACTTGTCATCGTATGTTTTCCAGATTAGGTGCGGCTAAAGCGGGCGTCAGTCTGGTATCAAGCGGCTTGCTATATAAATGTGTTCAAGGTGGGACTGGATGCCTTAAGATTCTCTCCTGTAGGTGGCCCACACACGTAACAAGCGTGTTGAGCAGCAAGCCAACAACTTGCTCTCATAAAAACAATTAAAGATATGAACCCTAATCAAAGGCCTCGGATTACCATATTGGATTTATCACAAAATCGCCCTCGGAAATTGTACATGGAGAACGCTTTAAAGATGGGAACATGGAACGTGCTTAATCTCTTAAGACCTGGAGATCTCCAAATCCTTTCGAACCAAGCAAAGAGTTACATATTAGACGCCCTTGCACTTCAAGAGCTTAGATGGTCTGGGATCCATCAGCTCGCGAAACATCATATCATCGACTTCCGCCCTATCAACATGCTGATATGCACAGTCAGCCTCCGCACTAAGAAATTCAACATCACGATCGTTAATGAACATACACCCACCGAAGATAAATCTGATGACATCAAAGATCTCTTCTTTGTCGAGCTGGAGGAAGTCATTAATAACATACCGCATCACGACATTAAAATTATCGTGGGCATCTTTATCTGTAGGAGTGCACAAAATATATCGTACATCGGTCCTAACAGCCTGCTGCACCTAACTAGTAACAACAACGGGCAAAGCGTCACCGACCTGGCAATATCGTACAACTTACTCGAATCAAGTACGTTTTTCCCACATAAGAGAATTCACAAAGTAACGTGGAGATCGAATGATGGAATGTCTAAGAGACACTCCACCAGCATATCTGACGTCAGATCTTACAGAGGTGCAGACATGGACAGCGATTATGTGATCGTCATATTTAAGTATAAGTGCAAACTGTCATCTACGTTCAACAGACAAGCACAAAAGACCGTTCGATGGAATATCGATGCTTTAAAAGACCAAGCGTCACTGCAGAGTTACTATTCAGATGTCACTAATTATTTAGACCGGGCCAATAACAACGAAGAAGCTCCTCCTAACATCCAGGAGCAGTGGCACGCTATACAGTCAGCCATAACCACCGCGGTGCAAAGTTCCATCGGAACAAGGCCTCCTGCAATGTTCCCGCAATGGGAAGGTCCCGCAATGTTTGGTTCGATAATCAATGCCGGAGGGTCGTCAAAAACAAATGAAAGCTTCCTGAAAAATAGTTGGCTCGCAACACTAGAAATACTCTAGCAAAATTTTTCCACGCTAGAAAAGCTACGACTAAATACCTTCGACAAAAGAAGCGCGATCATATGAGATCTTGCATCGAAAACATCGACTTCCAAGCGGAAATAGGAAACTCAAGGGACTGTTTTGCTAACGTTAGAAATCTAACTAAAGACTTCCACGCAAGAAGTACAGCCATCAAAGACGGGAATATAGAGCTGAGAACAAACGTGGCTGATGTTCTCTCAGTATCGCAAACCTACTTTCAAAATCTGCTAAATCGGAACGACGAAGTGACCCCCATTAGAGCAATAGCTCCTCCAAGTGAAGAGTTCCTTGTTGAATATCCCATAGTTGAGGAAGTAGATGCAGCTATTAGTAGATTAAAAAATGGAAAGGCCCCCGGTCTCGACGGAATCCCCGCAGAATTGATTAAGCTCGGAGGCGCTACTCTTGCAACAAATCTATACGATCTCATCGTCTCTATTTGGACGCATGTGAAGTTATCCCATGATTTTATCCCAGGAAATGAAAAAATTTCATCAGGCAACTCTAGTAAAATTAAATCGCCTACACATTTTTGTATAAAATAAATGTGAGTAAAATAAAATTATCCTAACATTAACTGAAAAATCTACATATAACTAATTTTAAAATCTACATGCTTATTTATATTTCATTAATATACTAAGAAAATACGAACCAAACATATATATATTTGTATATATAGTAGTAGTTTACTTTAATTTTTCATCTGGTTTGATGAAACTAAAAATCTCTCGGATTAGGGCTATATGATTTTATAATAGGCATACTATCAGCTAATTTCTGAGTAAACATTATGAAAATCGTTCCGTAGGAACTTGCCGAAATTTTATCATGGGCTGGTACTTATACATAAAATGGGTAGTTTACTTTAATTTTTCATCTGGTTTGATGAAACTAAAAATCTCTCGGATTAGGGCTATATGATTTTATAATAGGCATACTATCAGCTAATTTCTGAGTAAAAATTATGAAAATCGTTCCGTGGGAACTTGCCGAAATTTCATCATAGGCTGGTACTTATACATAAAATGGGTAGTTTACTTTAATTTTTCATCTGGTTTGATGAAACTAAAAATCTCTCGGATTAGGGCTATATGATTTTATAATAGGCATACTATCAGCTAATTTCTGAGTAAAAATTATGAAAATCGTTCCGTGGGAACTTGCCGAAATTTCATCATAGGCTGGTACTTATACATAAAATGGGTAGTTTACTTTAATTTTTCATCTGGTTTGATGAAACTAAAAATCTCTCGGATTAAGGCTATATGATTTTATAATAGGCATACTATCAGCTAATAGGCATAATATTAGCTAATCAGAATGCACAACCAAATCTTATTGATCAATTTGATGAATCATTAATTCAACCAACTGATTTTGATAATAAATGTGATATTTTCCACCAAGAAATGCGCCTATTGAATAAACCATCATATACACAAAGTCCATACTACAAAGAATTTAAAAACATTTCGGATAGTATTGTTGAGCAAAATACATCCAAAGGGGAAAAAGCAATGAATACGTTTTATAATCCTGAACTATTGGTAATACTTTTAAAAATATATATTACGTATCTCCTCTTTTGGTCCCGCGTTTATCATAAAAAAAGATTAAGTAATAGCCACGTTGAGAATTATCTTTCAACCATAAAACGGCAAATGAGACCAAATTTAGCTTTAGGTAAGTTACCTACACAACCGTTGCGTTTCCTAAAAGAAATGTACAAACGGAACATATACGTTTATGGAAGATACAATCTAAACATTCCTAAGAATCTTAGAACCGTTTGTATCATTCGAAATAAAGAGAAGAACAGTTTAGACGAAGAAAAATCTTTAGCGTCGCTGCTTACTGTTGAAGAAGGTTGGGCAAAAAAACAGTCGTTATGCTATTCACTATCTACACCAAAAAGAATTACTTTCGATCTTCAAATAATAAAGTCAATAAAATCAATGACGCCACTGGAAGCACGTAGCGTTTTACTGCAAACGGCCATTTTAAATAAAAGGAATGTTAAAGAGAAACCTGATGCATCTGAGTCGTGGAATAAACAAATAAAGAATAATAATAACAATCAACAAAGTATACCCATGTGTTTTTTACAAAATGGATTTGTTACTGGCGAAAATTATTATTATACGTGCGCGTTCGATTCGTTTACATGCTGTGTTTTAAATATATCAAATTTTAAATTTGATGAATCACTTGAAAATGATTTTTGCCACCTAATTACAGCCTTGAGAGCAAGACAAGTTGATGTAGCAAAAAAATACAAATTTTCTTTTTTAATAGTTGTATACGGTCTGAAACGAGACTGCACCTCAAACATAACTACAGTCTCAAATTTCGTATTAAAAAAACAAAATTTTTATAGCGCACAAACCGTAAAAAATTGTAAATCTTGTGATAATACTGTAATAGACCTGCTAAACTACTTACCGATAGACCACTTTAAATTAGAAAAGTTGGGAATGCAAAACATAGAAAATTGCTTAGAAGAAAACGGCATTTCTACTTGCCCTAATTGCAACAGTGGTTCTGTTATTTGTAGTATTTTTACGAGCCAAACTATATTCATTTATGTTGAACCTCTACAACATCCTATAACATTAATTGCAATCACAAGCATTCCCACTTACATTACAGTTTATGGTAAAAAATTTATAATAAATTCGTTTGTAAATTACGTACCAAATGGAGCTCATTATGTGAGCTTTTGCTACCGGAATGAATACTGGGACATATATGATGACTTATCAGAAATAGTCTCCCAAAAACGGTCATCAAAATTATGTAAGGTTATACCCCATATGCTAGTATATACAATGGTCGAAAATTAATTTTCTTCTGAAATTCACCCATGATAAAATTTCGGTAAGTTCCCACGGAACGATTTTCATTATTTTTACTCAGAAATTAGCTGATAGTATGCCTATTATAAAATCATATAGCCCTAATTCGAGAGATTTTTAGTTTCATCATACCAGATGAAAAATTAAAGTAAACTACCCATTTTATGTATAAGTACCAGCCCATGATAAAATTTCGGCAAGTTCCCACGGAACGATTTTCATAATGTTTATTCAGAAATTAGCTGATAGTATGCCTATTATAAAATCATATAGCCCTAATCCGAGAGATTTTTAGTTTCATCAAACCAGATGAAAAATTAAAGTAAACTACCCATTTTATGTATAAGTACCAGCCCATGATAAAATTTCGGCAAGTTCCCACGGAACGATTTTCATAATGTTTACTCAGAAATTAGCTGATAGTATGCCTATTATAAAATCATATAGTCCTAATCCGAGAGATTTTTAGTTTCATCAAACCAGATGAAAAATTAAAGTAAACTACCCATTTTATGTATAAGTACCAGCCCATGATGAAATTTCGGCAAGTTCCCACGGAACGATTTTCATAATTTTTACTCAGAAAATAGCTGATAGTATGCCTATTATAAAATCATATAGCCCTAATCCGAGAGATTTTTAGTTTCATCAAACCAGATGAAAAATTAAAGTAAACTACCCATTTTATGTATAAGTACCAGCCCATGATAAAATTTCGGCAAGTTCCCACGGAACGATTTTCATAATTTTTACTCAGAAATTAGCTGATAGTATGCCCATTATAAAATCATATAGTCCTAATCCGAGAGATTTTTAGTTTCATCAAACCAGATGAAAAATTAAAGTAAACTACTACTATATATACAAATATATATATGTTCGGTTCGTATTTTCTTAGTATATTAATGAAATATAAATAAGCATGTAGATTTTAAAATTAGTTATATGTAGATTTTTCAGTTAATGTTAGGATGATTTTATTTTACTCACATTTATTTTATACAAAAATGTATAGGCGGTTCAATTTTACTAAAGTTGCCTGATGAAATTTTTTCATTTCCTGGGATAAAATCATGGGATAACTTCACATGCGTTCTATTTGGGACCAAGAAAAGTTGCCAGAGAATTGGAAGATCGCACTCATATGTTCGCTGCACAAAAAAGGAGGCCATCTTGAATGTGGAAACTATCCTGTTATCGCTCTGTTGAGCACTGTTTACAAAATGTTGGCTAATGTTGTATTCGCCGAAAACAACCTTAGCGACTATCAATGTGGTTTTCGTCCCAACCGATCGATCACTGACCAATGTTTTACCATGCGGATGATCTTGACAAAATGTTAAGAATACAACATAACCATACACCAACTGTATATAAACTTCAGACAGGCCTATGACAGTATAAACCATGGGCCGCACTCATATGCCTAGGAATTCCAGAGAAACTCGTTTCTCTGTGGAAATTAACAACCTCTGGGTCTGTATGTAGAATCGGAATTGAGGGAGCTGTGTCAGTCCCCTTTGAAATAACATCTGGTGTTCGACAGGGAGTGGCACTCGCGTCCGTGCTGTTCAACTTGGCGCTTGAGTACGTATTGAGGAAAAGCAACAATTTGGTTGTCCGAGTATTTATCTATTAGTATATTCAAATGGTAGGCAAATCACTATGCTTTTTGAAAATTTTAGAAACATTTAAACTTTCCTAAATATTTCACCATTTTAAAAACTAGCCATTACGGTTTTTGAAAATTTTAGGATCTTTAAAATTTAGGCCAATATTGCAAAATTTTGGCGTGCTAACCACAATGCTGTACAGAAATTCAGGAAAATTTTAAACTTTACTAAATATTCCAAAAATTTGGATACGCTAACCATCATGCTTTTTGAACATTCGGAGAACTTTTAAATGTTATTAAATATTTCAAAATTTTGGAGAATATTTGCTAAACTTTTTAATAATTTTGGAAAATTTTAAATTTCTCTGAAAATTTTACCATTTTGGAGGCTAATCTTCATACTTTTTAAAAATTTAAGGAACTTTTTAAATTTTCCTAAATATTCCAAAAAGTTTGTAGGCAAACCACTATGCTTTTTAAAAATTTTGAGAATTTTAAAATTTTCCTAAAAATTTCACTACTTTACTTTCTGAATTTTGAGACGTCTTAAATAATTCTAAACATTTAAAAAAAATTTTTGGAAATTTTAAATTATCCTAAATATTTAAAAAAATTTGTAGGATGCTTTTTGGAAATTTTGAGTATTTTTCTAAATATTCCAAAATGTTGATATAAAATTTAAAATGTTTATTTAAAAATTTGATCTAATACAGTGCTTCTATTCCATGTTTGGACATACATAATATATATGGACATTTGTTTGACATTGTTGAAGGAAGAACTTTAAGCATTTAAAAAAATTTCAATACTGAATGTCTCATTTTCATTTTGATCCAAAAATTTGCTGCCACTCTAAAAGAACCTTTTGCAACTTTACGATGTGAATACATTTCATTATTTTCATTTGAAAAATGCATTTGTTGCCACTTTATGTGATGGTTTTAATATTAACATTGAGTTTTTCAACTACTTTGTTAACCACTGACCTATTTTGTGAAGGTCACATATATTTGTGATTTAATCGATTTATTTGGGTTCAAGTAGCGATACCATCGCTACTTGAAGCCGAATAAATCGATGGTATTATAGTATCGATCCCTGACTCACTCATCGCCTCCAGCGATTGAATAGTGAGGATATAATGTTGGCTATTACATTTTAACATTTCCGAATTAAAATTTTATAGTATACTTGTTTTTTCACGAAAAACAAAGCAACCTTTAGGTTTTTGTTAAAATATCATGTAGTTTTTGTGATTTTATGTCAAAATCATTTGTTTTATTAAAATTTTCAAGCTGTAATTGAACCGCAAAATGTGAATTTTAAATATTAGTTGTGTCTGTATAGTTTAAAGTAAAGTGGACGCATTGTTATATTGTTAAGTTACATACGAAGGGAATAAAGTCAGTTAATCCAGAACCATTAAAATATATGCAAATTTACTACGGAAAATTCGGAAAAAAGTTGTTATGCCCAGTCACTGGGAATTAAGCTGTGATTACAGTAACTGTAAATTTTTTGTTGGAAATGTAGGAGGTTTAGATTAAAATCAATCTTCTAATTAGAACACTGGTGTAAATTTTAAAATTTTCTTACCTGGATTGTTTAAAATGTATCGACAACCTCTAAAACTTTAAAATTAAATAAAATCTTCCAACACATTAAAAAAGTTATTACATTATAACCTCAGTCACTGTACCAGAAATTGTTCGCACAACTTTTCAAGATTAAATCAATTTTACAACGGGCAAAAAAGTAAAAAACATAATCCAAATGCAATATATCAAAATGAAATTATGCTACGTAAAATCTGCCGTAGGTAAATCAATAATTGAAATCTCATTAAGAACAAAAAGTAATTTGCTGTGTGCTTTATAAAAGTTTGATGAAAATCTAAATGAGAACGAGGCGGATAAAAAATTTTCTTTTTTTTTCCTTTTTATTACAACTTCCCATGCCTCCAGTGTTCTTAATAAAATAATTACGAGTTTGGACAAGATGAAACAAATTTATTAAATTCTATATACTTTTACAATCGCAGATAATAAAATATTACAAAATATCATTTTGTTGACCAACGATTTTATTTTGCCAAACAGACGGTATAATGTTGCCAGTTTGGACAAAAAAAAAATAAAATTTTCAAAATTAATTTGTTGTTTGTTTCATCTAACGTATATCTGATACTATGCTGTGTACTATATATACTCTTTCGGTATACAGGGGAATTTTTATTTTTTTTATTTTTTTGCGACAAAATCACAAAAACTTTATTTGCGTTTGAGCGCAAAACAAAAACACGAAAGCTTTTCAATTGATAACTTAAGAAAATAAACACAATAATGTAGAAAATGTAAACTGTAGCAAAAAATAAATTTTTTTTTTTTTTTGAATAAATTAACTTTGTGAGCGAAAAAAAATTGTCATTTCCGGTTGTTGAAACTCAAAGAATATAATTAAAGTTGTTTTCGAACTTTTTTTTTGTTTTTTGGTTTTTATTTTTTTGTTAGGTGATGAAAATTCTTTATAAAAGCAAATCAATTTTCTGCAATTCATTTTCATTGTTCTTAACAGTGTATGTAAACGACAAGTATTTTAGAATTTAAAGATGGTGGCTGGGCCATAAATCGATAAAATATAACTCCTCGTCCTCGAAAAAAAAAAACAAAAAATACATAGTAACAGGTATAACATTTTAACATTTTACTTAATTATAGACTGGGTGTTCGAAAGAGAAATACCATATGAACTATTATCGATTTTACATATTGTATTTTGGAAAGGTCACCAATAACTATGTTTTAATGATATTATTAAAAAAGTAAAATGTGTCCTGTATATTTTTGAAATTAATTTTTAATGAATTTTTATCGATTTTAAGGAAACGAAAAAAGTTTTTTAATTAGTTTTCGAGTGGTATAATTAAAGGGATAAATATGGGTTTGGTTTACTTGTTTAATGTGTAAATATAATTAATTTAATAGAGACTTAACGAATATATTTTTAGTCTTTATTAATTGACTTGACGATGTGGCAACAAATAGTTGAATATACAGTGTTCAACTAACAACAATCCATCACATGATAAATAGATCTGAACACGGCCAATGTAGGCATTTTAAGAATAAATGTAAAGGTCTAGTATTTAATGACAAACATTTATTGTAGACTAACATATTATTGTCAAAATATTATTGTATAAGCTTTGCGCTGCATTATACCAAAGCCTCCTATATAAACAAAGCCGCAATGATCAAAATCGAACTTGATACGTCATCGATATTTCATTATTTGGTTTTCTATTGCATTTATTACTATATTCTACCAAAATTTCACACATACCTACATATGTATAAAATAATTAAATAAATTATTAAATAAATCCTTGTCATTTTAATTTAAAAATATTGATATAATTACTGAATATAATTGATTGAGATTTATATATATATATATATATATATATATATATATATATATATATATATATATATATATATATATGGGTCATTCCATTATAAAACAGACGATTGTTAGCATTTTTCAAAATTCATCTCTTAGATTTCGATTTTTTTATTTTTTTTTCGTATTCTCCATTTAAAATAATGGGACACGTGTTTCTCTATTTTTTTTACCTCCGAGTGTCCCGTTATTGGACATGCCAGTTTTGACATTTTTCACACTTACAATATTGTACTCATATATACATTATGCTAGTTTCTGTTCTTTATAACATATATTCGTAAACTGTACCAATTTGGAAAGGTCTAAATTTATGCTAAATTGACGTGTATTTTTTTTTTGATATTGTACTGTTATTTTAGATGTTATAATGAGATATATTTGGGTTTTGAATTTATCCGCTAGAGGGGGTAGCTACCAAAATCATAAAAATACGGGATTTAAAAGAAAATAATTCAGCCTTCAGGGCGCTAGAGGGCTTCAAAGTTAAAAAAATAGTATTTGTTCAGTTTTCTCGAACTAAAAATGGCTTAATATCAATAAAAATTAGAATAAATATTTTTACAATAACCCAATGCTTAAATATGCATAAAAGTAAAACTATAAATGACATACATAGATCGGCCAGTAGATGTCGTTTAATATTAAACAAATTTTTTTTTTAAATTTTTCCTTTATAAAAGTAAAATAATAAATGCTACTTTTACAATTATTTTTATTTTTAATCAGTTTTTCAATGAACATATAGTTATAATAGGAGAATTCGAGAACATTTTAGTTTTAATAAAATTTGTGCCAGAGTTCGGCATTACTTGATGAGTTTGACGAGTCAAACCAGGAATACGTGATTTGAAAGATACCAGGAATACGTGATTTTCATGTATTTCCTCGCGATTAAATGCTTCCACAATGTTGCTGAGAACATCCTTTTCATTACAATCTGTCTGATCTTCTTCGATTGGTTTTATCACGGGAACCGGAACTTGCAGGACATTTTCACAAGTGAGCTTTATTATTTATTCCAGTTGCTTATGGCAATAACCTGACTCTGACAGCCTGTGTTTTCTTACAGGTGATCCACCCAATTGTACACATGGTTCAGAGAAAATATATTGATACTGGTTGTAGATTTTCTTGTGGTGGTACTTTTTATACTTGGTGATACTTTATATTGCGCATTTAGGTAATAACTAAAGATCCTAGAATTTTGTACGTCTATTTATAAGATGGCAGGTAATGTTTTTGTTGCATGGTACCAATAAACAATAGAAGGTAATAAAACAATAATAAGATAAGAAAGTAATAAAACAGGTATTTCATGAGTCATAACTGTAATACATGTGCTTGATGAATCATATAGCTATTTTACTACGACCAAACTTATAAAATCCATAAATTTCAATTTTGCAGCCATCTGATGGTCATACTGAAGCTAACAGAATTCACGGTTTTCACTATTTTCAATTGTTGATTAATTATCTCTAAAAATCAATTGTAAATTTACACTAACTGTAAATATCGACTCATTTTTCACAGTCAATAGAGCATTTTTTTTATGAAAAACACAATTTTTCAACTTTGAAACCTTCTGGTTGTTAAACTAGGAAGCCTTCAAACACAATTTTACATTTGGTAGCTCTGACCTCTAGCGGCAAAAATATAAACTAAGATCTATCTGATTAGAACACCTAAGATAATGGTTCTTTATAAAATTAATTTACGTATTCATTTAGACTGAATCTACCTCTTTCTAAAATATTATAACTTTTGAAAATATTGTGGTTAGAACTGAAGATACAGTAATTTATGTGTGAGCCAAAAATCATAATTCGAAACCTGTCAAATGCTTTACATTGAGTGAGCAAAGACGCGTGAAATGCTGGGCATAGTAGAAAAAAATAGTCTACAGATGCTAATACATTCTACAGATTGTAAAAGAACTAAATTCAGTCTATGTGTGGTACAGTGGATAAATCGCGCATTGGGTTAAACCTATATCTAACTCGTTTTTGTGTTCCATTTATTTCTTCCGCCATTAATGCATCACCATCGTAAGCCTGAGCTACTAGTTTTGATCTAAACTCATAAGATTTAGCCATTTCTAGCACATGATTCGAAATTCTTTTAGCTGATTCTGTTTCCACTCATGTCTGTGAAGTGAAAGAAACGCTCCTGAGTAGTACCTGTATCGTCACCAATCTAATAATTGTAGACATTTGGGATACTAAAGAGATATACGAGGTGTCATCTATAAGTTCGGATACATTTAATTAAAATAACTTGGCTTATTGAACTGATAAGATCGTTTTAAATATATGGGGAAACACCTTTAAAAATTTAATTGCCATTTAAATGGTTAAAAAGAGTTTCGCCATACTTCGATAGATAATGCAATAACTCAATTTAGTTTCCCCGATTATTTGACGTAGAACTATCATTGTGACCTCGAAACTCTTGAGTGCCTTATAAGAAAAAAACGGTATTAATTAAACGTTTTAAAATTTCACGATTTTAGTAACAGATCCGTTATGACGTTGTTTCTGCTTGTCCAATAACAAATCAATTCTCACGTTGCCAAACAATTGATACGAAAGCATGCAATTAATATGTGCAATACTTTTTTCATGTTTTTGTACTAAAAATGGTTAAGATCGCAAAATCCGCCTTCCGACCAAATGAATTTATCAATACTAATAATCAGACATGCCTACCAAAATAATTTATTAACAACGCACGGCATGCGTATTTCCCGAGTCGCAATTTAACCTTCATACGGAGAGGTTGTGTTTTTATTGTGTTGTGTAATTATGATCATATGTTTAAAAGTGACAAACTATTTGGTTTCAAGTGATAAAATTTTATTTAATTTAAAGTTTTTTAATTGATAGATTATATTGCTTGTTCCTGAATCAGTCACGTTTCGAAATCTGTTAATATATTTTGTGTCTTATATGTTTAATAGGCTACATCTATTATTATTTTTTTTTTATTTTTAATTTACCAGCGTATTTACAATAATTATGTACTAAAAACAATAAATTGGATTTCAATTTAAAAACATTTTCATGAAAATATTTAATTTTCTATTTATAATGAAACCAAATTGAAAATTTTAACATTTCGGACATTTATTATTATGCATATGTCATGATTTTTTATTTATAATATGTTCGTCCCTGTTTAATCGATGTGATCGTTAAGAAACAAAACGATTTGTGTTTGACAAATTTTAATTTTAACATTGAAAAAGAGAAAATAAATTTTTCTCTCTCACCAACATTTTTTTTTTTGCAATATTTATTTGTTTTTTATCTCATTTTGTTTTTGGGCAATTCTTATATTATTACCGTTAAGAGAGTCATTTGTTTGGTATTATTACATTATGCATGTTAATAAACAGGTGATCATTCACTTACGCCGTACTACCGTAGATGCGTTAACAATTTATTAATCGAACAAACCGATATATTAACGTGTATTACGTATAATGTAAGAGTTGTATAGTAAATGGAAAATATAAGGGTGAAAATATAAGGGTCTCATATGAGAGATGACATTTTTAAATATCTATACGCAGTTTAATCAAAACTTATTGGTCCCGAATAGGTCATTCTACAAGCCCGTAGATTTCCCATTAGTTGTTTGAAGGTTTTATTTTTAAATCTAAAATATGTAACACATTTATGTATAACTTGTCGTGTAAGGTTTCTGTCATCAATAATCTAGATTTTATTTCAAACACTCTTCAGTGTTCCAGTTCTGTCATACTGCTTAAAAAAATATGACATCGGCCACAAAAGTAATATCGAGAATAGTCTCAGTAAAGTCAGTTTTTCGAAATGTCGATACACCATACCCTATTTATTATCACAAGTCATATTAAAGCTGCCATAACTAGAATAAATTTCGGTCTTTGGTGTCTGTGGAACGCATTCCCCACTACACTCCTTTTGCATTAAAAGCTCCGGCTTTAACAAGGGCACAGTCAAATAATCATGATTTTTCTTCTAATGCGTCAATTTTCACTTAAAAACCATCCATAGATAAAACAAAAACTGACATATATATATATATATATACGCTTTCCTTAACTTTGGCCCATACTAGTCTCTTTTCGGCTCCATGACCGTCAGTTATAATTGGATGTGTGGCCCAAATTGTAGCTGTCCCATGATTAATAGAAAACCATTAATTTTCCGCTCTTATCCTATATTATTTATTAATCATAAACTGTTCTTGGCTATCTCCACTCTTAGCTATACAACTGGCAATTGCCTGATCCTGGTGCATGTTAACTGGTTCTAGCCAAATTTTATTTTCAAAAATTCTCTCTCTCTCTCCACACTGGGGGAAAAGTACATTCCTGTTGGGGCTCTTGCAGTTTACTTGTTATGGTGACCTTAGCAGCAGGCATTTCATTGTACCCATATCCTTTTTCAGAACAACATGCTCTACAGCTAAATTGGACTGAAGTTGTTTCCATCTTATGTGTTGTTGTAACTGCTGTAGGTAGTCTCTTGATTATCTTTTTCAAAAGTCGTGTACAATTTTTGGTACTAGATGCTAACGAGTTCTGAGCGCGTAAATATTATCATTACTCTTAGGAACTACTATTATTGGTCAGTTTATGAGAAAATGCGCAGGTGTCAATAAATTCAATTTTTCCGGATCGTCGTAAATGATCGTCAATGGTCGAAAGTTTAAGCATGCCTCTATTTGGGCCGCCATTGTTGTTGTTTTATTCAAATGTCAATGCTGTATCACCTATGACCTTCATCATATGAGCCTTCCTTTATATAACCAACTTTACCACTGCTTTCCATATTCTACCAAAGTGTGGTGCAACAGAGGTTATAAAGTGCCAGGTTTTTTCATCTTGTTTAAATAACATTGCAATATCTGGTTCTAGAGTTACAATCTTCTTGATATCAGTACATAAACCCCTGCGTGACGTGAACGGAGCGTTTAATTGTCTTATTTAAATTTTATTTAAATTAATATTATTTTTAGTTAACTGAATATAAATAAGAGCTTACTTAATAAATTTTAGCATGGAGTTGAAATATTCAACTTTTAAATGGCCGTCGAAAACTAATGCTTTATATTACAGGGTACGGTTAAGAGTAATTAGTTCATCAAATAGTGTTGTTGGGTTGTTGTATTTTGTATTATTATATTTCTTAAATTTTATTTTTTGATTATCTAATATTAATATATTGTTATGGAACATATTTATAAGTTTGTACTTTCAGGAAAAAACTAATCCAGTGCGGCTTGCAGAAATTATATTATTATATTATTATATTTTGATTTAATAAATTTATAATGGCAGATGAAAATTAATTCAATTTGTTACAGCCTTCGACTAAGAGCAATTCGTTTTTGATTAGATTTTGTTTTCAGGGAACCTTTGCAAATTACAGTTGAATGGTGGCATTGCTGATATTAATGTTGCTAATAAGAGACGACAGGAAGTAGAGCAGTTCATTAAAATTGTGATTGTCTTGTGCTAACAGTAGTTTGAATATTGGCTACCGGGTAACCGGTCCAATTCTGGTATTGCTAACAAACCTTTCTCTTCCCTTTACCACAAAAATACTAACTATCAATCGCTTAGGTGTCAATAACTGGGTCGAGTCTGTCACAACTAACATTCCTTCCATTTCTTCGGTTTTGTTATTTGTAACACGGGTGTACGGTGGTGCCCGGCATTCCAGGAGTTCCTGCTTCATCCTTGGCCGTACACTCTAATCACTCAATCAAACAATCAACGCACGACATGCGTATTTCTCATTTTTACTGTTTGTGTAATTTTTTTTATATCTGGTGTGGGCCTACCATCTTTTATAATAGAATTTTTCTCCTCCAGTGATCGGCTAGAAAATGACTTTTCGATGACACATGCCATCCAAAAATAAAATGGTTAGTACTATTTAATATTTATAATAAATTGAGATCACAAGAAAATGTTTACACTAAACTCTTTAAAAAAAACCTATCGCGTCTGTTCCATGTCTCTCTAACTCTGCATAAAAATCAAATAAATTAAACGAAACGATAGAGAGAGCGAGAGAGAGCAAAGACGTATATATAGAATGAAAATAAAATATGCGTACAAATTTATATTGAATGCAACACCAAAACGATAGAGAAAAAAAAATCTCGAGAGATTTAGTACATACTATATTTATCATTTTCTCCTCTACAACAAATTCATATGAACAAAATTTTGGTTTGTTCATATGAAAATTTGAACTGCGTGAACAAAACAACGAAACACAAACACAATCCTTTGTTTTCTGTTCGCGCAGTTTAATTTTCATATGAACAAGGCATAGTTTTGTTTATAAAAATACGTCATTGAGGGGAAATAAAATGATTTAACATTTAACTAGCGTCAATATTGTAGATTTAATTTGTCTACGAATATTTTGTTGTTGTTTATTTAATGAGAATGAAAAATTAACCGAGTTTTAGGGTGAGGTTTATCGTGTGCGACTATGCATGCAGTATTTAAAACAAAATAATATAAAAAAGAGAAAATGGTAGAAGTCCAGTATCAAATTAATATCAAATTCGTATAACCATTTATTGGTTTAAGCACAACCATTTTTATATAAGGCGCTTTCGATTGATATGAATAAACAAAAATAACTGAATTAACTGAATCAACTGAAGTGATTTGACTGTTCGATTCAGACCTGTCAATTCAGTTAAAAAAATTGAGCAACTGAAATAACTGAATGTGTATTTTGCTCGTGGAGTTAATTCACATAGGTTGTTGCTTTTGTTTTTTTGAATTTTTTTTTGTTTCGCGTTCAATTTTTGAAAATTAGAATATATATATATATATATATATATATATATATATATATATATATATATATATATATATATATATATATATATTATATATATATATATATATATATATATATATATATATATATATATATATATATATTTATATATACATAATGTATATTTTTTGTATTTTATAGCAGGTTCTAATGATTTTAATATATGCATGTATTTATTTTTTATTTTCATTCCCGCTGTAGTAAACCAAAGCCAAATTTAAAATGATGTAATTTTGACATTTATCTGAAGTGATAAATACCATTCAAACACCCAAATCACTTCAGTAGCTCAATTATCAAAATAGCAACTGAATTATCTAAATAGTAACTCAATTTCAATTCTGTTGATTCATGTCAATCGAAAGTGCCTACACAGTAAAAAATTTTCATTGAATTTTACACGCTTTTGCCAGTGGGCAAAGTTGCCTATCCTTTTCATGTAATTTTACTTACATTATAAAATTACTACTGTATATTAAAATTCAATTCAAATGACGTAACTTTGCATAGAAGCTCTAGTAAATTATTAAAAGGAAAGGGCTGTAATATATTATTTGCAAGAATGTGAATTTAAATGCATTGTACGTAAAATTACAATCTTCTAAATGTGAATATAAATCCTTTGTCGTTAATATTACAACGAACATTATGTAGACATAAATACTTCCACCGTAAAATTACGACGCCACGTATGTACAATTAAAAAATTTCCTTGTAAATTTGCTCTTCGGAACTACGAAATCTACATGCTATATCTAGTAATGTAGCAGTCAACCCCCAATTAAAATTACAGGGTTTGAAATGCAGAAAAATTAAAAATTGAGTAAAATTTTTATTTTTTTTTTAATTAATTTTATTATTATAACATATAGTACGTTCGTATGTATACATACATTAATTTTTTCAAATAAAAAAATAATTCATAAACTACATATATAATTATTTTAGTATAAATCTAAAATTTTATAAGAATCTATCCTATATAAGTCTTAATTCATCACAAAAGTTAACATATTAAAAAAAAAAATAAAATATTATTACAAAATAAAATATCCATAATAAAAATCCGTAATTTAGAATTTATCATAAAGGTATTAATTATAAAATTTCCTTCAAAAAATTAAACACCTTCGCCTTACTATTTAATTTTTGTTTTTTCGACCTTGAATAGTCCGTGTTTAGATTGAGGCACGTTCTTTGTAATACCTCCAACGTTTGCGAAAGGCAACTGGGGTATTCTAAATTAAACACAAAAAATGCTGCAATAAGCTGATAGATTGCCTTTTTAACCGAACAGCACTGGAAATTGACTATTTGGTTTTCTATTATAAGATAGAAAATATTTCCATCATCTGAATCTGAGGAAAAAAGAAATACTCTTATTAGTGTATTAGTTAAGTGTAATTGCTTTGTAACAGCAAACAATCAATTTATATAGATCATTTCATTCCGAGTAAAATTTGCACAACCCACAATTTCGGAAGTTGATTTATTTTATATCTACATTGCTGCAATTTTGGCAGCAATATTCTGCCATTTTGTAGGATTAACTGCAGTTTGAACGGAATATTCTGCCAGTTGCAAATTTTTGGTGTAGTTATATTTATTATTAAACTACCAAATGTTGTTACAATTAAATTATTTTGGTTACTAAAATGGGATTTGATTTTTTTTGTATCTTGTTGTAAAATTACTAGGTAATTTAGATTACTTACTGATAATCGCAAAGCATGGCGTAGCGCTTAGAGCTTCAATTTCATTTTGTGTTGTTCCTTGCTGTAAATGTAATGAAACAAGTAACATCATTATTATTTCAATATGTATTTGTATGTATGTTTGTATAAACTTAGATACTTACAGGATATTGACGAATCAGCATATCTAAATTCTCCTTGAAGTACTTCGTTATGATTTCGAGAATTTTCAAATCATCGTCTGTCGAATTAGTATTATTTAATTTGGGTTTCTTCTCTAAAAGTTTCAATGTTTTTGTTTGGAGTTTTTCCCAACGTACAACAAACATATTCTCCTCTATATTCATTAAATTTTCGAAATGTTTAATAAGAAAATACGGCGATAGTAAAGGGGGCCAACTTTGTAGTACTTCTACTATAGGTGGATTATTCAATAAATATTTCCTTTGGGCATTAAATGTATTTTGGAATACTGATATTATTTCCTTTCGTAATTCCTCATTTTCAATTTCCATTTTAAAATGTTCCTTGAGCCAAATTCGTTTCATCTCAGTTGCTTCATCCGAATAATTTTCAATATTTTCATTTTTATAAAAATTTGGAATAATTTCTGCTATTCTTGTACTTCGTTTTGTTGCCTTGTTCGTGATGTTACCACTGGCCGTCCTATTTATGTAATTATTGTGATTTAGCAACTTTGTTGCTAAACCCACCGATTCATCCGATACTAATTCTCCAGCACTATTTACTACTCCAAGGCTTTTGGGAAATGCCAATAAAAGTTGTTCTGCGATTTTCCGAAAGATTGTTTTCGGTATGTAGTATGAAATTTTTCGCATATCAGTAACAATGGAGTGAACGAAATCCGTATAATATCGATTCAAATGTTTTTGCTCGTTCAGCAAACGTACTATTTCCTCCGGCATTTTGCCTAAAGGAATTTCGTAGTTTGCAAATAATTTTTGAGCATTTTTAATGCCGATGTTTCCCGAATTTTCTGAGCCTATAGAAGAAATTCGCCCGCTTGACATAGAAATGGTTGTGCTTTGTGGAGAATTCGGAACTTCTACATACTGCACGGTGGCTATTTCATTTGTGAGTGCAGAAGAATTAATCCATTTTATAATAGCACTGGGGTCAATATTTGCATTCGGCTCAATATTGGGTTGTTCTATAAAGGTAGGTTCGATCAAATTTGTTGAAGATGAGGCTGGAGGTGTCCAACTGACATTTTCTGTTAAAAAAGATTTTAACGTTTCCAATATGGGGATATAATAGTAAAAACAAGGTTTATGGTAGTTGTTTAATCCCAAATTGATTTTAAGAGGCTTAATCATTAACTGAGTTGTGTTTTGATTTCTTTTATAGGTTGACATCGCATTGTAAGACAACAAATTTAATTTAGGCAAAATAGAAACTAATAATTTATTCTTCAAATCAAAATTTTGATGTTCGCAAAATTTAGTAAAATGCTGCTCAATAACATTGCTAATTTCATCCGTTAATATTTCTGAGCAATACGATAATTTGTCGGCAATTACGGATATAACTCGTTCAGGGACATTATATTCACTTTTCAGTTTTAGTAATAACTCTAATGTTATAGTTTTAATATCTTTAACAGAACTATCATCAACATGTTCTTGATTATTATTTATGTTTGGTGTTGGACTCACAATCTCAGGTACTTTCCCTACATCTTGTATTTCAAATTGGTTATCAGCTGAAACATCCCGGGAAAATGATTTATTTCGTAAAAAATTTACTTTATGAACGGTATTTATGTGATTACGAAATGTTTTCTCTTTTGAAAAAAATTTCGAACATTCGGAGATTGGACATATGATTTTCTGGTTACATGCAATTCTCAAATGTTTCATCACATGACGCAACACATTTTCTAAGCTATTTGATTTAAATAAACATTTTTTCTTAGTACAATAAAAGTAAGTTTCACATTTTGTTGTTGCTTTCGAATTTTTTCTATGATGTCTATAAAAATGTGATTTAAAATTATTATAATTCTTGAAATCATTTTCACAATTACTATAAAGGCACTTGAATATTGCTCCTGGCTCTAATATGTGAGATCTTAAATGAGAACTGTATTTTATTAATGTTGTGGAAATGTGATTGCAATTTCTACAAACAAACATGACAATGGATATAGTTAGAAGGAACACCACAAATATTATTCAAGGATTATACTGATTTACTGAAACGCCACAATCACCAACTGTTTGAATTCTCAAAACCTAATTAAATTTATTTTAATAAATAGATTGTATAAATATGTATGTATATTTATATGCTAATACCAATTTGTAAGCATATATGAATACATAACCTTAAATTATTTACGTACCTGTTATACTTTTGTTTTTTCGATATAATGCGGTTCTTATTTATGTTTTTTTTAATTATTTCTTTCTTTGTGCACGAATTTAGATGTAATTATCACTATAATTAGTTTTGATTTTATATAAATTTATGTTTAAAAAATAAAACTTAATTATTATTTTAATAATGTCGACTGCTTTCTGTGAAATCCACTACAATAATGAAATGACGATGTGGCGTCATTTTTTTATTTCGCTTTTGTCAACCCGAATTAAATAAATTCGGTTCCGAAGTAAAATTACATACTTTTCACTGAAATTTAAATTTTGTATGTAAAAAGTACATGAAATCTCTAGTGATATTCAATTTTATAATTTTTTGTAATACGAATTTGATTTAAAGTTCTAACTGTAAAAATAAATTGCAAACAAAAATTAATTTTACATATTACAATAATTATTTTACACAGTTGTTATGTAAATTTAATTTTAAATAAAAATGTGGAACAATTGGTGTGCTATATTATAATTCCAAATCTGTAATATTACATTTTCTTCGAAAATATACGGTACACAAACATAATTAAATGACTTGTCCAGTAAAAATTAACACATTATGTAATTTTATGTAAAAATAGCGTTTTTGCCATCAAAGGTATGTGAAATTCGCATTGAAAATTCATTTTTTTTTTACTGTGTATGTGCACCACAATTTAGTCAATTATATGACTATAAGTGATAATAAAGATATTTTTGACGGATATTATAAATAAACTTTCAACAAACATAGTAGGCCCATAATGGTAGCGCCAATGAGTGAACTTTAATAATTAAAAATGGACAATTGTTTTAAATTAAAACAAAAATCGTTTAAGCATTCGACATCGTTCTATCGGAAAGTGAAGTTTTATTAGAACATGCCCTTGGAAACTGCTAACAACAGGACAGGTAAATACAATTAACCCAAAAACCTCCTGTTTTCGGCTTTTTGATCATTTTATGATTGTTTTAGCTTGTAATATATTAAAACCAATCAGCTCAGTACTGGATGAACAACATGGATCATCGATCAACTTAAATCATAATTCTGTTAATGAATGGAAAATATAAGAAAATAATGAGGTGTTTTCAGAACAATTCGAAGCTCATGCTAAACCAGAAGAAACACAAAAAGTATTTTTTGAAACTAGTGTAGAATCGTCCGAAGAATTGAAACTGAATTGGTTTTTTTTGAAGAATTCGAATCTATTGTAAATTTGGACAAAAAATTACTATGATTTTGTCGAAAATTTTAGAAATTTTAGAAATGTTACAAATATTGAAATGTCAAGGTATAAATAATCTGCCGAATGACAGTAGAACTCTCTTAAAAACACCAAGGGCAGCGACAACTAGAATGGGCAAGGGTGAATACTGGCATAATGGACTAAAGTTTTATTTGGTAAAAATTCTGGAACAAATTAATATTTTACCCGATTTAGTCTCTTTAACGTTCAATATCGATGGGTTACCGTGTGAATTGCGGCCTATTTTGTGTTGAACCGATAATATACCAGGCATACTACCAATGATAATTTGTGTTTATTGTGGTTAAAGCAAATCAGAAAATGCTAAAATATTCTTGTCTCCGTTTGTGAGTTAAAGCCATTACTTCAAAGTGGAATAAAGATAGGTGATATAATTTCATTTTGGAAAAAAAAATTTGCGCCACTTTTTCCCATGTAAGTGGTTTAAATAATTGTTGTTTTCTTCCAAGAATAAGGTATCTTGCTGATAAGCGAATTAGTTTTGTTGCGATCAGATTTCCTAATGATTTTTTGTATTTGTTGTTGTTTCTGTGAACTATGTGGGTTTATGTTGGTTAAAGTGCTGACGCTTAACTTTATATATAGGGTGTCCCAATAACCGGTTCATATTTGAAATATCGGTTATTTTGGCTCTGGCAGCACTAATGTTAATTTTTCTTTGACAGAAACTCAGTATATTATTTTTTATTTGAAGAAATTAGTCGCTTAAAGCATCAACATAAGTGGAAAATGTTGAAAATGTTGAAAATGTCGTACAAAATTTGGTCAAAATACGGGACTCACATCAAACGGTATTAAGAAGTTTGTGCATAAAGTGCGTGATACGGGCTACCTAGTCGACAATCCAACGTAAACACGTATTCACCAACGGCCGAGAACATCATTTCGTTATCGTGCATCGGAAATCAACATCAACCGGTCTACCATGCAACGAATTCTGCATAAAGATTTTGGTTTGTGGTTTGGACGACATTCGGTTCCAGATCTTGGATTGACAATCTCAGAGGAGCAACTATTTTTAGTTTTTTCATTTTTTTGCATAAAAATTTTTCCATTACTGCTGGTAAAATATTTATGTTTTTAGAACACGATCAATTTATATCCATCTTAAGCATAAGCATAAACACTGACCACTGACAATAAGGTTTCCTGAAAAGAGAACAAACCAATCCGATGATAAAAAAACTAACCTCGAGAATATTCATTTTAATCAAATTTGTATTTCTGTTAAATTATTAAAACCCCACTATCCTCTATTTAGTGGAACATATCCATCTTTGAACTTCATTAAAACATTCGAATCCTTCAAGTATACATTTAAGAATTCATT
Organism: Tipula confusa; assembly: GCA_963556175.1. Classification (NCBI taxonomy): domain Eukaryota; kingdom Metazoa; phylum Arthropoda; class Insecta; order Diptera; family Tipulidae; genus Tipula; species Tipula confusa. Next base: position 32,657,786 of record OY744477.1, on the reverse strand, counting down.
TTTACATTCTGGTAATTGATCTTTGTGTACTACGATTTGATCCACATTAAAGGTTATCTTGGCATTTAGTTTTGCATATTCCTTGGAGTTGAACTTAACACAAGAATCATAATTAACATTATCCTCTTGAAATTTTTTAAGTGGGGAGTTATATGTTGTATTACCAAAAAAAATTATGTCAACCGATGTAGTTCGATTTTTAATTTGAATAAATTCGCTCACATCAAATGTTGTCAAATCACACGAGAAAAAACTGAGTGTCGATATATTTGGATTTTGAATTAGATCGGCAATCGAATGATAGTTGGCGATCGGCGTGTAAAGTATACTGAGCATAGTATCGTTTTTCGGTATCACTAACGACCTTTAAGGATAAAAGTTTTATTAAGAAATTTAAATGAATGAAAAGGATAGCTTACCCAAAATCTGACAGTGTTTCACTTCCAATTCGTATCGACTGCAAGTTAAGATTATTGATAAAAATGAACGAGTCCAAAACGATTATATCGTTTTGAGATAAATCAACACTTTCCAATTTAGCAACATCACGAAAAAGATTTTTTGGTATCATATCAATTTTGGCTTTCATCAATATAATTTCCAATAATTGAGGTGCTCCACAGAACAGTTCCTCATGCAATATTAATCGGATCTTAGATGCAATGAAAATTATTATGCGTAACTTTACATTAAATTCGAACAGACGCTTCACATTTAACACGTTTTCGTTTTCGAACGTGAAATTACTTATTCGAATAATTGTAATATCGGGCAATTTTTCTAAATTACGTTTCGTAAAATTTATAATTCTACTACCCACGAAATTGATTGAATCGGTGGTGCCTCCTACATTGTGCAAATCTAATTGATCACCACGAGGATATTCATAAAATTCTGTTTTAACAAAGACAATACCATAGACTTTCGATATATAGAACTGGCTTAAATTAACGTTGCGAAAAAACACTGTGCCATCGACCACGCCATATGGTTTAAATAGAAGATTGACATAAAATGATTTTATTTTGTTAAACGTGAACCGATTGAAAATATTTTGTATTGTAAAATTGCGATAGTTTGAATGATTGGTCGCATCGTTATAACAGTTTTCGAACGTAATATCCAAATTCAGTTTGGTTGATTCTACGGTAGTGTTGCACGGCGGTATTTCATTCCAATGGATTAATGAATCATAGTTTAGGCAGACTATAATAATTGTCAACTTCGTAGTTCCTGAAATGCAGGTTACTTCAAGATCAGTATGATTGAATTTTGTAAATATTGGTTGTGTTTCTTGTTGATCAGACAAATTGACGAAATTTATCAGTAGCAAACCAAAAATAATTGTATAATGCATTGTGTAATGCTAAGCTATAGACACTTTACTAAGTACTTTATTTGGTGATGTGGTTGAAGTATATAATAAATGTAATCGTGTAATGCTTCAATAACTTTGTCATATGATGAAAACCATTCTATTGTCATGTTTTCAACCTTAAGTGACAATTAGTCATTCCAAAAAAAAAGATTATTATTCATGTGCATGCCAAATTTAATTGCAAAGTAATTTGTTACATTCTGAAAATGTACATTTAAACGTTATTAAAAAAAACTAGAGATTCAATCTCAATGACGTCACCGCACCGCATCGTATCTCACCATGTGTCGCTGACTTAACATAGATTGACACAATTTCAATTTTACACACGTTTATTTAACTCAAACAAACTTATCATAACATTGTCTAAAAAACTATATATGTGGTGATGAAAGTAAATTACGAACGTGTGAAGTGCGGCGAGCGGAATTGTATCATATGTCGAAGGTGATCGAGCCATATTTGAAGAGGAAACGAAATAATAAGTTAATAATTTGCCATTTGATAAATATCCCGGTATAAGTCGGTTTGCTTTATATGAATTATAACCGCTTAAGGGAAGCCAAAGTAAAATGTAACACCCAGTGATCACTTACTTGCCAACCTCGCTAACATACAGCCACCTAAGCCAATATATGATGTTTTCCGCGATGAGGGCTGAATGGTATGAAGGTGAACGAAAAATATGTCATGCCGCTAGCGAACTACCTCAGGGCACTTGGCATACCCTGTTGTAAAAGCGCCTTGTCCTCCTATGAAGCCTATGGAAGGATGGACCGTTATTGGCCGCCATACTCGTGGGACCAAAATATGTATTCTCAAAAACCTTTATAACCAACCAAGAAAACAACGACGACGGAAACTGCTACACAACACAACAGACGACTGGAAAAAGCTAGACAAAAGTACAAGAAAAATCGTGCTATGGAAGATGACGTATCTAAGCGTGCTAGATTAGACAAGCAAAGACAAAAGAAATCGGCTCAATAACGAACTGCACGGTTAGAGATTGATCATAAATGTCATTGGCACGCTAGAGCTGCTAAAACACCTGTTCAGCATGAACATAGACAACAAGTATTGAGAGAAGATAGAACTTCAGAGACACTTGAGCATTTACAAATACAACTAAATTCACTCCGAGTACACAACTGAAAAATAAGAGCTGCGGAGACACTCGACTAAGAGAAGGAAGAGCTGAAGAATTACCTGAACAACGCATCAAGCACGAATAGCACAGGTCAGACAGAATCTCTCACAATTGCGACGTTTTCCATCAATCAAATTTTTTGCCATCAGATATGTGAAGTATGCACCAAAACATGCTATCCAAATCAAATAGTGTCCTGTAATCCAAGTGCACAAGCTATGGAATATTTGCCTGATGAAGTGAGACGATCACCACTACGAGTATGTCACAGATGCAAGACTCATATAACCAGCAAGAAAACGACGTGAGCATCGAAAGCTTGTTGGAATAACTTAAATGCCAGCAATATCCTGATGTGATCTTTCAGTTGAATCAAGCCGAACAACGACTACTGACCATAGTAATTGCATATGTGAAGATCATTCATCTATCAGGTCACTTTAGACAGCACGAATTTCGTGGACAGGCAGTGCTTTTTTATAAAGAGATCGGAAGCTTATCAAAAGTCGTTCTTCATGGCATCAGGCTTCATCGATATTCAGTACAAGTTATCCTGTTGTTCAATGTACAGCCATGGTGTTAGCGAATATTGTAAGAGCTGTGATTCTACCACCTAATCAATGGAATTCACTAACACTGAATCGTAATATGCTCGTGGGTGACAATATGTACAGAACAGAAAGAAGCAAAGTGACTAAAGACCTGGAAGAGAACGGACATCTGGAAATACGTTATTTTGATGTCATCGCTTATGCTCCAGCATCACCATTTATTAGAAGACTCTCCAGCTTCCTCCTTCAGCATGCCATAACGTCAGGAAAGGGAACTTATAGAAGACTACGATGCGGCACGAGAAGCATTCCCCGCACGAGAAGAACGGTTGAAGGAAGTTAGTAGGTACATCCAGACCCTTAGAGAACGTGACAAGAAGCCTTTAGATGCGTTTAAGATTCTGAAGCAAGCTGCACCTATTGCAGAAGATGACCAGTATGAGGAGGAAATGCCAGAAGTTGCAATAACTGATGAGCAATTTACATCAGCACAAGGAGCAATGAATGTGGGTCAACGAGTACTATATGTCCACATAACACGCAACATACAGGATCAGATAACGAACGGTAGTATAAATCGTGAGAGGCGCTGGCACTGGAAAAATCTTTGTGTTTAAACTACTGAAGAATTAGGTGAACAGATGTTATGGAAAGGTAGTGACAAAAGTGGCAGCATTAACGGGAGTAGCAGCACGATTAGTTGGCGGAATGACTCTACATAGTCTACTGAAGCTTCCAGTACAGAGAGATGGAAGAATTCCTGCATTGCCAATCTTAATTGGTAACTTCCTTCATACTATGCGTATGCAATGGAAAGATATAGAGTTTCTGTTCATAGACGAAATATCTATGGTATACGAAGTACTATGTACGATCCATTCAGGCCTAAAGCAACTCAAGCATAGTGACGAACTATTCGGTGGTATAAATGTGCTACTCTTCGGTGATCTTTTGGAATTGCCTCCAATACGAGCACATCAAGTATTCGAGCAGCCTGCTATAATGCAACCAGTCATACATCTTTGCAGATTATTTAGGTTAGAAGAGTTGACACAGAATATGCGACTAGAAGGAGACACCATATTCGTAGACATCTTAAACGCATTGAGAATTGGCGAATTACAGCCTCACCATATGGATGTACTAATTGTCAAAGTTGGAAATGACTTCAGTGGTGAATTCTCCATAGAAAAAACACTTCGCATATATCCAGTCAAATCAAAGGAGGACATAATAAAGCAGTACTGGACTACTTCAGAAGCAAAGGTACGGAAATGTTCATTATAAGAGCTCAGGATTCACTGGTAGATGTGACAAGAGACGAAGCAAATGTCAAAATGGATAGGGCTGTACCAAAGGATATAGACAAAACAGCTGAACTTCCGAAAGAACTGGAAATATTTGTAGGAGCAAAAGTAATGCTAAAATCAAATATCGATGTAGCAAAAGGCTTAGTGAATGGTGCAATAGGTTCAATAACTGAGATAATATGGCCTCTGTTCCTTAGAGGCAACTGAATAATTACTTCAGTAATTTTTTATATTTTGTATAGCATGAGTATGCAAACAATACGGCTTGTAGTAAAGAGGGTTTTGACGCAGATCAAAATAAACACAAATGTATTTACAAGCCATGTAGTTGCGATACTTATGCCAAAAAGTGACTACTATACCTAAGTATTAGTGTTGTGACGTAGTATAATTTGTATATACTTTTATTATATGCTTTTATGTAAATAAAAAATGAATACGAATGATGGAACAACAGTATGTTGCGCTCTTTATGATAAAGTAAAAAACAAATTTATTATTTAACGAGAGAGAGAAGTATTGTTATTATTATTTACTTCATTATATACTATACTATATACTATGAATTTAGAGCAGAATGGACAGTGCAAAATATAATTTTTGTTTCGTTTTTTTTGTAGAAATATTATGTACTTTGAATTTAGAGGAGTATGGAGAATGCGAAATATAATTTTTTGTTTCGATTTTTACTGTAGTCAAATTTACTAACACATAGCCAATTAGTAGTCATAATATGTTTTATTTAACCAAGCTTCATGGCTTGTATAATTATACAATAATGTTGGTTTTGCGCAGATACATTCTTTATTTGTCCATCTATACTTGAAAGTATTTGTGATAAAACAAAATAAAAATACTTTCATTTCACTAATACCTTAAAGATAAAATATAAAATCAACCAATGAAATTCTTTGAAATATTGTACGGTAAGTTTGTATATTTTTTTTATTTTCGCTCTCTCTCTCTCTTTGAAATAAATCTTGTTAGTACGTTTGCAAGTAGCACGTGCAATAACGATGCTACAACTATCTGTTTTGAACTATGTGGTATGTAAAGAAATTTTAAGGAATCAACAATATGAGACAGCATATTAATAAAATGAGACGATTTATTGGAGCAACAATGGTAGTGCAGCTTACACAACCTCTCTTTGGAAATTCATTACTAAACTAAAAAAATAAAGTATTAACCAAAAATGTACTAACGAATACAAATTTATAAAAACTGTCAGTTCTGAATATTTCGTTTTTTTTTTACATTTCTATTATTTTTCTTTTACATTTCTATTGTTTTTTTTTTGTTTAACTTTAAATTTTTACGTAAATTCTCACTGATTTGTATAATGTACCGATTACCAATACTTTCAAGTTTAGATGGACAAGAAAATGAAATAATATTGGTGACAATCGGGCTTGTATAATAAAGACGATTTTGACTCTATTGTGAGCGTCCAACGACGACTAAATCTATTACATTTTCTTAATCAGCATAATCCAGACTGTATGCTGATTAATGAGACAAAATTAAATTCAAGCCATAATATCGAATTCAAAAATTACAATATTATTCGACGCGACAGAATTAAGGACCAACAAGGTGGTGGCACAGCAATTCTAATTAAGACAGGCGTAAAATTTAAAAATATTGCATCCCATTCGTTCAGTAATCGCGAGGGGATAGAAATTGCGGCAATACAATTGAAAATTCAAAATTCGTCTAAAAAAATTTATATAATTTCAATATATTGTACGGGCAATCTCAAATACATTTCGGACGAACATTTTATTGAAGAATGGAGCAAAATTTTCACAACTTTAAATTTACAAAATCCAAATAATTATTATATTATAGCAGGTGATTTAAATGCACGCCATAAAAATTGGGGTAATGAGGTGAACAACTCGAGGGGAAATCGCCTAAATCGTTGGTTTGAAGAATTCGAAATGGATTATAGAACAAAATTATACAAAAGTGATAAACCGACAATGATACGTTCCGGAAACTTTTTAGACCTCGCAATCATGGACATCCGCATCAAAATTCAAAAAAATCTATATGAAGAAATTTCGACCCATCATTATGACAGTGATCATAAGGCCATTGAAATTATAGTCCACAAAATTGGAGATTTAGAAAGAGACAACACCCATAATGATGAAAATGAGGAAGATGGACAACAACAACAACACGTTCGATATAATTTTAATAAAATAAATTGGCAAAATTGGCAAGAGCATTTAGAAAAGGCGCATCATTCGGCAATCGTGGAACAAAATCTAAATTCAAATTGCGACGTCGACACCACAACTTTGGTACCAAACAATAGAAATTTAAACGAACACGAAACTACCAACTATATAAATGTTATTACCAAATTAATTTTAGATAATATACAACAAAATTCACCTAAATTAAGAAGACGCAACAATATGACATGCTATACAAATCAAACTATTGAAAATTTATACAAGCACAAATCGTTTCTCGTAACCAAGATCAAAACATTACGAAGAAATATGATGAAGGCATATTTTGGCAGAAACAACTTTCAGGCAACAACAAACAACAATCTAAATTTAACAATAATTCGCAAAATCAATGATTGGAAAGTCGAAATTAAAAGGACAGTAAAACTAATCGAAGACAACATCAAAATTCAGATACAAATTTATTGGACTAATGTAATAAAAGGCATAAAATCGGGCCCAAAAATGTGGAGCGAAATCAAAAAGTTAATAAATTCGGCAAAAAACAATTTAGATATTAAACTTTTGGAAATTGAGGAGAACGACAAAATTATTTATAACAATTTAGATATTGAATGGAGCAAAATTGATAAAAATCAAGAAAATAAATTTCAAGTGTATGATGAAAAAATTAATTTAAATATAATCGGTCATCACATCGAGGCACACACAAAATTAAACACAAATTTGGGAAATGCAGAACACGAAGACGAAATTAAAAAGATGATTGATCCATTTAAAAAACAACACGATAACGATAAATTGGCGCATCGTACAAAAACAATATTTTCAAACCAAAATCGAGCGAACGCACCGACTACCAATCAAAATTATTTCATTACTTGCGACCATTTAAATTATATTCTAAATTGTTCGAACAATAAAAAATCATTTGGCCCTGATATCATCTCAAATATCATCCTAAAACACCTGCCAAATTCAATAATTGTCGAAATTTGTATCATATTTAATAATCTTTTGAATAACAAATCGTTTCCAAATTGTTGGAAAGAAGCGCGTGTCTTCCCAATACCAAAAAAAGGAAAAAAATCCACAGATCCAGAAAATTACCGGCCCATTAGTTTACTATCGAATTTAGGAAAAAAATATGAAATTATACTCTTTGAAAAAATTAACGAACATGTACAAAATCAAAATTTAATCCCGGACAATCAGTTTGGTTTTAGGCAAGGGCATAGCACGGTGCATGCTATCACAAAACTCGTTTCGGATGTATGCCATCAAATGAATTTCCGGAATCCAACGGGAGCGGTAATGATCGATATTAAAAAGGCTTTCGAATCGATTTGGATCGATGGTTTACTTGCCAAATTAAAATCAATGAAATTCAGCAATGAAATTTTGGAAATATTATATGAGATGCTATACAATAGAACTTTTTCGGTAACAACGGGACGAAATCAATCAAAAACAAAATTCAAAATTTACAATGGCATACAACAAGGAAGCATTACGGCTCCAATTTTATTTAATCTATATACGGCAGATTTGATCAAAAACAATATTCTAAATTCTAAAAATGTTCAGACATGCGCCTACGCAGATGATATGATCGTATATAGCTCAAACTATTTAGTGGGTGATATACAAAAAAACTTACAAACAGCATTAAATTTCATTGAAAACTATTTAGAAAAATGGCATATCAAAATTAACTCATCAAAATGTGAAACAATATTATTTCGGCGACCACTACTACACGCAAATCGTGATTTGAAACGAAATTGGCGTAAACTCACGATCAAAATTAATAACGAACCAATCCCATTAAAAGAAACAATAAAATATTTGGGCGTCAATATTGACAATATGTGTTATTTGGCTAAACATACAAAAATTCAATTAGAAAAAGCAAGACGTGCGTTTATGGGGGCGAGACGCATTTTTTTAATAAACATTTAGACAAACGTGTCAAAATTATAGCGTATAAAGCACTAATACGACCGATATTATCGTATGGATGTCCGGTTTGGTTTAATCAATCATCAAAATATATGGAGCGATATCGGATGTTTGAAAGAAAATGTCTCCGTCATTGTAATGGACTGTACAGAAAAGCGACAACGAACTACAAACATTACATCTCGAACAAAGAACAGTATCAAAATTTCGATGGAGACAGAATCGACAATTACATACTTAAACTGACGAGAGATCACATTAGACGGGCCACAATGTATACGGACAATTCACTTATATACGGACCATATTATGTGGATGAACTTTTGGCACGACATCACGCAAAAAAGGGCATGAATCCGGGACCAAACATGTTCATATATTTTGATAAGCACGGTTATTTACAAGACAAGGCGAAAATTCCACTAATCTACCATATCCAGAGACGACCAAACGAGAGATGGTTAGATAATGAAAAATTTCAGAATCCAAATTCACTGATTCGATTTAATACGGTGGCAAAAGATGAGGATCCAGATGAGGATCCAAATCGAGATGTGAACGGTATTGGTGGCTCAATACTTCGGCATAAAAAAAAAAAAAAAAAAAATTTCGATGACATCAAGCATTGGCGGCAAAATTTCAAAATTCATTTCTCGATGACATCACGCATTGGCGGCAAAATTTTCCTTTTCTGATGACAAACAACCATATTGGCGGCAAAATTTTAATTTTCAAAAAAAAAAAAAAGATATAATGATAAAATTTTCATTCTAAAATTTTTTCTTTTATAAATAATTTATACTAACAATTTAGAGTAGATTGTTTTTTTTTTTTTTTTTTTTTTTATTTTAAAAAAAAAAAAAAAAAAACTATGTTTTTCGAGATAATATTGGTTTAAATTTTTTTGTAACGTTTTATTAACCAACAATTTTTATTTTTAAAACATTTCGATTTTATATAAAATAATTTTATAAGATCATTTTCTTTTTGATGTTAAATTTTGTAAAAATAATGTAAATAATTAAAATAGAATTAAGAGATGAAAAGTATCTGAGCGCCCAAAACTAAGGGACAGTGAACTATATAAAAATAAGTAGAATTTAAGGATGTAATTCCAGCGTCCGAATATTAATTTTAAGAATAATTTATGTACGATCGATGATCGTTGAAGAGATCGGACGTGTTTTTTCCGTTCTCTACATTTAAATTTTTTTATTAATTTTATTTGTTTTTGTTGTTGTTTTAAATAGTGTTTTTGTGTTGTGTGTGTGTGAATGTGTATACCGGTGCCAATTAATGAAGTGGTTCGTGGACTCTGTCGTTTTTTTCAGATATCAGGTAGTATATAGATTATAGAGTAGTATTTAGTAGTTGGTTTTGGTATATATATGGTAATGCATGGTAATACATATTTGAAGTACATATTATATTTTACATACATTTTAGTACATAACATAAGTTAGTACATAATTGGTTTTTTACTTTATCTTGTTTCCCGAAAATAATTAAACAATACATTTAATGCATTTAACGGGCAAATATTGTGTATTTGTGGGATGTGATATATTATAGCTATGTACTGTTTCTGTTTTGTGATAAATCTGTATATAATAATATGTATATGTAACAAAACCGTCTTTATTATACAAGCCCGATTGTCACCAATATTATTTCATTTTCTTGTCCATCTATACTTGAAAGTATTGGTAATCGGTACACTATACAAATCAGTGAGAATTTACATAAAAAATTAAAACTAAAAAAAAAAACAATTGTGCAGAGAAAATATAGTATAGAAAACAGAAATAAAAAAAAAAAATGAAATATTCTCTTCAGTTTTTAAATATTAGTATCCGTTAGTACATTTTTGGTTAATACTTTATTTTTTTAGTTTAATAATGAATTTCCAAAGAAACGTTGTGTGAGCTGCACTACCATTGTTGCTCCAATAAATCGTCACATTTTAATAATATGCAGTCTCATATTGTTGATTCCTTAAAATTTCTTTACATACCACATAGTTCAAAACAGATAGTTGTAGCATCGTTATTGCACGTGCTACTTGCAAACGTACTAACAAGATTTATTTCGAAGAGAGTGTGAAAATAAAAGAATTATACAAATGTACCGTACAATATTTCAAAGATTTTCATTGGTTGATTTTATATTTTATCTTCAAGGTTTAGTGAAATGAAAGTATATTTATTCTATTTTCTCACAAACACTTTCAAGTTTAGATGGACAAAATAAGAATGTATCTGCGTACTTGATGCAACAATCAGGCTTGTAATACATTTGTGTTGGTTTTGATATGTAATATTATTATATACATGTTGTATTTTTATTGTGTGCATGTATTATACCAAAACCAACACTATTGTATATTATACAAGCCATGAAGCTTGGCTAAGTAAAACATATTATGACTACTATTTGGTGTATGTGTTAGTGAATTTGACTACAGTAAAAATCGAAACAAAAAATTACATTTCGCACTGTCCATACTCCTCTAAATTCAAAGTACATAACATTTCTACAAAAAAAACGAAACAAAAATTATATTTTGCACTGTCCATTCTGCTCTAAATTCATAGTATATAGTATAGTATATAATGAAGTAAATAATAATAACAATACTTCTCTCTCTCTCGTTAAATAATAAATTTGTTTTTTGCTTTGTCATAAAGAGCGCAACATACTGTTGTTCCATCATTCGTATTCATTTTTTATTTACATCAAAGCATATAATAAAAGTATATACAAATTATACTACGTCACAACACTAATACTTAGGTATAGTAGTCACTTTTTGGCATAAGTATCGCAACTTCATGGCTTGTATATACATTTGTGTTGGTTTTGATCGTATATATAACAAACGGGGAAAAGGGAAAAACGTAAAAATTTAATATAAGTGTCATGTGTATTTATTACAGTTAGTTTTTATTTATTTTATTTTGTTTTTGAGTACATGGATATTTCATTCGCTTATATGTATTTTGCTTTGCTAAAATGAGATAAACAATATAGAACAGGGTGATAATGCATATATTTATTGTAATATACTCGAATGTAAGTAATGCATTCATTTTTTTTTTTTGAAATTTTATTATTTTTTCCATACGTTCGATGATGCCTCGAAATAATTAATTTGTTGACGCAGGATGATGATCATCAATTATGATGATGATTATTGTTTAATATAAATGTCTTTGTATGTTGAATAGTTGATTCATATATTGTTTGGGTTTAATTCATTTAACAAGATAATACAAGGCTCGTTTGCTGCACATTTTTGAACTCATTTATGATATAATCGTCACATAAATTGTTGTGTATATAAGTGCATAAGTGCTTGTGAGCGAGATTGCCAAATTTTTCTATGGCAATTATTATCAATTTCGACGATGATAGCGATTTCGTTTTTATGTTTTTTACGGTCTCTCTAGTAAGAATTGAGATTGCAAATTGTGTTTCGAAAAAGATGAAAACTTGTTTTGGTTTCGCTATAAATGGATTCCAGTGATTCGGAATAATAATTCGGTGATTGTATGACGTATTTGTCGTAAAGCGGTTAATTCAATTGATTTTTAATGTTTAATCAAATTTTATAAAATCTAATTTATATTATTTTATAATTTTTATAATTTCATATTTTTATAATTGTAAAAAAATTAATTAATTGTAAATTTCAGGTAAAAACTAATACAATTTATTACAGCAGATGGCTTGTAGGAACTATATTATTGTATAATTATATTATTATATTAATAATTAATTAATTTGTAATTTCAGATATAAAATTAATTCTATTTCTTACATCCTATCGCTAAGAGCAATTAGTTCATTAATAGATTTTGTTTTCAGGAAACCTCTGCAGATTACAGATGAATGGTGGAACAATGGTTTTGATGAAAAGAGATGGCAGAATGCAGAGCAGTACAACCAAAATGTGATTGTCTTACACTAACAGAAGTTGGAAAATTGGCTACCGGGAAATCGGACCAATTATGTCACAACTAACATACTTTTCCTTTCCCTAACCCACAAAAATTTACTAACTTTTTTCCGCCAAGGTGTCTGTAACCGGGTCGGTCTCAATAATTTAACTAGTATCTTTCCATATCCTTCCAAGTATATGTAAAAATGGGTGTATTGTGAGCCCGGAGCGTTCCGGAATATCCTACTTAATGCTTGGCCGTACATTCAAAATCAATCAATCAATCAATAGATCTTAACAGATGCGAAGAATTAAATATAAATCATAATATTATGAAAAGACTAATAGATTAATAGATTCTATGTAATCCCGGCTCCTCCGTCCCCCGAAGTTCAAATCTAAAGCCCATCGAAGCCCGTAAGAGTTATCGAAGCCGTTACCATCTACAATTCTAAGTAAAATTAGTACAACGCCGAAAAAATTATTACAAAAATATTTTTGTTATGCGTGATTCGAGATAAAATTTTCGTGGTATTGAATACAAAATTTTGAAATTTCGATATTTCGAAATTCGATTTTTCATTGATTTGAGATTTCGTTTTCGAGATTTTGTTTGTTCGAGCGGCCCGAATTAAAAAAAACGTGTCTTTCAAAATCAAGATTTTGAAAACCGGGATTTTGAAAACCGGTATTTCGTAGTAGAAAAAAACCACGTCTACAAAATTTAAATACCCCGAGATGTCTGTTGACTATGAACACTAAAATGCCTGAATTACCGCCTTAATCTACTGTAGAACTATCGATCAAAAGGGTAATATCCGTTTCAGTTTGATGATCATTAACGGATAATCACGAACCGGATGTGCGATCAGAAAATTTTGTTTAACTTAACTGTTAAAGTGGATTCATGAATTATAAAAAAATGTAGCGTAAATTTATTTTACATTTATAGAATGTAACAAATTACTTTGCAATTAAATTTGGCACGCACACGCATAGTAATCTTTTTTTGGAATGACTAATTGACCCTTAAGGTTAAAAACATAACAATAGAATGGTTTTCATCATATGTCAAAGTTATTGAAGCATTACACGATTACATTTATTATATACTTCAACCACAACACCAAATGAAGTACTTAGTAAAGTGTCTATAGCTTAGCATTACACAATGCATTATACATTTATTTTTGGTGTGCTACTGATAAATTTCGTCAATTTGTCTGATCAACAAGAAACACAACCAATATTTACAAAATTCAATCATACTGATCTTGAAGTAACCTGCATTTCAGGAACTACGAAGTTGACAATTATTATAGTCTGCCTAAACTATGATTCATTAATCCATTGGAATGAAATACCGCCGTGCAACACTACCGTAGAATCAACCAAACTGAATTTGGATATTACGTTCGAAAACTGTTATAACGATGCGACCAATCATTCAAACTATCGCAATTTTACAATACAAAATATTTTCAATCGGTTCACGTTTAACAAAATAAAATCATTTTATGTCAATCTTCTATTTAAACCATATGGCGTGGTCGATGGCACAGTGTTTTTTCGCAACGTTAATTTAAGCCAGTTCTATATAGCGGAAGTTTATGGTATTGTCTTTGTTAAAACAGAATTTTATGATTATCCTCGTGGTGATCAATTAGATTTGCACGATGTAGGAGGCACCACCGAAACAATCAATTTCGTGGGTAGTAGAATTATAAATTTTACGAAACGTAATTTAGAAAAATTGCCCGATATTACAATTATTCGAATAAGTAATTTCACGTTCGAAAACGAAAACGTGTTAAATGTGAAGCGTCTGTTCGAATTTAATGTAAAGTTACGCATAATAATTTTCATTGCATCTAAGATCCGTTTAATATTGCATGAGGAACTGTTCTGTGGAGCACCTCATTTATCGGAAATTATATTGGTGAATGCCAAAATTGATATGATACCAAAAAATCTTTTTCGTAATGTAGCCAATCTGGTAAATGTTGATTTATCTCAAAACGATTTCATCGTTCTGGACTCGTTCATATTTATCAATAATCTTAAATTGAATTCGATACGAATTGGAGGTGAAACACTGTCAGATTTTGGGTAAGCTATCCTTTTTACTCATTTAAATTTCTTAATAAAACTTTTATTCTTAAAGGTCGTTGGTAATACCGAAACGCGAAACTTTACTTAGTATAGTTTACACGCCGATCACCAACTATCATTCGATTGTCGATCTAATTCAAAATCCAAATATATCAACACTCAGTTTCATCTCGTGCAACTTGACAACATTTGATGTGAGCGAATTTATTCAAATTAAAAATCGAACTACATCGGTTGACATAATTTTTATTGGAAATTCAACATATAACTCCCCACTTAAAACATTTCAAGAGGGTAATGTTAATTATGATTCTTGTGTTAAGTTCAACTCCAATGAATATGCAAAACTAAATGCCAAGATAACCTTTAATGTGGATCAAATCGTAGTACACAAAGATCAATTTCCGGAATGCAAAAATGAATCCTTAAATGTATACTTGAAGGATTCGAACGTTTTAATGAAATTCAAAGATGGAAACATTACACATCAACGTGGATATTTGAAAGTTTGATTACTGTGCTGAAATAAAAAATAATTGAAATTAATATTCTCGTGGTTTCATTTATTATCATCTAAGTAATAGGTTAGCTGCTCTGGGTCATTCAAAAAAGTTTTGTTTCACAACAGCTAATTTACAACACGAGCTGCAGAATCGACTTGTAAGTCGTTGATCACAAAACCGTTACTCTCATTTTCCTAAAAGGTGAGAAAGAATATTATCCTATCGCCTAGATAGAAATGCCCCTCATGTAGGATTTTCTGAATTTGTTCGTTAAAATATTCTAAGATGGTGAACCAAATACGAGATTCGATAAATGATGGAACCGCACCAGAGAGAAAAAAAACGATGAAAGCAAGTTGACGAGGTATAATCACGATTAGAACTTTTTGAACGCGCTTTAAACGAGTTTAAAGAAGCTGATTCGAAACAGACGAGTGACCTTCCGAAATTATAGATATAAAAACAAGGTAGATTAACTGGAAGGTTAAATTGAAGTAGTTTTTATCTTGCGCTTCAACCATCCATGTGTCTTTGGTCGAACAATTTAACCAAATCATGGTGTGCACAGCCGAGTAGCAAAACGAATTTTTATTAAGATTTAATAACACATTCTCTGCATCCCTAAACCAAATATTTTTGATTAAATCCTCAGAAGAGTCTCATAACACAACAGATATAACTCCATAACTAACATAACTGACTGCACTCCATAACATAACTGACCAAGCTATCCGTGGACTAAATGTGGTAAGGCAAGAAGCAAACTCACGTGACCCTTGGCTTCTGCACGTTTTAATTTCAAAAACTGATCACAATATTCAGCAGGCATATGAGCACCTTCGATTGTTTAACACCAAAGATACACAAATTTGTCCAGTTTACAAATTAACTTCTGCCCGTTTTGTAGTAGGCCGCATTGAATATACGAATGTAATAAATTCATCCAGCTTTTGAATTAAACATCAAGAGAGAAAAGGTGATCTAGATGACAATCTCGAAGTTTTTGCAGAAAGCACAAACGCGAGCATCACAGTCTATTACACGACGTCTTCTTAGCTACTTAACTAAGTTCATCGAACTCATCCATAGTAATCGCAGAAGCGAAACAGACAAATCCAATATCAAAGGAAAATCCAGAAGTCATTGTACCCCTATTGTAAATATTCCTGATCGTTATATGATCGCTTACACAACTGTAATGTTTTATTAGCGTCTGGCTGTCAAATTTCGTTCATATTCGAATCCTATGTTGAAGCGATATAAAGCCAACATTTTAGGCGTCATTCAAGAAGATTTTCCGAAGATTGCATAAATATAATTTAGGAAAATTTCTATATAGATGATGTACTTACAGGAGGAAAAACTGAAACTGAAGCAGCAAAACTAAAGTAAGATCTTACAATGGTATTCTAAAAACAGGGATTTTTTATAAGGAAATGGTAATTGAAAGTTTCAAGGTTACGAGAATTTTTTTCAAAACAAAAGTATCACAAGTACGTTTGGGTTGCTTTGGGATACAAGCCACCAAAATACAGATCTTGTCAATTATTTCGAAGTTATTCTATCCATTAAGAGGCGGCTCTCCTCTTTTTAAGTTACTTATGCAATATTTGTGGTTGGCCAGAATTACTTGAGATGAACGATTGCCTGATAAGTTTCAAAGGCAGTGGTTAGATAGCTATAAAATTACAATTCGATTCAATCAAGCTAATGAAAATTCCAAGTTGTATTCTTTTAGAATCCGGCTCTATCAAATTACATGGTTTTGATGAGGTACGTGAGGTGGCATATGCAGCAAGTATCTAATAAGCCTTCAAACCAGTTTAAGGGCAATTTACCAGCAGAAATGGTGATGCCAACGAAACTATTTACTCTCTCTAGACCGAATATGGCAAAACCGAAAGAAATCGACACGAAAACAGGTAGTTTTCTACCACGAAAACAGGTAGCTAGCACTGGCTGGCACTCAACATATTTGTGAGCAGGGCGAAATCTCCAGCAAATTATACTTTAAAAATGGCATCAATTTCATTGGTGCGAAATGAAAGCTCACCCTGATTTAAGAACAGCTTTAAAAAATCACGACAAACAAAGAAGTTATTAAATTCACTACGGAGAAAGAATTAATTGAAAACTTAATCGTCATTTTGTCAGGAACAACATTGCGGTCCGTTAAAAGTTGATATTTAAGGAGACAATGACACTGTTCTGTCAAATCGAGGCAATCGAAGACATTGGAAAAATCGAAGACAGTAATCGAAGACATTGGAAATAGAATGGCACTTACCCCAGTACATTTTGTGACGGCCGCTCCACTCTTACCAGTTTTTGACATGGATAACTCGGAAATACCATAGTCAACCTTTTATCAAGTAGGCAAGAAATTCAGAAGTGAAGTAAAGAAAACAACATGAAAAGTTGAAAGCAGCCGATGTGGTGCTCGTCAAGGACATTCATTTATCGGAACATCGAATCTACTTCCTTAATGATCCTGGAGACCTTGCTTAATGATTTTGATTGTATTATCTAGATCACAATAAGGCCACGTCAAGTGGCCCATATGATAAAATGGCATTATTTAAATCTGATGTCTACCGTCATGGTCCAACCTTTTTCCTTGTAATTTATTGACGCAAAGGCGTGAATCCCTGAAAATTGTCGGCCTTAGGAGGAATGAGAAGTTGGTATCTGGTGGAGCCAAATCGATTGCGTGTGAATCTATATTGCGCGTGGTCATTCAATAATCTTCCTTGTTTCCACATTAAATTGACTTTGTGAAAAAACTGCGGTCTCCACATTAATGCCCCTCGGAACGACTTGCAACAGACTCACGAAAATCTTCACATAATCCATTTATTCGAGACTAAAGTATAATGGAATGGAATTGGAAGTTTTAAATCGCTATGGACTGTCCTGTTAACCTTAAGTAATGTTGAAAAAATTTCCGTTGTGTGAAATGCTAATGCAATTTTTCCCCAACCTCTTATACATGCTAAAAGTATTTCGTAGAGATACGTTTTTCTAGAATCACCTGGACCATCGTGAATCGTGAATTTTATTTTCCGTGCATTTTCTATCAGTAATATTCATGTCGCGTTAAGAAATCTTGAGCCACAAAGACCGTACTCTTTCAAACGTTGATTTCTTTCTTGTAATCCAAGAGATATTTCAGCAGAGACAATTTCGTCAACTCTTTAAGCATTTGATAAAAAGTCACCTGAATTTACACATGGTTTGATTTTGAAAACTCGAGCAACCAAGTCGGGTCTAACAATATATATTTGCAATAAATGTGCCGAACAAAACCAGAGTACCCCATTTGATAGATATATAGATAGATAGATATATAGAATCACAGCATGCATCACACCTGTTTCGTGGTGATCCTTCAAACTAAATGGAAAAATAACAGACACAATAATTGATTACTGAACATGTTGCGTTCATCATTTTCTTTAATTTAATCTAATTTACTTACTATTAACGAATTATTTAGTAAAATAGTTGTGGAACCTAATCATATGATAAAATATTTGCATACTTATTTCGTGATGGCCAGGTCGTTTTTTAAATTTAATAGTTTTTATATATGTTTGAAATCATCAATGTGGAATCTGTTTGTGTAGAATACATAGATTATCAAATATGCTTCTTTTTTAAGAAATTTAATAAATTTAATAAATTCAATTAATTATGGAGAACTAAATTATTTTCAGTTTAAATTTCAACAAGCGATATTAAAAATCACCGAAATAAAATGTGTAAGGAACGTATATTCTCAGCGATGTCCTGCACCCCATCTTAAGTTTTATAATTCTAATCGCTTTTCAAGCTAAAGCTGTCATTATAACTGAAGTAATTCTATTTTAAATTGGCATAAAGCTGGTACATTATGTAGTAAATAGAATGTAATTATAATGTGTAATTTAGCGAAATAATCAAGAGATATTTGGTGTGGAACCTATGTAATTTAGTTTTTGAGGAATCTGTGTTTACTGTCAAGCATTTTCTATTAGCCTGTTTTGATAGGCTTACCGTCAAGCATTTTTTAGCTTTTAAAAATTTTCGATTCTGATATAAACTTAAAAATTTTTAAAGGTTATAACTAACTTGAATTTTCTGGATTTCGACTTAGCACAATATCGTAAAAAATAAAAACTGTTCTCTAACCAAAAATTCAACATGGTTAATTTTTTTTCTTAAGTAAAATAATTGTGGAACCTAATCATAAAAAACCGTAGCATGTTGTGAACTAGTATTTTAGTGACCCAATCTCGTGTTGTGCTGATTGTTTTGAAGCTCAGTGGTTTATTTTGGGAAATAATTTTGAAATAGTTAATGTGGAATCTGTTTATTTAGATGTTATGTGGTAAAGATTCTTTTTAGTAAAACTTCTACCAACCATAGTAAAATTCAATGCAATAAACTGTATAAAATGGGTAACTCAGTGACGTAGTGTCCTAATAGATCTTGAGGGACAAGTGGCATAAGTTCTACTTTCGAGTACAAAATCTGTATGCAAATTGTTTTATGCGTAATTTGTTTAATTGTTATAAGTGAAACCTAATTATTGGAAGATGCTGAATCATTGGCTATAGAATCTATTTAGTTTAATTTCTCTGGAATATTATAGTACTATTAAACACCAATGTTCCTGTGTGGAACGTAAATTTTGTATACTATATAATAATAATAATTTTTAAATGCTTCGCAGTCGTTTTTTACTCCTTAACCTTCATGCCATCTCAAGGATGGTAAAAATTGGTGATGGCCTAATATCCATAAAAGACATTGATAGAAGTAAAATAAAAGCAAGCGGGAACCAGCTATTTCGAAGATTTAGGTTACAAACGTGTACTGGTGAAGACAAGAAAAGACTTTGGTAAGGGATTGAGAACATTGAGATTCTAGGTTTCAGGTACCGAAGAGATTAATATTAGCAAAGCAGATATAGAAGTGGATGTAATGGTAATCGATATAAGAACATCAGGAGAACTCGCCAATTGCACTGGTGGAAAAAAATGTCAGTCTAAGATTCCACGTCTATTAGAAAATTTAACACAACAATGAAGAAGGATCAGTATTTTTCCTTACCATGTTACCTTTACCAAAGATCAACGATACATTACATGTACTAGCAGGAACACGAATATTCTTAACAATAGATTGGATGTGGCTTAGGAAGTCAAATATTTCCATAAAGTACGGTCGATCATTTCATGTAAGAACAGATCAAGGTGCGTTTAGATGGTTACTGAAGTTTAAAACCCGGAGAAAAATTAAAAAGAGCAAAACCCTCCGAATTATCAGTAATACTGAAACACAAAGAAGTGAGCGCTGACCAGCATGAATTGACAAAAGGCCAGTAGCAAAAGCAAATTGGATTTATTGAGGCAGTTTGCGGATTAAGGAAATATGTTTTAAGCGAATTTAGCAGAGTTCAGATGGCCAGTCGAAAAAATAAGGATTTCGATTGTTACTAACAGAATGGTGTCAAAAGTGTGACCAATGTATGGTGTTTCTAGGAACCGATTGAAGAGATCGAGGTAAAATGCGGTAGTACCACGTTAGACCACCAATCGAACGGATTGCTACGGATGTTACCGGACCGTTGCTAACCAGTTATAGTGGAAATAAATACGTATAATTTTTTGCGGCTGCCAGGGGATTTGAAGTTTGAAATGGTTTTAACTTCAGCTTTATGTGGGCAGAATTCCGTTGACAACATGGAACGACAAATGAACAAACGACATCTGTTTGTGCTAGAGAAGATACGACTTTCGAATTTGAACAGGGATAATTGGTATGGCTTTACAATCTACAATGATAAAAAGATTTATCGCCAAAGTTGTAGTCTGGATAGGAAGGACCCTAAGATGGTTCAACGAAATTGAATGACGTCATATACTTAATGCTAATGGGGTTATCGAAGTAAACCAAAAATGATGCACCGAGGATGTGTGAAGGATTTTTTCCTAGAACTTGGTTAGGCATATACTGGTCTCAAAATAGGTCTTATGGATTTGACAAACTTAATTTTTCCTTTTCGGCAACACGTTGTGAAATTACTATCAGGTGGTCGCCCTTCTTTGAAATGGTTTGCATGACAAAATAAAAATTAATACTAATAAAAATAAAAATAAAAAGTCAAGGTATCTAACAAATTAGACCATCAAACTCTAAAGGGAGCAATTATTTTTAATTCTTTCTATTTTTTAAGTAGAAAAGACTCTCAGGTTTCCTGAAAAGGTTCAGGAATGAATTTAAGAGAGTAAGCCACCCCGATGATAATAAAACTAACCTCGAGAATATTCATAATAATCAAATTTGTATTTCTGTTAAATAAATATAATCCCAACTATCCCCGGTAATGTGAAACATATCCATCTTTGAACTTCATTAAAACGTTCGAATCCTTCAAGTATACATTTAAGAATTGAATTTTACATTCCGGAAATTGATCTTTGTGTACTACGATTTGATCCACATTAAAGGTTATCTTGGCATTTAGTTTTGCATATTCATTGAAGTTGAACTTAACACAAGAATCATAATTAACATTATCCTCTTGAAATTTTTTAAGTGGGGAGTTATATGTTGAATTTCCAATAAAAATTATGTGAACCGATGTAGTTCGATTCTTAATTTGAATAAATTCGGCCACATCAAATGTGGTCAAGTTGCACGAGACTAAACTAACTGACGATATATTCGGATTTTGAATTAGATCGGCAATCGAATGATAGTTGGCGATCGGCGTGTAAAGTATACTGAGCATAGTATCGTTTTTCGGTATCACTAACGACCTTTAACGACAAAAGTTTTATTAAGAAATTTAAATGAATGAAAAGGATAGCTTACCCAAAATCTGACAGTGTTTCACTTCCAATTCGTATCGACTGCAAGTTAAGATTATTGATAAAAATGAACGAGTCCAGAACGATGAAATCGTTTTGAGATAAATCAACATTTTCCAATTTAGCAACATCACGAAAAAGATTTTTTGGTATCATATCAATTTTGGCTTTCATCAATATAATTTCCAATAATTGAGGTGCTCCAAAAAATAGTTCCTCATGCAATATTAAACGGATCTTACAGTCGATAAAACTTATACTCCATAATTTCACATTATTTTCGAACAGGCGCTTCACATTTAACACGTATTCATTTTCGAACGTGAAATTCACTATTCGAATCATTGTAATATCGGGAAATTTTTCTAAATTCCGTTTCGCAAAATTAATAATTTTACTTCCATCGAAATTGATTGTATCGATGTTGTTCCCCGCAAAATCATCGAAATTAATTTGACCGACATCATTCAAATATATGTGCTCACTATGAGTATATTTTAAAAATTCTGTATTTGTAAGTCCGATAGCATGAACTGAAACTAAACTGGCCTGACTTAAATTAACGTTACGAAAAAACACCGTGCTATCGACGACACCAAATGAATTAAATGTAAGATAGACACTAAACGGGTTCGATTCATTTAACGCCATCCGATCGAAAATATTTTTTATTGTAAAGTTGCGATAATTTGAATGATTTGTCGCATCATTAAAACAGTTTTCGAAAGTGAGATACACCAACATATCGTACTGTTGTATAGTAGAGTTGAACGGCGGTATTTCATTCCAATGGATTAAGGAATCATAGTTTAGGCAGACCATTTGTATTTGTAAATTTGCAATGCTTGAAATGCAGGTTACTTTTAGATCGGTATAGTTAAACTGGGAAGTAATTGTTTGTTGATCTGACTGATGCACCAAATGACTCAGTAGTAAAACAAAAATAAATTTTATATGCATTGTTTGATGCTATACTCTAGACACTTTATTGAACATTAACTATAAAAGTGGTTGAGATAAATGATTAAGTTAATTTTTCAGTTATGCTTCAGTCACTTTCTCATTTGTCGAAAAACATTCCATTGTTATGTTCTCAACCTAAAGTGAAAATTAATCGACCCAAAACTGTTATTCGTGTGTATGTCATATAAAATCGTTTAGGTTAATAGCAAAATAATTTGTTACATTCTATAAATGTACAATAAATTTACGCTACATTGTTAAGTTAAACAAAATTTTCTGATTACACATCCGGTTCGTGATTATCCGTTCTCAAACAAAAATTTTCGGAGAAAAATTGTCATCTCATACGTTGAATGCTGCAGTGATAGTACTATTAAGGAGAGTTTCGTTGAATCCCAGGATTCCGGAAAGTTTGGTATAAGCATTATTTGTAATAAACCAAGATTAAAGGCATTTGGCTTTGCCCTGTCTCCTTTTTGCCATGAATTTCTACATTGCTAAATATATTGGATGATTTCTGTTCAGCGTATTTGGATAAATCAATTTCTTGCTGCACTGACCAGCATCACTCAGGTTGACTAAAGAATCACACAATCTGCTGGGTTGCCTTGCAAACGAATATTTTTTTCTTATTATTTTCCCTATTCTATATTTACGAAAAACGTCCCCCACCTTCTTGGCTGGATAACCAGTCTAGAACTAGTGTTGTTGCGTCACTGAAACCACGGAGTTCGAATTTTGTCTCTTCATCAATGCGCTTTTGAATTTTTCGATAACCTGTCGTAACTTTAGCCGTTCATTTAGAGTGTCATTTAGCAGATTGTCATCCCAATCGACATTACTTTGCCATAAATGTTGTATGCTGGAATCTAAATAGATTTTTGTTCTGATTAGCAGACTGGATCCCAAGGATTTGTTACAGCGATTTAACGTTACCAGTTTGTTACAGGTCATGAAGCTCTGTGTGGTTGCTCACCAATTTCTTTAGATGGGATCTACCACTTTGCAGAATAGAGTAAATATCTCGACCATCACCCTGTGAATAATCTTTCGAATAAAAGGAGGCTATCTCATTCAATCGTATTTGTAGTGACAAATGGAGTCGATGTGCCAGTTGTCTTTATCATCCCTCAAAAGAATTAATTGGTACGGTTTGTTGAACTCTAGTACAACTAACTGATGGTTCGTCTTCTTAATGTCTGGTTCTGTTCTCAAAAACGCAAAAAATAGTACACAGAGTAGATTGAATGGTTGAGCCTGGCATCAGTGTGTAAGCGATGAGTTTTGATCATTTTTAGATAATGCGTTGAATACGTTTCTAAGCTTAGTGGTATTATATTGCTCTTTTACCACCCCTTCATGCCGGATTAAATATACGTATAGAGTTTATAGGATTATCAGCCCTTTCCGTATAACTAAACTGAATGAAATAGAATGGTTAAGACGGAAATAGAAAGGCTAAGACGCTAACTAAACACGTGCAAGGTGAATTATTTTAAAGACAAGTTGCAAGACACGTTAGGTGAACATCAATCGGCTTTAACTCGATTGAGATTTACATACAACAAATTTGAAACATCACAAGGAAACCTAGTTGTAATCGATGACGAGTTTGTTGCTGAGTGTGATTATTTCGAAGATTCATATGGAAGCGGGGAAACACAACTGTTAAATTTAATGGCCCAGTGGAATCATAAGACTAGTTCTGATAATTCGAAAATAAGTTCATCCATAACCACACAGACGGTAGGTCACGCTTCGCTTAAAATACCTGAAGTGCCATTACCAAAGTTTGATGGCCTTGAGGAAAATTGGCTTAAATTTCGAGGTATTTGCCAAATTTCACTATTTAATAACATGTGTCCGTGATGGTAAAGCTTTTCAATTTGAACAACCATCTCCGATTTCATCTGAAAATTATCAAAAAGCATATCAGTGTTTAACTGAATTTTACGATAATGAGATTAAGATTCACAAAATTCACATGATAAAATTATATGATATAAAAAGACCGGTGGAGAATTGTTTCATTTAACTTACCCAGATTAAGTAAACCTGACGTTCGTAAACCAGCTTGAGTTCTTTTTGAAAAAAATATAAGTTGTCCTTTCTGTAAAGGTATTCATCAATTTGTATCTTGTAATAAATTCAATGATGACAATGTAAAACCGCACCAACGGTTTAATATCGCCAAGCGTCGAGGTTTGTGTATATCATGTCTTGGTGATAATCACAAGAGAGCCGAGTGAAAAAGTACTTGTTCTATTTGTTCGCAGAAACACCATTTCTTGTTGCATTTTGGTCAGATAATAGACGGCCCAAGGAGTAGTTATTCCTCACGTCAGACAGCACACAGCAATGAGATTAAATTATGCTCTTTTCATAATATAAATAAAACAGTTGTTCCGGTTCCTTCCACTAGTAATTCAACAGAGTATCTTAAAACTAAAATTTCCTAGTCTGATTCCGCATCATCCAGTGAATATAAAGAAAGAAATGATTCCCGAGCACATTCAACTTGCTAATCCTTAATGCTAACGTTATTTGTGGTCTACCACTCCAAAATTCGAAGTTTGGTTTCGTTGTAATGGGAAGTGTTACAAAATGTTCAAGTAACTGGAATGAATGATCATTTATTATCTTATGCATCGTTTCAGGAATTAAATAACCAAAAAGAAACATTTTGAAAAATTGAGGACGTAGGCTCCCCGAATGAGTGGTCGATAGAAGAAAAACTTTGCGAGAAGCATTACGTTGAAAATACCCACAAATGCAAAAACGGTAGATGCGTGATCTCTATCCGTAAAAAGCATTGTAGACAACTTAGGCAATTCCGCAGTGAATACGTTGCACCAATTTTATTCATTAGAGAAACGTCTGAGAGCAAAATCTCAGTACATTCAATTTATGAATGAATATCGGGAGTTCAACACCATTCGGTGGTTAAAGAAAGCAGCAGTATCACAAAACTTCGCGTTGTGTTCAATACTTCCACCGGAGTCTCTCTAAATGGTTGCCTTATGATCGGTCCGACGATTCAGTAAGATCTTGGATCAATTATTTTACGGTTTCGAAAAGATCTCGTTGGGATAACTGGCAATATCACCAAACTGTATCGCGAAATTTTAGTCAAAAAGGATCAGCAAGATTTGCAGCAGATTTGGTGGCGTGAAAATCCAAAATGTTTCAATCTTAAAACTATTACATACGAAACTGCAAGTGCACCATTTTTGGCGATACGAACTCTTTTTCAACTCGCTTCGTATGAAGAAAAAGATTATGCAGAAGCTTCTCGTATATTAAAAACAGATTTTTATGTCGACGATGTGTTGACAGGTTCCAGTTCTGTTAAGTCCGCTGCTAAATTAAAAGAAGAAATTCTCATAAAATTACTGTACTGTCAGAAATCGCCCAGTTATTTGACCCTTTAGGGTTCTGTGGCCCAATCGTTTTTCTTGCCAAGCACTTCATGCAAACATTATGGTCTCTTAAATTAGACTGGGATGAAGATTTACCTTTACATTTGTGCGAGTTTTGGTTAGAGTTTGAACGACAACTATCGTCGATTAAGTGATTAACAATTCCAGATGTGTCATGATTTCATATCCAAAACGCATAGAACTTCATGGTTTCGGAGATGCATCTCAGAAAGGTTATGGATGTAGCATTTATATTGCACCTTAGATTAGGGAAATCGTTGCGATGTCAAATTTTTATTTTATAAAAGTCGAGTCACTCCTTTTAAATCCCAGACCATTCTCTGACTTGAGCTATGTGCTTCAATGTTATTAGCGTAGCTTGTTCATAAAGTATTATCCATCATAGAAATTAGTTTTTCATCTGTGCATCTTTGGACAGACTCTGAAATAACATTGTATCGAATCAGATCTGTTCCATAAAGATTTACAATTTTCGTGGCCAATCGAATTTCTCAAATTCAGGACATCTCAAACCCAAAAAATTGGTATTATGTCCTTACAACTACAATTTTTCACAGAAATATTGGCCAATACAACCTACAATCACCAAAATCAATCCAGAAGAGTTAGATCTTCTCAAAGTTCAAGTTTACACATCTTCAACAATTAAAGGATGGGAAGCGATTTCAAGATGTTCAAATTGTTTGACGTTATTACGCAAATTTGCAATTGTTCTTCGTTCCAGCAAGTGGAGAAAAACCACTTACACTAGCTTTTATTTGGCAAAGGTATTGGATAATCAAATGTCCATTAGCAGTAAAAACTTACTTCAATAGATGTTTAATCTGCCACAAACACCGCGGGCAAACTTTAAATATAAAATTATGGGAGATTTTCCAATGGTTTGAGTAGCTATGCTATAAAGGTATTAATGATGCCTTTCAAAGAAGTACTAAGCATTCTATCACCAGGAGGTTTCATAGCAGCATTAAACGCTTAAAAGCATGCCAAGATTTTTGCACGGACCTTTATAGTGATTATGGTCCCAATTTAATGGAAATTTCAAAACTCATGCGCAAAGAGCTCACTCTTGCCGTAACACAACTATCGTAAAAATGGGCAGAAGCGTATCTCCGGGTGAACTTTGGAAATCAGCAGTTAAATCTATCAAACGCCATCTGCATATAGGATAATTTGGAAACAGAATTTAACGTTTGATGAGAATACTATGGTATTTGCCAAGTTGAAGCATGCCGGGATTCGCGACCACTATTTAATGTGATACCTAATGATTTAACAAAATTAACACACGGACAATTTTAGATAAGAGAACAATGCCAGATCCTAGCATTTTAAACGAAAAAAAATGTGCAAAAAATATCTCAAGAGTATTGGAAAAGTTGGGTAACCGAATATATGTTATTAATACAAAAACGAAGCAAATGGACTGAAAGACGAGCTAATTTATCAAAAGTGGAGCTAATTCTTGTTTAGGATAATAACCTCTCTCCAGGTAAATGGACTTTAGGAAGAGTTCAAGAGGTCTATATTGGAAAAGATGCTCTCCCAATTTTTTTGAGGTTAACTTAACGTCCTACTTTATGCCATTGCTAGCTAAATCGAGGACGCGCGAATAGTTGTGTTTATCGAGGGGGGTCTTAGTTGTGTTTATTGTCATCACCGGTCGTAATCAGATTATGAAAATCCCTTTTGCAACCCTCTTCCGTTGGGATTCGAACCCGGTACCTCCCGTCTTAAACACCGCAGCTTTAACCACTGCGCCAATTGCTCGGTCATTTTTGGTTTTCTTTGGTGCATGTTGTTATACCGAACGAAATTATGGGTATCTCGGAACTTTAGTTCTGGGGATTACCCCGAGCTATAAGATAAGTTTGTAATGCAAATTGAAATCACTCTACCATCCCGTTCACGTATCGAAAGCCCGCAGTATTTCGATTTCGTTTAATTCGGAAAAATGTGTCGACTCAAATTAGCTAACTCCGCCTGTTGTAATTTCATAGGGTACGCCAAACCATCATAAATATTGCTCGACAATCGTCGTAGCAACTATGGCAGCGCTCCAGCCTGAAATAGGATAAGCTACAAGACAACGTGTGAACTTATCAACGATTGATTGCATCGGATGGTGAATAGTTACGATTTCAATCAATCTACTAAAACCTTTAAGTAAATAAATTTCAAAACGATTTATGCACCTTTCATGCAATACAACACCACATTCCTCGGTTCACATGCGATTAACATTAATCTTATTTATTGGCATTGTTAGCCACTTGATTAATTTATGTACATGTCCAAAACTGCATTAAATTCTTCGATTCGTTTAAATTAAAATTAACTCGCACGTACACATCGTAATGCTAAATGTCCTTTTATTTATTTATATGGAAATCGATAAATCTTGTCCCCATTACTTCCGGTATTCATTCTAGTGCTGTTTTATTGCATATAGACGACAACTCAAGAAGACGAAACAAAAAAAAAATGAATAAATAAAGAAACCAACAATACCCGTATATAAGAATATAAAATGTCGACAAAGACGTTTAGAGCTTTGAACACGACAAAAGAAGAAAACTGAAACTTTTAACTCTATATACCATGGTACAGAGCTATATATGTATATATACATAAATGTATTACAATTCTTTTGACCACAAGGAAAAATCATTTTAAATAAAAAATTAGAAAATTCAGGAAAATACAAATCACATTAAATATTCATTTGGGAAAAGCATTTTTTTTAAAGAAAATTTTAAAAGAAATTTCATTCAATTTTAATTAGTTTTTTTGTGTGTCGTTTCAATTTAAAAAAGAAAAGCACACAAAAGCTTTGGTCTTCATTTTTTGTGCATATTTCTTGTGTATATAATGGCGAAAAGTACTCGTTGATGTTTCCGTCCCGATACTGTGCTAAATTAAATTCAAACACAATTATTTAGACTGATATCTTTTGTTGAGATGTAATGAACGCCATTTGAAGAGACACTTTACAAAAGGGTGATTCAATTGAAGGTATACGGTTTAGTAAAGTTAATCTTTAATAAATTTATCATTGCGCAAGCAATTAATGTTTAATACAAATGGATGATCGATCAGACCAAGAAAAAGAATCGAACAGCAATGAACTCAATCAAATCAAAAAAAATAAAATGACAAAATAGCTGAATACGCATTCAGCAGAAACTATTGATGAGACAGTTTCTAGTGGCAACTGGTTTAGTCATTTAGGTCACATGAGTGTAATTCCAGATTGCATGCGAGATAATTGCAATGAGTCTGAAAGTTATTACCTATCTCATCATTCTGTAACGAAAGCAATAAGTGTCACCACAAAGCTAAGTATAGTGTTTGATGCTTCCAGTAAATCCAGTAGTGGGATTTCGTTGAACGATAAATTGATGGTAGGGCCAACGATTCAACCTACATTTTGGTCAACCTTATTAAGATTCCGAAATAAAATCGCTTTGATGACGGATATAGAGAAAATGAGTCAATGAAAATCAAATTCATAATTTTTGTGTCACAAGACAAGATGGCGGCAACGAAAGCACTTCGTTTACAGTGGTATCCGAAAGAAGACGTGTCTTCATTAGACGTGCATGCGCAGAGAGATTGGGTGGTCAACAAACGAAAAATAATATCAGAATATTCATGATTATTCGATCCTCTTTGTTTTATTTCGCTGTCTATTATAATTCTAAAAATGCAATTTCAGAAACTCTGGCTTATGATCTACCTTCAGAGATGCAAATTTACCAAGTGAATGTGAAGACGAATTTCATAGAAGAAGGAACCAGTTTCAAAATTTGAAGAGTATAAAAATTCGAAGATTCATTAACTATTGAATGGCGAAGTATTAATTCATCGGTTTGCAGATGCAAGCGAGGCAGCCTGTTGCGCGGTTATTTATCATAGAACGATCTTGAAAGATGGAAATATCATCATCGGCTTGCTAACATCCAAAACAAAAGTAGCACCACTTAAGAAATTAGCCCTGCCTCGTTTACAATTTTGCGCATGACACCTTTTGGCGAAATTGATGTTCGCAGTGAAAGAATCTTTTCAAATTGATTTTGCATTTTTTGCATGGACAGATTATAAAATTGCATTGGCATGGATTTCTACATATCCAGCTCGGTGGAAAACGTTCATTGCCAATAGTACAAACTAAATATTGAAATAGTTTCCTCGTAAGCATTGGACTTATGTAAAGTCAAAGGAAAATCCTTTGAACAGAGGTGGGTTTCCAGATCAGTTGGCCGACCTAGAATAGTGGTGAAAGCACCAAGAATGGCTAGTTGAAGAACAAAAACATTAGCTCCTCAGAGACGAGTTAGAAAAATCTCAGGCAGATTATATTATGATGGATTACAGCAAAATGAAATGTAACCCGAGTCCAATTTCGTGGATAGACAAATTGTTTGAGAAGGAGTTTAATTTATGAAAAATATTCCAAGTGGTGGCTTATTTACTACGATATGTAAATTGGGAACCGCCTAGAACTGGACATTTTAAAACTGGATATTTCAAAATAGGATTTGACAAAACGAGATAAGGTAAAAAACGAGATATGATACAAAACTGGATAATTCGACATATGATTTAAACTTAAAATGATTTTTTAGGAAAGTTCTGGGATATGGCCAATTAGGGAGGAACTCGGCGAGTTCTTAACCGATTTTAATGAAATTCGATATGTAGGATGAAAATGGGATTTTAAAATGATTTGATGGGAAATTTTTGGAATAAGGCCAGTAAGGTTCCATACTTGAATATTAGTAAGGACAGAAATAGAATTTTCCTTCACTTAATGTTTTTTTTAATTGCTGCTTTTCTCATCTTATTAAAATAATCATTGACTTGATCGAGTTTACTGACAGTAAAATGTATCTTCATCTATTTTTTATTCTTCTACTTAATATTACTTTTCTTCACTTTAGAGAATCTATGTGAGAAAAATTAATTAAAAAATTAAAGAAAAAAAATAAATTATAAAATCATTTCCAGTTATTAGCGAGATTATTTGATTATTTAATATAAACAAGATCGGGCTCTATAATGAACATTACAGTAAAAACCTTGTACATAATATAATACCTACATATTTTTATTTAGTAGCGATAGAAAAATTCAAATCTTGAACACTTAAAAAAAGGAATTATTTACGATTTGGAAACTCCTTATTTTTTCACTATTCGATAGCACAGTTACAACCTACAATTTTGATATAACCAACAATTTCCATCCTACATATAGAATTTCATCATAGTCGGTTAAGAACTCGCCGAGTTCCTTCCTAATTGGCCTAATCCCAGAACTTTCCCAAAAAATCATTTTAAAACCCCATTATGATGAAATTATATATGTAGCATGGGTCCTACATATATAATTTCATCATAATCGGTTAATAATTCACCGAGTTCCTTCCTCACTGGCCATATTCTAGAACTTACCCAACAAATCATTTTAAAATCCCTGTTTCATCATACGAATCGAATTTAATCATAATCAGTTAAGAACTCGCCAAGTTCCTTCTTAACTGGCCATATTCCAGAACTTTCCCAAAAAATCATTTTAAAATTTTCATCTTAAATATCTTACATATCTTACATATCGAATTTCATCAAAATCGGTTAAGAAATCACCGAGTTCCTCCCCTAATTTGCTATATTCCAGAATTTTCACAAAAAATCTTTTTAAAATCCCAGTTTCTTCCTACGTTTCGAATTTCATCAAATTCGGTTAAGAACTCGCCGAGTTTCTCCCTAATTGGCCATATTCCAGAACTTTCCTAAAAAGTCATTTTAAGTTTAAATCACATGTCGAAATATCCAATTTTGTACCATATCTCGTTTTGTACCTTATCTCGTTTTAAAATATCCAGTTTCGACTGGTACTCATGTAAATCGGAGGTTTATTTAACAAATAAAAAACCATAAGGATAGATATGATACAGGAAATAGAGGTACGCAATCTACATCGTTAGAAAACAAAGCTGCGAAAGATTGTGTATCATGTGAGTTGAACGCCAAGCATTCAAAGAAGACGTTGAACGCATACTTAAATATAGAAAGGTACTCAATCGATCAAAACGTTGGCTCCGTTTATCGATAGAGATGGTATATTGAAAGTGGGCGGTTGCCTACAAAATGCAGATTGTGATTATGGCAGTAAATACCCTCTCAAACTACCACAAAAGCACCCAAATATTGGGTGATCAACAGGCGGAGTAACGTGAGCAATTTGTTGAAAGGATGTGTTTTATGCGAGAGATATGCGGGGAAAACTACAACCCAAATGATGGGAAAATTTACCAAAAATTAGAGCCATACTAATTTTCTGGCAGCAATGAAGCCCTTTGTAGCCCGAAGAGGTTTACCAAAGAACTTTTATACAAGAACAATGACTTACAGAATTCTTAAGTCAAAATCAAATAGAATGGCATTTTATCCCACCTGCTTCATCACATTTCGGTGGCCTCTGAAAGGCTGCTGTTAAATATTTAAAAGTTCATTTCTTAAAAGCAACGCACAACATTAAGCTGTTTGATTTATTGTGTAAGAGACATCTATCATTTATTATACGTAATAGTAAAAAATAATAATGGGAAAAATAATTAATACATCGATACAATGATAGGGGTCTCTCTGGAAATGGGACAGCCGGATGTAATGTTCTAGAACTAATATAGGTATATATATAGTCAGTGAAAAATCGAACCTTGATGAACGTCAGTGATACATGTAAAATAAAAAATAAATACAAAACAGTGATTTACAAAAACAATAATTTTATTATATTATTACCCGAAAATAATTTGACTAGAGAGATACCACTACACACAATTTGGCCCTGCTACCTTTTGGAAATGACAATACCGCTATATACAATTTAACCTGCATCAAAACCAACACACATGTTTTATACAAGCCCTGCTCTATATCTTACGTACACAGATACACTAAAACAATCGGTACACTAACGGTAAAAAAATACGTATATAAAATGTTATAAAAACCAAAGCCTTATATATATGCAAAGTCGCAATGATCAAAATCGAACATAAAATAGAGGTAGGTAGAAAGACAAAAAAAACTATATGTTTCATACAAATCATATGAAAAAAGAGTTTTTTTTAAACGTATTGTCTACTTGAAAATGACCATAAAAATTTATTTTATACAGTTAATTGATGAATCCATGACGTGCTAAATAAGAAATTTTAAAACAAAATGAAAGAAACGGAAATTATAAAAAAAATCTCTTTGTTTATGATCGACATATCATATGTCATCGATCTTTTACAATTTGGTTTTCTATTGCATTCAAAACCATCTTTACTACAAGCCGTATTCATTGCATACTCATGCTATTTAATCATATACACATGAGAATGTATTGTAAGTAAAAAACGTGTCGATATATGATTTAGAATATAGTGTAAAGTAAAATGAACTTTTCCATACTATTAAACAAAAGAGAGTAAAAATTATCAAAAAAATAAAATTTAAAACGCAAAACTGAGGTTATCTCTTTCCTATACAAAACACAAACAACAAAAAAAGAGACGAAAAAATTCGCAATTATCCATACATAGTAAATAGTGTGCGTAACTTAGAGATAACAATGTTAAATTAGAAAATTAAACAATTTTTGGTTTGGATTTTCATAGCCTCAATACACTTAATTGTGTATATAGGTTTTGTTTATCTGTGTCAACGAAAGTTACAAGACGGCTTGTATAATAGAGAGGGTTTTGGCTCGTACACATATTTCGTACACAGATACACTAAAACAATCGGTACACTAACGGTGAAAAAACGTATATAAAAGGTTATAAAAACGTATATAAAACATATATGTATTGTGTTTTGTAATTTTTTACGTTTGTACTCTACTTTTTTGTTTCTTTTGACACTAATACACCTACTCCTAGTGTACTTTTTGTATATCATATGTGTTGGTACAGCATGGCTGGTATAACAAATTTGTTTTGGTTTTGCCTGAATACATCATTTGATGGTCCACAGTAATCGTTTGCATTTTTTTTTTCAAATCGCGTTTAAACAGTCCATCATTTAAAATGTCAAAAAAATGGTAAAACAAAAGTTCATCAGCTAATTTGAAATTTGTCCCACCAACGACTGAAAGCGAAAAACCTGCCGCTACAGCGGAGGGTGTATGAAGGAAAGTAACTTAATCCGTTTATGCTTAGCAGGGTTCAGACTTATATCGACTATTGGACAAATGATATACCCAGCATAAAACTATGGAAATGTTTTTTTGTGTTTTAAACGTGGCCGTGCAAAAAAATGTGTCCAATAAATCGTTAGGTTAACCCTGTGCAGGACAAAAGCAAAGATTTTTTGAATTCAATAAGCTTTGTTAACGGTATTGAAAGCGTACCTTCAAAAGCATAAATTGAGCAAGTACTCACTAATAACGATTCAAAGAAATGTACTGTAAAAGTCGATGAAACATTGGAAGTTGTGGAAAAGACAGTCGTTTGTGTTGCGATTTTCGAAGTGGAACAACATTTGGAAATCTTTTTTCCATGTAGAAAACATTGTGAGTAGACCAAGGTTGTATAAATTAACACCTATAATTGGCGCAAAAAAATGTGATAGTTTTCAATATCTTTCTGTATTTTCCAGTAAGCCTTCTGCCATGTAACGTTCTAAATCAACATTTTTCTTGAAGGGAGAGGCAAAGCCGTTATTCCCTTAACCGTATTCGGCGACAAACGCGTTGAAATCGAAGGCGGAGTTGGAACTGAGATAGAAGGGGGGGGGGGGGGGGTATTGAGAAATACATGTTTCTTGTTGATACGTAAAGTAGAATAGATAGGCCAAATTATTAGCGAGTGTGGAATATGACTGAGCCTAAGTGAGATTGCTGTTATTAATAATTATCCAGTACCTCATAGTTCAAATCGGATATTTGTCAGAAAATGGTCAATTCTGTAGCTTGAATTAAACTATGTACTGACAAAACTACTGGCGACCAACCAACTAAGAAAACAATTTTTTTTGCTCAAATGCCTGCTGTTCACAGCATGCCATATGATTTAAAAATGGGTACTGAATTCAAGTGTCACACCAATATATTGCAAAAAAAGGAGATAATTTTTTGAGGTTATCATAAAATGTCAAAAAAAAAAAACAAAGGAAATGAAGGGTTTATACATAAAACCAATCAATAAATAAGCTCGAAATTTCAAAGCATAAGACGTTAAAATACGTTTGTGCTTAATATTAATGGAGTAGATGCAACTCCTGTTGAAAAAACAACGAAACCAAGTTCGAGGTATTGAGATCCAAAATCACCAAGGTATTAAATTAACAAAAATAAATGGATCCCGCAGAAGAAATGGTTAAACTAGGATGGAATGAAATCTCAACGTCCCATATGGAGATAATCTCAAATCTTTTCGTGACATTTTAAAAAAAATTGTTAAAAACAAGAACATAAGTGAATCCACCAAAATCCACCACTTAAAAACAACGGTGTTTAACAGCGCAGGAAGAATAATAAGTCATCTTAAAGAAGCTATAGGTGACAACTATACCAAGACGCATGGAAGCTTTTAAAAACCAGATACCACAACAAACCTCAACTAGCATCCAAGCATGTTAACACGATACGGGTTTTTTAATAATACTCAAGGAATCAGCAGCAGCAATAAAACCATTACATGATTTAATAACGAGGATCCAACATGACATTAACATTTTGGGCATATTCGCAATGTCATAGAATAGCATTAATTATTTCAATAATATAATACTCCTCCAATTCAGGTTAATTCAAATTAAGCAGCGTTTTTTAAAGGGACAATATGGGGAATGCATAAAACGGTACCTACTACAATTAAGGAAATTTGATAGAGAGTAAATAGTAATGAATAGAACAGCTACGAATATTACATTCATAATCCGGTGGAGATTTTAAAAAGCTAAAGGGACAGTATTTTTACTAGGGTTAAAACTATCGCAAAAAAAACTTTTAATTCAATTGGGTTTGGAAGTCCCAACTCTTGTATTTATCAAAGCTCAAATTTTAAGCAGGACGCTGAAAAATCTTAGAAGGATGAAAAGGTTCTTTTTCGTAAAAAAGTGTGTTTTAAGTCAAGCTAATTGTGAACCTGCTTATATGCCAAACAGCAGTCAAAGGCCGAAAAAATATAAGAGTTTAAAGGTTCATTTTGGTTAGTAGAAAAACTAAATAAAAGTGGATATCTCTAATTTAGAATACTGCTTAAAACCGAAATATCTTGCCTTCAGAGGTGCAAACAATTGACCGAAAAAAGAAATAGAGCTATTAGGTAATAATATAATGTGATCTATGAGAAAACAAAAAACATCGCTGACGATTCGACCTCAAACCCAATAAGGAACAGTGTACGGATAAATTAGGACTATTTAGAAGATTCAAATAACCTTGAGAGATTATAGATTTTTGGAGAATATCGAATTAATTTTACCCGCTTAGTTTAAGTTATATTCGCTTAAGTTACTAAAAAAAAGTAAAAAAATTCTTACCTTTCCCTTTTTTAACTGCATTTGCTTGAAATTTGCTGTGTAAGTCTTGCATTTAGGTTATTTCGTGTTTAGTACATTTTCTTCGGTCTGACCACCCATCTCCTCATTTATAACTTTTCAAAATAAATTTCATTTAATTTAACATTTTTATTGACAATTATGGCCATTGATAATTTCGACACAAGTGAAACAAAAACTACTCCACATTTAAAAAAAATAACAATAAAACAAAAATTTCACCCGCCTTCTAATCTTTTTGTATTTTAATATTTCAAACAAGTTTTCAACGAACTTCGTGTTATTGAAAATGAGCTTTAGTTTGTATAGTATGCAATAATATATAACACCAACGCCTTTGGTTCTTAAACTGAGGTTTAGAAAACATCCCGTTAAATCACTCTCTATATATATTCAAAATGTAGCTTGTCAAAATACATTTACTAGATTGATGTAGAAATGAAATTGATTTTTCCAATTTCAAAAAAAAAAAAAAAAAGTTTTTTTACGGTTCATGTTTTGATTGTGCTCCAAATTGATTAAGATTGAAGATTGATTAATTTTGTTGTGAAAATAAAAAAAAAATTCATTTAGTTATGCCAAATAACAGGAGCAAAAAACATGAAAAATTTGGAAACTTTTTTCCTTTTTTTTTTTTCAAACGATATAAATTGATTTCTAAATGTTTAACAACATTTTATGATTATCTTATACATCACATATCAGAATTTTTTTTTATCTATATAATTACATTATTATTATGTTGTATTAGCATAAATTTTAACATAATTTATTTGTTTTAAATTGAACTCAATCCAAGAACATTAATATTAATTCAAAATTGACAACAACAACAACAACAACAAAAAAACCGTAGCAGCAGCATAAATTTTCCGATGCTAATAAAATATTTAAATTTGAATTGGAAATTTATTTTATGTCGATAATATTATTATAATTTTCAATTTTAAAAATTCATAATTCTCGTTCAACTTGAACATAAATAAAGTTGGTATAATTAATTTTCAACTTTATGCGATTGCAAGTCAAATCGATTATAATTAGCGTTGCAAGATGAATTGGATCAGAAAATTACACGATTTTTGTAAAATAAGATTAAATCGATAACGACGCAAATCAAAAAAGACGCAATCAAAAAAGCTGCAAAAGTTTGTTTGAGAGGTATAAAGTTTAATGAGCAAAGGTTTAATGAAGCCTTAACAGCTTTTTAGAAAGATGCAGGCTTTGGCCGATATAATTATAGTCGAATTTAAAGAAATTACACAGATAAGTCGAACAGAACCCGCAAATATCAAACATTCGGTTGCAAATAAGATGGAGACTCGGAGAACAGCTATGCCTTTGACATAATGGGTTTTTCTGGAAAAGCTTCATATTACAAAAAAAAAGGGTTTCAGTTCATCTTACAGTCAAATTACAGGCCCTCCATGGTCAATAGTTAAGTCCACTTCACATTGTCATGAAGGAAAAGGAAGAGTGGAGACCGTATGAGATTCCAGGCCCTTTATATTAATAACACAACTTGATCAGAACTCTTTCCTTATTTGAGAGATTTTTCATTCCAATTGAACAGATGTAATATAAATTCACAATATTAGGGCGTACCATCAGATTAATTTAGATACATCCTAAAGTTACATCCTAAAGATGGCCATCACATAAGTACCCGGTACAGTTTGTCAGCAGAGGGTCTCTGCGGTACTTGGAAATAACTTCCTTTATTTTGTGAAATTAAGCGAAACGGTGTTATTTGGACTTTGAACAATTTTCCATTAAGATTTTGAAACAACGTCAGGCTGAACTCGTCTAACCGGTAAATTTTCCTCATTTTTTACAAGCGACGTCAAGAATTTTTATGAATTTTGTGAATGTTTCAATATTTTAAAATCATTTAACAATTTTGACAGGCTAACCATCATTAAATTTTAGAAATTTGTAAATTTTTTTGATTTTTACTCAAATATTCTCCAATTTTACAGGGATCTTGGGATTTTTAGAATTTTGAAAAATTGTAACTATCCGAAATTCCATCATAAGTTTTTATGAATTTTCGAAATTTATGTTTTTTCCTAAAATATTTCTCAATATTGGCTAACCATTAAGACATTTTTCCACTTACCGAAATTCTTTACAATTTTAATAGGGTTTTTTTGAAAATTTTTAGATTTTTAATTTTCCAAAAATTACCCGATTTGATAAACACACTTTCATGTAGTTTTGGCTTTTTTATTTTTTGAAATATTCTGCGATTTTGACAGGCTAACTAACCATTATGAAATTTTAGAAATTTACCAAACTTTTTGATTTTTCAAAATATTCCATACCTTTGACAGGGTTGATGTCAAGATGTCAGAGGTATGGTAAATATTCCATACCTTTGACATCTTGGGATTTTACGAATATTTATCAATATAGCCTATCGGCTAGCAACCATCATGAATTTTTGAAAATTTTGAAATTTTTAACTTGCCGAAATAATCCACAATTTTTCAATCCGCAATTCTGCGGTTTCAAAATTTGTTCGAATTTTTTTCAATTTTCCAAAATAATCCACAAATTTCGACAGGATAGCCTTGGTTTCAAGTATTTTCAGAATTTTTGTTTTTTCAAAATATGCTCATATTTAGACAAGCATGACTCTATGAAATTTTTGAATTTTTGAATTTTCTAAAATATTTTGCAATTTTGACCGACTTTGACAGAATTTGGCCAATTTATGAATTTTTTTATTATATTAAAGAAATTCACAATTTTGATAGACTCCTTGAGGTTTAATTTTCAAAAAATACTCCAAAATTTTGACCAGCTCAAGTGATTTTTTGAAACTTTCCTTTTTGTAAAGTATTTTGAATTTTATGAAGTTTTTTCATTTCCCGAAATACTCCACTATTTTACAGGATAGCCTCTGAACATTTTTAGAAATTTTTTAATGTTAATCATATTTCAAAATTTTATTAGACTAAGTCACCGGTCGCTTAATATTGATTAAAGCGGTGGATTACACACTGCAGTCTTTAGTTCGTTTCCCGCCACTGACAACAATATTTTTGTTAACAATGAAAAATGATTAAAAAATTTACATAATCCAAACTATACACTTACACCAAACATAAGACGTCATTCAACTGGAACTTACCTAGAAAAAAAAAGAAAATCAAATTAAAGTATAATTATGTTGGTTAACCTGATAATATAAAATTAAATTTTAAAATTGTTGCTAATCATTTTTGGTTGCAAATAGTAATTAATTTAACTTTTAAATAAGTATTTTTTTGCAAAACTATAATTATAATTATTGTGTTACTGGAAAACGTAATTACTATTCATAAAAATATAAAAATTTATTTATCGATTAAAGAAAATTTTAGGAAAAGTCCATTATTCCCCATACACATAAAATAGTATACATATTTATAAAAAGGGATCCAACAACAATAAAACATAAACGAAACATAACCAATCCTACGACTACATAAAAGCTAATTTTGCTCCCCGTAAGAAAATTAAAACAAAACATTTTCAAAATGTTACATTGAAAATTTTCATTTTCCAAAATAAAGTCATTAAGTATGTTAGTTTTTCCGTAAAAAGAAAATATGACAAAAAAAACTATTCCCAAACATGAACGATAATAATTACATTAACATCCATTTTATATCGAAACGAATAAAACAACAACAGGACCTTTTTTTCCTTCCCACCCAAAAAAAAAAAAAAAAAAAAAAAACAGAATGTGAATAGCTTCAATTCTAATTAAAATTATCAACTTTAAGTAAATATTAATTTTATTTTTATTGAAATTTAATTTTTTTTTAACAAGAAAATGATTAAGTGGATCGATATAATTGAAAGGTTTTTGGAAGTGGATTTACGAGAGCTAAGGTTATTTGCTCTTCGTTGTAAAATAATGATACAATTCACTTTTCATATGTTCTCCTCATCGTCATATTAATCTAAGAGTTTTCTGGAACTGGCCAATGAAAATTTCTATGAAAAAGTTTTTGCTGGAATTGGTTACTAGGAATTCAGGGACTTAACCAAAATGTGAGATTTATACCTCGCACGTGGATTAGAAATTTGGAAATTCATCAGCAAAAAAAATCTTGTGCTCCATCATTTGGTGTCAGAAGTGGGGTCGGAACACACGCCCTCAGGTATAAAAGGACCACGAAACCCACTTTTTCATCTTTTACCACGGTCCTATTGGAAACAGTTATCTTACTGTATACTTGGATTAGCTCGTGAGTACAGTTATTCTCCAATATTAAGTATTGTGTAATGCCTCCACCCGTAGATCCACGTCGCTCTAAACAGTTTATTGAAAACTTTATCGAGAAATTGGAGCGATATGATAAATTCATCGAAATTCAACTCGGAGATGCAAAAATTAAGCAAAGCCAATACAGCTTAAAGGATGATGTTGAAAGTTGGTTAGTATACCAAAGAATGCTGCCTCCGTACGAGGTCATGGATACGGAACTATTGACAGAGTTAGTTCGGGAGCGCATTGAGAATTTATATATCAACGATGTATCAGATCTCGAGGACAAGCTAGATGAGTTGAAGGAATCACGCCGTAAAGCACAAGTTGCAGAACAATCGAATTACCAACTTTCAGTGGTGGGTATTTAGACTACCATTGAAGCTTGCTTTAGGAGATGCCACTGCTAGTACCGTAGCAGCAGTGGAACTACGTGATGAGAATTACCAAGTTGCACTGAACATTCTCAAAGATCGGATTGATAAACCAAATTTCATATTACAACAACCCATACAGGAACTATTTACAGTGAAATCGATCGATTGGACAAGACTCCCAGAAATTATTGGGGCTGTTGTACCATTTTCGAACTCATTTGCATTCACTTGAAGCATTAAAAAGACCCGTGAAGCAATGGGATGACCTGATCGTATATTTAATAGTATCCAAGTTAGATCATGATACAAGACACAAATGGAATGATGCTACCCCGTCAACTTACCTTCCAACAGTGGATGACTTATGTCATTTTATCAGTTCCCGTGCGCACCGGCTAGACATTCAGGCAAAATATGTACCATCATCATCTAGTG
The DNA here is from genome assembly GCA_963556175.1 of Tipula confusa. NCBI lineage: Eukaryota > Metazoa > Arthropoda > Insecta > Diptera > Tipulidae > Tipula > Tipula confusa. Next base: position 32,615,778 of record OY744477.1, on the reverse strand, counting down.
CATCCAAACTACTATCAAATTCCGCTATTCGCTACAATCGCCCGACCGTAACATCACTTGCTAGCACCAATGCTATTTACTATTGTGTTCATTGCTAGACAAACGGCCATTCATTAGTTAGATGTCACAAATTTCTCCATTGCACTGTTGATCAACGTCACAAGTTCGTAACTAAGTGAAATTTATGTTACAATTGTCTTCGTTCCGATCACGCAATTTCTTCGTGTCCAGTGACGCTGCGCTGCCGACACTGCAATTTTCATCATCATTCACTATTTCACAAAGTTACCGATGAACCTCATACCACACATTCAAAAGCTGAGCCACCGTCGTTACTTTCGAAGGCTCGAACACCATCGAATGCTACGATTTGTGATTCAAGCAACGAATTAACTTCCATCAAATCATCAGCATCAACGCTTTCTGCTGCCAACTCCAGGGTGATGCCACCATCATTTGTGTACTCAGCCACGGTACTAGTCAATGTGTTTGACCATTTCGGGTACCCTGTGATTGGGAGAGCACTATTGGACTCCAGGTCACACAAATTCATGGCAATGGATCCAAAACTGTCGTATGTTCTAGTTGCTTAAACAGATTGACCACGACCAACTTTTCCAGCACGTTGGATGTCCAAGCGTTACCAAAAATAATCAGCTATCAACCAAACACATCAATTCACAACAGCAAATCTTGGGCAATACCATCGAATATCAAGCTAGCCGATCCTGAATTTTTTAAGGTCCAATATATTGATTTGTTTTTAGCTGCGGAGATTTATAAGGAACTACTGTCAGTGGGACAAATCAAGTTTGCTGATCATCTGCCTATGTTGCAGAATACAGTACTAGGGTGTGTGGTTTCTGGAAAATTATCGTCTCACTCACAATCTAACCACACTTGTTATGTGGTTGTCGATAATTCGAGACAGTAAAACGATAATTCGTTTTACCTTCCACATCATTGCGTAATGAAACCTTACTCCTCAACGTTACGGGTACTTTTCGATGGATCCGCTAAAACCTCGAACGGAAAGTCATTGAAATTTCGTTGATTCCGCTATCGAGTTGAAGGACAGAATTTCAAAGATATTGCAATCGGCAGGCATGGAACTTAGAAAGTGGTGCGCCAATATCCCTGAAATTATAAACGACATCCCACCGGAGTTCACAGAAACGTTGCTGAAGATTGACGAAAATGATGAGATCAAAACATTAGGAATTTATTGGCATCCTACTTTTGATGAATTTACATTTGCTGTCAGCTTTAACGAAGAATTAACCATTTTCAAGAGAGTCCTTTTATCTCATATTGCGCGAATTTATGACCCTATTGGTCTATTGGCACCGGTAGTCATATTGGGAAAATTGCTAATTCAGTCACTATGGAACTTACAGCTGGACTGGGATCTAGCACTTCCCCAAAATCTACATACATACTGACAAACATCCAAATATATGGATTTGTCGATACAAGCGAGCGCGCATACGGTGCTGTGCTATATGTTCGCAGTTTCACAATGGATGGCCGTATAACCGTCAAGCTGCTAAAATCACGTGTTTCACCACTAAAAGAACCACTTGGCCGGCGCCTAGAATTATGTGCGGAGGTTCTACTGGCTGAGCTTACTCACAAAATTCTCGGAAAGTTGAATTTTAAAGTGAACCAAACATTCTACTGGTCCGATTCGACGATCACGTTGCACTGGAAAACTTTCATTTCAAATCGAGTCGCCGCAGTGCAAATCATCTCACAAAAATAAAACTGGCTTCATATACCCACCGAATGTAATCCAGCTGATCTGATTTCACGAGGATTATTTCCAAAGAAATTAATTAAATCTATGGCTTAATGGACCTACGTTCCTGCGGCAAGAAACTTCGTTTTGGCCAGCGCTACGTAAAAAGTTTCCAATACTTGGGGAACGTCTCCAGAAATGAAGAAAGTTGAAACAGTCAACATAGTGTCATCCAACAGTCCGAATATACTAACTGAAATCAAATTCTTCCATGATTTCAGAAAGTTGAGCAGAACTGTTGCCTGCATGCTGCGATTCAAGGTGCAACCGAATTCAAAATTTATCGGACCATTAAAACTCGAAGAGTTGGAACGAGCTTTGCATACCATCATCCGAATAGTCCAGAAAGAATGCTTTCCCTTCGAATACCTTGGACTGGCAAGGGCTAATTTCCGTATCAAACATAACCGATACTTCGATCATTACGAGCCGCCTTCAACGTACTACTCTGCCATACACTTCGAAACATCTTGCTTTCTAGTTCCAATCAATTTACCTTTACATTAATTTCGTTATATCACAGGAAACTACTACATGCCGGTTCACGAGCGTTTTTGGCAGCTGTTTGTCAAGAGTATTAGCCAATATATGGTACGACAGTGTGTAAAAAGGTAGGCCGGACAAGTAAAGAATGCTATCATGCCAGATCAATTCCCATGACACAGCAAATGGGAAATCTACCACCGGAAAGAGTGACAGCATTACCACCTTTTTATACGGTCGGTATAGACTTTGTTGGTCCATTTATGGTACATTATCGCATCCGCGGTAAGCCACTAACAAAAACGTACCAGATCCTTTTCATATGATTGGTTACCAAGGCCATACACCTAGAATTGGCGTCTGAACTAAGCACCCAAGCCTTTTAGGCTGTTGTAAACGATTTGTGGCAAATCGAGGCCTTTGTAAACGAGTGTTTTCCGACAATGACACCATCTTCATCGGCGTCAACTAAGAATTGTGGGAATTCACTAGATTTGTCGGTTAGATCGCTTTTATAATTCATCCTTTATTCGTCGTTTTCTCAGCTTATACGATGGCAGGTGGTATTCCTCCTGCGAGATTGCGTTTCAGTAATGGTTTACAGTGGCAATTTTATTTTAATCAGTGCTGCTTTTCTCGTTTATAAAGTTTATGGTATGAAAGATGCATTTTAGGAATCACCATCGCCTGCTGGATCGCTTTTTACAGTCACTGGTAATGTTTTTTCGCTGAGGATGAATCTATCTGATTATTACGAAACAAGTCGTGACGTACATCAGATGTTCTTAGATTTGTAATAAGCTTATGACTCACTGTCGGAAGTCATATTCACTGACGATGACTCCTCGGGGAAGAGAACGATTTGTCTTCCTTTTTGATTGTCTCGAGTAATACGAGGAACAAGCTCGTGATCAAATCCGATGAAAAAACACACATAACATGAAAAAAAGTGTTTTGCCATATTTTACTTTCCAGCATTACAGACTGATTATTTCTAGGACATATTTGATACCCTTTTTGCATCATTGTCAAACCGTTTTTATAAAACAAAACACTTCACGACCATAGTGGAAATATAACTTATCACCTTATTTATACGATAATCACCTTGATGAAAATTTCATATGTACAAAATATTATCCATTAACCATAATTAAAATTGAACAATCAACCAATCGAAAATAAATTTAATTGAAAATCGAATAAATTTATGAATTCCATTACATAATTGCTTATAAATTATGTGAGCATATAGTAATATATCAATTAGACATACCTATATATACATACAAAAGAATTCTATTCCGTATTCCATTCGCACATAAGATAATATTTCATTCATTCATTCGAATATGTACGAAAAGAACAATGCAATGATCGATTAATAATTTACTGATAACAAAAGATAATAAGCATACCACCGAGTCTACATAATCATACCAATAGTCTATATTATGATATTTATATTTTTAATGATTTAATGTAAACAAAACTACTTTTAGATTACTGTGAAGATACGAAATCAATCGAATAGAGTTACGCCAAAGCCTCCTATATAAACAAAGCCGCAATGATCAAAATCAAACTTGATACGTCATCGATATTTCATTATTTGGTTTTTTATTGTATTTATTACTATATTTTACCAAAGTATCACATATACCTACATACGTATAAAATTATTAAAAAAATGAAATCCATGTCATTTTAATTAAAAAATATTAATATAATTACTGAATATGATTGATTGATATATCAAAAAAACATATTTTACATGCGTTCTTATGGAATATCGTAAACTGTATGACCCTTACATTAAGCTCAGTTAAAAATTTGTCTGATCATTGCGACTTTTTTATATAGATGACCCTGGTTGTGCACTATACCATAAAAAAGTTTCCATATTTGCAATGCTTGAAAGTCTCATCATTATTGTTACTGGAATTAATAATAATAAGTCTTTTTATAAGGCATTGTTGATCCGTACTGTCTAAACTATTCGAACTTAATCAAAATGTGAACAAACGAATGCAAATGTCTGCGAATTTGGTTGGAACGACTACTTTAAATGATTTGAGAAAATTATACAATAATGACGATCAATATACAAAACCGAAAAATTAACCGTAATGCACGTGTTGGCAACAAGATGTAAATTTCTGCACTTGAAGATGAATCCAGAGGAATCATAATCCGAGTGGATTGGTGGATTGCGAGAAGCATCGCGTGAATGGGAATTCGAGTGCCAAAAGAATGACTGTGCATGGCCCTACGTCGACTGGGCGATACACACCTTGAGGTTGTGCGCGAACTGCTTGTTTGCAAAAATCAAATCCATTGCTTGAGGAGAGTATGATTGCTACATCATATGAATCAACCCAGAGTTCTATTAAAATCATGACTGCAGAAAATTATAAGCATGTACAAAATGTGAAAGTTCTGAACGATCGTTTAAATAGGAGTCGATCGAGGTACAAATTTGACCGTTCTAAGAAACAAGCGAGTCGGCGAGTCCGTTCCTGTCCTGGATGTGTCATTCAACATCAGAGGTTGAATTGTCGTTTTCTGAACGAACAATGTCATGGATGTAACAAAAGAGGGCACCTTAAATTGGTGTCTTTTCAAAATAATCAACCCATTCGGTTTCAATCACGGCAGTGGGTGCAAAAAAGCAAGATAGAATAATTCACTTGAGGTCTATCAACTTAATAAGTCAAACAATACAAGTACAGCGAAAGAAGTAACCGAGCCATCCGAACAAGAGAAGTCAGTTCATACTGTTTATAGAGTGGATAGACAATTATTCATCAAACTAACGGCCAACGAGATTTCAATTGGTTTCCAGTTTGACACTGGAGCTACAGCTTCGAGTGTGGGAAAAACGGGATACTTGCGGCTTGAAAAACCAAAATTTTAGCCTACTTAACAAAAATTGACTAGAAATGATGGAATTCCAGAACAGTTAAAACGTTTTTCAACTCTAGCTGTAAAATTACGAGACCAAATTTGCGAGTTACCGTTGCTGATTACAAATAGTCACGAAGGACCCAACATATTTGGAATGGACTGGGTGGAATGGACAAAACCGGATTCGTCTGTTTGATTTTGCGGCGATTTCAAAGTTACGGTACACCCACAATTGAAAATTGAACAATATCCAATTCTGGAGCGGAAATTCATCGTCCGGAGTGGAGGAGTTATTTCATCGGCTCCAAAGCGGCCGATTCTTTTCTAAAATTAATCTGGCTGAGGAGTATCTTCAGATCCTAATGGATGACGAATTAAAGGAGTTTATACACGGCTAATGATCTGTACCAATTTCAACGAATGCCTTTCGGAATAGTTAGTGCTCCCGCTGTTTTTCAAAAATTCATGGATCAATTGTTGGTAGGACTACCAAATACGGCAAGCTATCTAGACGATATTATAGTGTGAGGTGAACGAAACTGGGTTGAAATGTAACCTCAAGAAATGTCAGTTTTTAATGACTGAAATCAAATACCTTGGGCATCTCATATTGAAATACGGAATATAGCAGTCACATGAAGGAGTAGCTGCCATTAAGGAATTGCCCCATCTTAAGGATCTAAAGGAAATTGATTCGTTTATGCCGTAAAAACATCGAGTTCACATGGAATGGGTCAACAGAAGGTTCATTTTAAGCTATAACGAAAGGAATTGTGGAAGCAACAAAGTTGGTTCATTTTCGTAACGATTTACCTCTTGTGCTAGCTACCAACGTTTCAAATTACGGGATAGGCGCATTAATCTTGCATCGATTCTCCAATGGTGAGGAGAAGGCTATTGCTTTCACGTCAAAAACGCTAAATGAACATCAATGCAGATATTCGCAGATCAAGAAGGAGGCTTTATCAATCATTCAGTTGTACGAGGTTCCATCAATATCTATATGGCCGACCTTTTGAACTATTAACTGACCATAAGCCTTTGGTTAGTTTGTTTCATCCGGAGAAGAAACTACCACTCATGACTATCCAGAGAATGCAACGTTGGGTCTATCACTTTGATGAGGTACAACTATACGATCCGATATAGACAGATGAACTGTCTCACCTACCAATTGGACCAGATCCAGATTTCGACATGTACCTACAAATCGAAGAGAAATGTATGAGGAAAAGATTGATGATTTTCCGATTGACTTCGAAACTGTTCCACGAGAGACGAAAACAGATCCAGAGTTGAAAATAGTCGTTCAACTCATACAACTCGGTTGGTCCGAGATTCTTCTCTAGGCCTGGGAAATGCTTGGACCTTATCAGATTAGAAAATATTGTTTAAACACTCATTGCTGATGGCCTGGAATTGGTCTCGCTATCGAAAAAACGATCAAGCAGAGCAAGAACTGCCAGGAGGTTTCTTCGAGTCCTCCTCGGGAATTTTCAAGTAGGCCCCAACGTCTATGGGAGCGAATTCATACGATTTTGTAGGGACATTCCTAAATTCAATGTCTTTTTGTGTGTAGATGCGCTACCCAAGTATCCATATGTTGTCAGGATGAACTCGATCACTAGTACAAATACGATCAAGGCTTTGCAATCTATATATTTGCAAGTGAAGGTTTACCTGATGTAATAGTAAGCGATAATTGGACTTCATTCATATCCGAAGAATTTCAAATATTATTTTCCAGAAACCAAATTGAGCATCTAACCTTAGCTCTATTCCACCCTTCATCTAATGGCGAAGCAGAAAGATGAGTTCGCTCTTTTAAGACATCGATAAAAAAGCTAGCGTTTGATAGTAAGATCAACTCGACCTTAACAACCAAGAAATTCACCAGAGCCGAGTATGAAAAAGAAGATTATTTCACCACTCGCAAATCGAGAAGATCGATTTACCATGATGGGTAAACGTCACTGTTTTTCAGAATCAGATACAAGTTATGCGGAAGTTCATCGATCTCAAAGAATCCGAAAGCCAGTTGTTCGATTTGCCATCGATGGGTTTAATTAAGGAAGGAGGAATGTTGTGTATTTAGGTAATGGTGATCATATAAGTTAGTCGGCATTGGGTTTTTAGCTAATTTCGTTCTGATGAAATTTTTATTTGCTCCGGTATCGATGAGAAATTTAAGCAATTTATTATCTCTAGTTTTGTATTCTAAATATGATACGCTAAAGAGGTGCCCATCGTAAAATTTAGATCGGTGTTTTCACTCTCTTGGTCGCATATGTCCACGTCCGACATTTTCAAAACTATAATGATGGCTGATGTTGTGTCGTTATTTTAATAATTCAGAATTGGATGTTGTGCGAAGCAAAGGTCAGTTTCGATCTGATGAGGAATCGTAATAATTTTGTTACAAAGTAATTGTCATCTCATCAGGCCGAAATATCTGAATAATTGATTGTGTTTGTGGAGCGATGGTCGCTACAGATTCTTTAAAATATTGAAATAGATCTCCTGTTAAATAATGGATCAGCCAGTTTAATTTTATAACGGGTCTTTAACTTATATCAACTAGTATTGGCTGAATTTTTTAAATTGGTTGAGTTGTTTGTGCCTGTCAGCCATATGATGAATCAAAATAAAATCTCATGTGTCAATCGGCAGGCGCATTCATGTTGCATCTCCGCCACTGTAGAAAGTTGTGCTATACTGTATGACAAGAAATCTTCCCTGGACTCATAGATTTGAAAAAATGTAACCTAAATTTACTATACATTTTTAGGATGTAACCAATTAACCTGCTTTTTACCTAATCGGTTTTATATGGCATGCACATTAATAACAGTTTTGGGTCGATTAATTTTCACTTTGGGTCGAGAACACAACAAAAGAACTATTTTTGACAAAATATGAAAAAGTAATTGAAGCATAACAGACAAATTACCTTAATTATTTACCTCAACGACTATTATAGTTAATATTCAGTAAAGTGTCTAGAGTACAGCATCAAAAATGCATATAAAATTTATTTTTGGTTTACTACTGATACATTTGGTGCATCAGTCAGATCTACAAACAGTTACTTCCCAATTTAACTATACCGATCTAGAAGTAGCCTACACTGCAAGCACTAAAAGTTTACATATAGATTTGGTCTGCTTAAACTATGATTCCTTAATCCATTGGAATGAAATACCGCCGTTCAACTCTACCATACAAAATAACGACATGTTGGTTTATCTCAAGTTCGAAAACTGTTTTAACGATGCGACGAATCATTCAAATTATCGCAATTTTACAATACAAAATATTTTCGATCGGATCGTGTTAAATGAACCGAAGCCATTCCATGTTTATCTAAAATTTGAGCGTTATGGCGTGGTTGATAGCACAGTGTTTTTTCGAAACGTTAATTTAAGCCAGGCCAGTTTAGTGTCAGTCTATGGTATAGAAAGTTCAAATACAGAATTTTTAAGATATACTCATGATGATCGATTACATTTGAAGGATGTCGGTCAAATTAATTTCGATGATTTTACGCTGAACAACATCGAAAGATTATATTTCGAGGGAAGTAAAATTATTAATTTCATGAAAAGTAATTTAGAAAAATTTCCCGGTATTGCAATGATTCGAATAAATAATTTCACGTTCGAAAATGAAAACATGTTAAATGTGAAGCGCCTGTTCGAATATAATGTGAAATTATGGAGTATAAGTTTTATCGACTGTAAGATCCGTTTAATATTGCATGAGGAACTGTTCTGTGGAGCACCTCAATTATTGGAAATTATATTGATGAAAGCCAAAATTGATATGATACCAAAAAATCTTTTTCGTGATGTAGCCAAACTGCGAAATGTTGATTTATCTCAAAACGATATCCTCGTTTTGGATCCTTTCACTTTTACCAACAATCTAGAGCTGGGAACGATACAAATTGGAGGTGAAAAACTGTCAGATTTTGGGTAAGCTATCCTTTTTGATCATTTAAATTTCTTACTAAAATTTGTATCCTTAAAGGTCGTTGGTGATACCGAAACGCGATACTATATTTAGTATACTTGACACGCCTATCGCCAACTATCATTCGATTGCCGATCTAATTCAAAATCCAAATATATCGTCACTCAGTTTAGTCTCGTGTGACCTGACAACATTCGACATGGCCGAATTTAATCAAATTAAAAATCGAACAGATGTAATTTACATAGGTTTTATCGGGACTTCAACATATAACTCCCCACTTAAAAAATTCTGGGATGACAATGTTAACTATGATTTTTGTGTTAAGTTCAACTCCAGTGAATATGCAAAACTAAATGCCATTATAATCTTTAATGTGGATAAAACTGTTTTACATGGCGTTGAATTTCCTGATTGCCAACATAAATCCCTTAATGTATATTTGAAGGATTCGAACGTTTTAATGAAGTTCAAAGATGGGGATATTTCACATCACCGGGGATAGTGGGGGTTTTAAACATTTAGCAAGAATGGTCGTTTTGGTGTCGGACGGTGCTATAGTACCAACAAAAAATAAATAAAATAAAAACGAATGATTTTTATTGAATCCGTTGTGAACGTGAAGGGGAAATTTGGCCATTTTGTTTCTTGACTTTAGTTTTTTATTGGACGAAGCTACTCTATACCAAAAATGAGTCAAATCATTGAAATCGATTTCGTGATAAAAAATATGATCAAAAACAATCTCCTGGATGGATATTGGATGGAAATTTCTGATCTTACTTTCTCCTAAGAATTTATGCTGACCCAGTTATGTACCGTTTATAAGTGGTTTTATCTCTTCCTTTCCTTTATTTTTATTTGAATAGGTCCAAGTAAAGTTACACCTTTGTTTTATTTGCTAATTAAAAAGTGATTAACTACTTTTAGTTACAGGAATCACTTCTAGTTATAGAGCAGTACGGGAAATGCTATTCTTCCATATAGTTAGAAAGAAAAGCCCAGTGGGACATAATATGGACACACGCTTCATTCATTTCTAAATGTTGTATTTGTAGATTGATTCTAAGTCCGAACAGTTGTCATCTCATTGAAGAAAGAGTTATACCAATTTCAATGTCACAACCATGGGAAGTACCACTCTAATCCTTCACATGACCGTAAAAGTGTTTATATTTCTTAAAATTACAACGGTTCCAGAGAATCATGTAAATAGTATCATTGACATGAAATAGTTATAAAATTGTCCTTTAAACGACCCAACATTTTGTGAACAATCAAAGAGGACAACTGAAGCGGAAACTTGCCAGACTCATAAGCCATATCTTACGCGTATACGATATCCAGCATAGGTACATATATTTGGCTGTGGACCGACTAAATGAAGTTAAAGCAATTGGCCCCATTTCTTGATTCGAATAATATGCTAAGTGTTGGAGGCCGTCTAGAGAATCACAATATTCATATAAAATATTGGATTCTACAAATTTGCCAAAACTTAACTCAGAAATGTATTACTTGGCTATCGACATTCTACAAATAAAAGTCTACACAACAAATGGATTGCTTACCAAATGCACGAGTGACACCTATATTAGCAGTAACTTAAGCGGTTATAAGTATTGAGTCTGGAGTATTGCTACCTAAAGTAATATCCTGATAATAAATCTTAAATTGTGAAATAATTAGCTCCGAGTAAACGTTAAAGCTGTGGACAACATCTAGTGGGGAATCATTGACGCTCCTGTTGGAAACCCATTTCCCAGGTAATGTGGATGATTCGACGGAGGTTGGTAGGAATAGGGAAAAATTATCGTCGGGTGCCCGGAGGAAATCGTGTGCAAAAACCGGATCCTATCACTAAACGGCTTTAGACCCTATAAATCGGCAGGCCCGGACGGTAACATTCCAGCGGAATTGCAAAAACACTCGTCGATCATTCTCCCATGGCTTGAGGTGATCTTCAGGGGTGCTTAAAGCTGAATTATATTCCTAGGAAATGGACGGAGGTTAGGGTGATTTTTATCCCGAAAACAAGGAAAAATTCACAGGTTTACCCAAAAGACCTAAGACCTAAAACTCTATCATCCTTTCTATTGAAAACAATGGAAAGACTGATTGACGTGTACATACGTGCAAAAATAAAACCCAGTAATTGGGCGACTTCTCAGCATGCGTACTGGAAAGGGAGATCTGTGGACACGGCTCTGCATTCCCTGGTGCGAACAATTGACAAATCAATCCACTCGAAACAGTACTGTATGGTAGCCTTCCTCGATATAGAGGGCGCTTTTAACAATGTCAGGACGGAGGCAGTTCAGGAATGATTGTCTTTCTTAGATGTGGACTGGAGGTTGATAAATTAGATTCTAGAATGCAGGATTGTTAACGCGGAGATAGGGGAATCCACCATTAGGAATAGATTAACAATAAACAATAGATTACTTTTGGAACTGGAGAGGGAGGGAATAGGGGTGATAGCGTATGCAGATGACGTAGCGATCATGATTTCGGGTAAGTACCTAAGCACGATTAGGGAAGTCATGCAACATGCGCTCTTAATCATTACAAAGTGGGCTAGCAAATGTGTGCTGGGTATAAATCCATCCAAAACAGAGCTTGTACTCTTTACCAAGAAATATAAAATCCCGGTAGTCGCCAACCTTAAAAGGCAAAGCACTGGCCTTTACTGATAAGGCAAGATTATTGGGCATATTTTTGGATATTAGGCTAAATATGTTAGCTAAATATTAAGAAGTCTACCATGGTTCTGTACTCATTTAGGAACGCCGTCAGTAGCAGATGGGATCTAAAACTAGTGCTGGTACACATATTTTTCACAGGTGTAGTCAGACCGATTCTGATATATGGGTGAGTGTGTGGTGGCCAGCACTAGACAAGAAAACTTATAAAAATATGATAGAGAAGGTACAAAGGGCGGCCTGTTTGCTTATAAGCAGGGCACTGAGGACAACCCCTATACGTGCTCTGTAGGCTATGCTCTACTTTTTTCCTGATGGCATCGTTAGTAAGCAGAGGTTGCCGCTCTCTGCTACGGCTGCACGACTCTCTGCCGTGTTTGAGAGGAAATGTCTACAGACGGGCCACTTGACGATTGGCAGTTCGTTTAAGGAAGACTTGGCGAATAGTGACTACACAATACCGATTGTATGCTTTGAAAAAGGCTTCCGGAACCTTATCCGCTCAAGAGAATCGTGGGGTAGCTTAAGTCGCCATCGAATTTGTAAGATTTGGAGCTTTCATACTATATAAATATTTGAATGCACGATCTAGTACATGAAACTTACGACCATAAATATAAGATCGAAAATGATTGATCGACCAAACAATTGCAACTAATTCCTTGTGAATGGTAGAATCTACTGGTAAATCTGTTAAATTAACATCCTGCGATAAGACAGATCCAATAGCTAACTACTAACTATAACTATCTGTAGTGATTGTAAATATTTTATCGAAGTAAGGATTTTGAAGTATGAGCGGAGAAGTAATAGTTTCTTTTAAAGTTCCAAAATTTTCGTAACATTTCGCATTCCATATAAACTTAGCATTCATCTTTAAGAGAACGACTAAAGGTATAGGGCAATATAGCATAGAATTTTTTTATAAATCATCGATAATAGTCTATACTAACCCTAGAAAGGCTTTTATTTCTTTTAGAGTCTTTGGCCGTGGGTATAGTTTACCATAGAGTAGATTTTCAGCGATTTTTGTTATATTCCAACGGATCCAATTATGTGACCTAAATAGCGAAGTTCATTACGTAGAAATTGACAATAAAGCGGATTTAACGTCAATTAATTTTTTGTTATGGTCGGATAAGTTGTGTCCAAAAATTACGATATCATATAAGAACAGACTGCTCCGATAAAATTAGCTGTGGAAGGCTTCGAGGTTGTCTATTTTTCGGAGATGTTCGTAACGATGATAGCAATTAGCAGCCTCATGACCAGTTCGCTGATAGATTTAACATTTCTCAACTGTTGAAAAAATGATTTTATTGAAATGTGGGCTTAATATTAGGTGGTCTCTAGCTTTAGATTTTATAATAACCTTTTCTGCTAGGGCTCTTCTGCTTGAATAAACTGTTAGCTGAGATGTGAAATAGGTGAGTTGTCGCATTTGCGGCTGCTACCTGAGTATAGATTCCAAATAGGCCAAGTATCCGTGTCTATATAATATTTACTGTATAATATTTTATACTCAAGTCTAAGTGAATCAGATTTAACGTTTTCAAAAATCGTTTACAACCTCTATATGACTCAGGAAAAAGCGATTCCATGAGATAATCTAAGAGTGCTGGTCTTCAAAGCGGAACAAAGGAAAATAAGTGTTCTACTTGGATGTGGTGTCACTACATATCTCAAAATCTGCGGGGACCAACATTTATCCCAAGAAACTAAAGGGAGGTTATGGATGATACTTTTTTTTAGAAAATATGTTTTATATGGATGGGCTCTACAATCCGGAAACCCTTCAAATGCTAGAAAACTGAACCGTGCATTATCATCTCAAGGCTACCTAAAGATATTCTTTAAAGAGCTTGGCTTTATTCCTAGGAAAAAGGAAAATAAAATTTTATGCCGGAAGCGGAAAAGAAACTTGTTTGGCCAAAACAACTTTAGACCCACAACAGTATCATCCTTTCTATTAAGGAACCTGGAAAGGGTGGTGAATGTGTATATTTGAATTACTAGAATCCAGTGAATGGGCGGTGGCTTATAATGCTTATCTGAAAGAGATATCTGTTGACACTATACTGCACGCTTTAGTACATACGATCGATATTATATCGAGGGAGCTTTAAGTATCATGAAAGGATTATCATTAATGGAGGTAGAGTATTCTCCTTACAAAGAAGCACTCCTTACAAAGAATGTGTACAACACAAGTACTGTCAAGGAGCTAATCTGTATATGTGCAGAAGTAAGCTAAGAACAGTCGTAAGGACACTCACGCGGTACTGCCTTTTTGATGAACATGCGGAAAGGATCTAAAAAATAAT